>JALGBA010000169.1:365000-515000 GCA_023970755.1 Azemiops feae | reverse complement strand
AAGACCTGCAAATAGAAGGAGAATGACTGTAGCAAAAGTAAGCAAAGATAATATTAACAGTAATTGGCTTCTTGGGTGCAATTCCAAAACATCTGGAGCATCACTTGAACATCAGCGGCATTGACAAAATTACTATCAGTCAATTTCAAAAGGCCGCTTGACTGGGAACAGCTTACATCCTGTGACCCTTGATATTATTAAATAACAACATCTGCTTATCCCATGTTCTTAGGAAGACGGGTGGACAAAAATGACAAATTCACTCTAAATGACTATGCGACCAAACATAATAAGGACAGCCACAGTAAGAGTTCAAATAAACCAATAATTTATTTGGAAAAGTGAGAGAAAGAGTTCAATACCACTGGATTAACATATTTCCTTCCTTCCTTCCTTCCTTCCTTCCTTCCTTCCTTCCTTCCTTCCTTCCTTCCTTCCTTCCTTCCTTCCTTCCTGTGTACACTCCAAAATCTGTATCTACTCATGATTATTTTATATATAGATATAGAATGCATTAGAAAATCCACCAAAGAACAACTTAAAACAGCGGTTCCCAACCTTTTCTATACTCCGCACCCCTAGAACGCTTCTGATATATTCTCGCACCCCTTACCAAAGTTCAAAATAATGGCAACGAATTATGCATATAGACTATAATTTTGAAAATCCAAGTTTTCGCGCCCCCTGGAATATCATCTCGCACCCCTGGTTGGGAACCCCGGCTTAAAACAATAAAAAAACACATATTTTAACAAGCATTTCATGTGAACATCAAGTAAGAAAAAATCCAAAATCAAGTAAACATACAATCAAACTTCAAATATCCCATAGAAGACCAATGTACTCTCTTTGCTGCTTTACACAACAATGCCAGGTCTAGTTCTAACTGGGCATCATAGAGAGGTCCAGCAAGTACCCCCATCCATAAACTGTTGGAAAAAACACCATTTCTTGGCCCCCATAATTCTCCTTGCTTTATAGGAAGATAAAATGTCCATGAATTTAGCTGAAAATCACAAGTCTCCTTTTCACGGAAGCTCATCAAAGAGCAATTCTCAGAGAATTACACGGCCAGTTGTGCCAATCGCTTGTCCTGTCAAGCATACGGGATCCTCTGTCCAATACAGAATACTTAAAATCGCATCCCAGACATTAATCAGAGATGGTTCATCTCTACAGCAATGATCTCAATGCCTTCTAAACAGTTTATCAATATGAACTACTGAAGTCAAAGGCCAAACCTTTCTTTAAGGGCAGCTGCCAATCATTCTTTACATACCCAGGCTAGATGTGTATTTTCTAGAAACTGAATTATGAAAAGTGGTACTTGCAAACGTTTCCTTTAAGAGCTTTTGGCTCATTCACATGTGGTTACCACTAAATTTCACAAAACATTTTAAGGTGGACCACATTGGATGGCCCAGATGCAGGGAAACGGTCACGTGGTTAAATAAGCCTGTAGTTTAAGGAATGCTTACAAAAATATACTTTGCATGAGAAAACACTTGCAAACCCCAAGATTAATATTACAGCATATAGTTAGACCTTGCTCCAAACTAATGTTTTTATGTAAATGAAAATTGTATATCATCATTTTTCACCGAAACGGTGTGTATCCAGAATACTTCCCCACAAGTAAATAAAGGTAGGATTAATTCAAGGGAAAAGTCAAAGTCAAATCGAATGAAATAATTTTTCCAACATGGTTATATCCTGCCTTCCTAAAGTCCACTCCACTCCCAGAAGAACAAAGAAAATAAAAAACAGTGATCACATCTCCATTACCAGATTCTCAACAACTTTCAAAGAAGGCTTCCATTTTACAAATGAATTATTTCAGAACATAAAAGCTTAATCTTTGTTTTTTGGGGAAATGCAATATCACCCATCAAAGTTGCCATTCTGAAATTTTACAATTCTTAGTGACATCATCCTTGTAGTCAAATGACATAGCAAGTGAGGGACCCATTATAGACTTGTGAATTTTATCTTATGCTGGTAACCCTTGAACAGTAACTCTGATAAATAGACTTCCAGGTTCAAGATATTTCTGATAGCATTCACAGAGCTAAATAACAAGGGACTCCAATATTTAAGGGAAGCGTGAAACACCTAGTCAAGTATTAAAAGCATCCAGGAGCCTCTCCTTTGCAACCCTCTATTGGGAAGAGCACAAAAACGAAATGAGTTTGTACAGTCTTTGATTTTGTTTATTTGGGATTTCTTCAGTAGCATGGACAATAGTGCCTTGCACTGCATTTTCTTAATTACTGTGGATCTTTTAAGATATTTGATGATGGCTATTCTGTAAACCACCAAAGAATCTTTTGATTGCAACAGGTACAAATCCAATACATACATAATATTCTTCATGTTTGCATCCCAAACTCGCTGAGGTTGAGCAAGAAGGTGGTGTGGGATGTGAGTGACAGGCTTTTCTGGAGAGAAGACAATTAGCCCTTAGGTTTCAAATTCTGGTGGGGGGGAGGGAAGTTTACCGCAACTCAAAGAAACTTCATCCTACTGAGTTGAGGATGGAAGTTTTGATCCTTGAGTTTCCTAAAAGCCCTTATTTCTTGACATTAGACCTGATTAACAAAACTCCCGGTGAATCCTGCTTTATTAGTCATGTTCTGCTGGTGGGAATTGAAACACCCCAATCTCTTCCCAAAGATCTGGCTGGCACCAGTGTGGGTTTCATTTGAAGTCTCAGTAGCAATAGCTCCTGTTATTTATGTAGTGTGTGTTGCTTTAATGTTTTATTGATTGCATTGTGCCTAGAGATCAATTGATAAACAGCCAGTCACAAATATTTAATAAATATAGCAGTAGCAGCAGCAGCAGCAATAGCTAGCTTTCTTTGTATGTTGGCTTATGTGCTTAAGTGTCATTCTTAAGTCTTTGTTTTATCTGTATCCCCACCAGTTTACCCAGTTGCTTCTTCCTTCACTTATTCATGCTATAGATTTCTCTCCCAGGCATCAGATTTCAACATGGCTTAAAGACTGAGAATAATTCATCCTTCTTAGTAATCAAAGTTATACTATGCTTCACTATCTTAGGCTTCATCTCAAAGATCTTTGCAATAGGTAGGTTGAAATGTCTTGCCTGAGCACATGACCCAAGTGATTGGTAAGTTTAGGAAGGTGTTCAAGAGATCTTTGTGATGTTATAATACCAACAATTGTATTATAATGATAATATGTGAATTTACCAGTAATTGTGAGTCCTAGTGGACAATCACTTAAATATGGACCAGCAGCGTACTGCAGTTGCCAAAGAAAGCCAATGCAGTTGCCAAAGAAAGCCAATGCAGTCCTAGGCTGCATTACCGGAAGGATAGAATCAAGATCATGTGAAGTGTTGGTAAGACCACACTCAGAATACTGCATCCAGTTTTGGTCACCATGATGTAAAAAAGATGTTGAAAGAGTGTATACAAATGCAACAAATATGATTAGAAGACTGGAGGCTAAAACATATAAAGAACGGTTGCAGGAATTGGGTATGTCCAGTTTAATGAAGAGAAGGACTAGGGGTGACATGGTAGCAGTATTCCAATATCTCAGGGGTTGCCACAAAGTAGGGTGAGTCAAGCTATTTTCCAAAGTACCTGAAGGCAGGACAAGAGGCAACGGATGGAAACTAATCAAGGAGAGAAGCAACCTTGAAATTTCCTGACATTAACCAGTGGAAAACTTGCTTCCAGAAGTTGTGGATAGTCCAATACTGGAGGTTTTTAAGAAGAGACTGGACAACCATTTGTCTGAAATGGTATAGGGCTTCCTGCCTGAGCAGGGGGTGGAACTAGAAGACCTCCAAGGCCCCTTCCAACTCTGTTATTCTGTTACCAGTTCATATGGAATAATACTTAAAATATACTGTAAGTTACTTCCCACTGCTTCAACTGTTTAGCGATTGGATCTACCTAACCATACAGTGAGTGACTGAGTTTATGGATATGCTAAGCCATGTTCTATTTATCAAACAACAACTCACTAGGTTCTCATAGCTTGGCAACCCACAATCTATGGTTTAAAACCACAAGGATTCATGCATAGCACAAAGCTGTACCAACAAACCAAATCAACCAGACATGTAATGGATTAGAACAAGAGGTAAAATCAGTCCTGACAACATAATGATTGTATTATGGATTTTTCTTATTATGTGGAATTTTGAAATTAAATATTTTTTTTAAAAAAAAACAAAGCCCAGAAGACAGTTCAAATTAATAGAAACATCTCAAAGTTCATAGAAATTAGACACAGTTTAGAAGCAGCAAGGTTCATGTCACATGTTAGGTAAGTCTACAAATCAGGCATTGGATGTACACAACATATTAAGCTATTTCTTATGAAGACATTCCTAATAAAAAATAAGAATTGTTTATTTCTAAAAAAAAATTGTACCACCAGCATTTAGTTCCTTTATTTAAAATGTATATTTGAAAGGTTTCCTTCCAATGCTCTTCAAGGTGTTTGTCTTTTACACTGAAATGTTTTGTACCCTTTTTAAATTAAGAATGTTTCTACATGACACAACAGAAAAACATCTATTTTATAAAGAGCTTAGAGCAGAGGGCCGTATTGCCAAGTTTGGTAAACTGTAGAAACTAAAAGGATAACTCTATTCCAACCTCTGTATTAATCTGGAAAGACTGAATTGGGCCAGTTCTATTAACAATGAAATGCAGATAAAATATTCAAGCACATCTGCCAGCTAATACTATGCTCCCTCTAGTGAAGGTGCGATAGTTAAAACTGGTAGGGGAAAAAAAGTGATGATGCTGAAGGATGCTTTCCATAAATGTCATTCCATGTACAGGTGGAGGGGTCTGCAGAGTATAATCAAAGGGTTTTTGTTGTTGTTGTTTTAAATGCAATGCACATAAAAATAGGCAGAGCTTCCATTGTAGAGTCGTGGTCATCATACTTTTGATACCCTATTCCCTGCCGATATCCCTGAATGAGAAGGGGGAGGGAAACACTAAGAGAGATGGAGGAGAGAGGGAGACGGAGATGATAAAGTTAGAGATGATAGACAGAGATAGACATAGAGGTAAATATATAGAGAGACAGAGAAAGAGATGAGACAGTTTTATATATATTAGAGAGAGAGAGAGAGAGAGGAGAGAGGAAAGAAGTAAGAGAGAGAGAGATGTTATAGAGAAATCATAGTGAGAAAAGAGGGAAAGGGGGAAGGAGAGAGAGAGAAGTAACAGAGAGAGAGAAAGAGATTTTAGAGATAGAGAAATTATAGAGAGAGAAGAGGGAAATGGGAAGGGAGAGAGAGAGAAAGAAAGAGAGACAAATAATAGAGAGAGAGAGAGATTTTAGAGACAGAGAAAAGATAGTGAGAGAGAAGAGGGAAATGGGAAGGGAGAGAGAGAGAGAGAGAGAAAGAGAGACAAATAATAGAAAGAGAGAGAGAGATTTTAGAGATAGAGAAATTATAGTGAGAGAGAAGAGGGAAATGGGAAGGGAAAGAGAGAGAGAAAGAAAGAGAGACAAATAATAGAGGGGGGGAGAGAAAGAGATTTTAGAGATAGAGAAAAGATAGTGAGAGAGAAGAGGGAAAGGGGAAGGGAGAGAGAGAGAGAGAAAGAAAGAGAGAGAAATAATATAGAGAGAAAGATTTTAGAGATAGAGAAATGATAGTGAGAGAGAAGAGGAGAGAGAGAAGTAATAGAGAGAGAGAAAGAGATGTTAGAGATAGAGAAATGATAGCAAGATAGAAGGGGGGAAGAGAGAGAAGTAACAGAGAGGGAGAGACAGAGAGAGATTATAGAGATAGAGAAATGATAGTGAGAGAGAAGGGGAGAGAGAGAGAAGTAACACAGAGAGAGAAAGATGTTATAGATAGAGAAATGATAGCAAGAGAGAAGAGGGAAAGGGCAAGGGAGAGAGAGAGAGAGAAAGAAAGAGAGAGAAGTAATAGAGAGAGAGAAAGATTTTAGAGAGAGAGAAATGATAGCGAGGGAGAAGAGGGAGAGGGGGAGAGACTGAGAGACTTAGATAGCTTAGACTTTTAGACTTCTGGTTTCTAGCATGAGTAGATGAGCGTGACTCCATTTACCCATTAATTAACATTAGTAAAAAGCCTTCTGATCCCTAGATGCTACTGCAGTGTATGGGTGTCAAGCACTGTTAAACAGAGTAGAAAGAAAATGTCCATAAAATAGATATTGCCCTAAATTCTGGTATAACTTAGTGCAATAATGTAAAAGGCTGGTTATGTGCTTACATTAAACCCAGATTTAAAAGCATTAGCACATCACCACTGTGCTCCTGTTTGGCATGTGTTTTATGCCCAATACCCTATTCTGGCACATTAACAATCTGTGTATCCATTCATCAGCCGTACATTTTGAATTGTATATTTATGGCACAGTGCACTTTTCATAGCTGAAAATTAATGAACATGCCTCTCTCATAACAAACAAGCACCT
This sequence comes from Azemiops feae, assembly GCA_023970755.1. Lineage (NCBI taxonomy): Eukaryota > Metazoa > Chordata > Lepidosauria > Squamata > Viperidae > Azemiops > Azemiops feae. Next base: position 508,549 of record JALGBA010000169.1, on the reverse strand, counting down.
GTGCTGCATAGTTAGTAATCGGAAACAGATTTATTTTTATTAGTGTATATGTGGGCAAAAATTTCTCTCTTTAAAAAAAAATATACATATCCTCATTGCTCGATTACAAGGGCACAATTTGCCAACAAATATCTTGGTTGTAAAAAAAAAAAAAATCCTGCTTGTAATTTCTCCCTGCAATATTTTATCTGAGTTTTGATGCTAATACTTTGATATAGGACATCATCATTCCTTGAGCATGCCTGCTTGTTTTGGCAAATCGCATCCAGAACAGCTATCAGTCAGAGCTGAACTGAAATGGAACTCTACAGGTAACGAAGAAGGACCTTGGAGGTCTTCTAGTCCAACCCCCTGCTCAAGCGGGAAACCCTACACCATTTCAGACAAGTGGTTGTCCAATCTCTTTTTGAAAACCTCCAGTGGTAAAACACCCACAACTTCTGGAGGCAAGTTGTTCCATTGAGTAATTGTTATCACTGTCAGGAAATCTCTCCTTAGTTCTCTCCTTGATTAATTTCCATCCATTGCTTCTTCTCCTGCCTTCAGGTGCTTTGGAGAATGGGTTGTCCCCCCCTCTCTTCTTTGTGACAACCCCTGCCATAAAGAGATTGAAAGAGATTGTTTGAATATGCAGCACCACCCGCAAAGCCCTCCTTTTAAAATTGTTGAAGGGGCCACGAATTGTCCCACGAACAATTTGGAATCACAACAGCTATAGATACAGATACTTTAACTTTACACTGATGATGTTAGCTAATTTGGTAATGAAACGTCTGCAAGAAAACAACCAAGCCCAGAAAGCACCAAGGATGCCACAGATGCTTGAATTGTTTGAAAATAGATGCTTTTTATTTATTCCTAGATGGAGCTCAACCTTTCTTTCAAAGGATTTGCACAACTTTGTTGTTTTAACATTTTAGGGCCACTGTTTTATTTTCAAAACCATGCATACATTCAGTTTAGGGCCTATTGCTTACCCATAAGCTGAGGTGCGGCTTAGGTTGCTATTTAAAAAACGGAGAGGACCTCTTATAAAAAAAAACTTGACTCTGACAACTTGCCACTAACTAGCTGATGTCGCAAAGTCTGTGTGTCATTTTTAAGCTCCTTCTTTAGAAAGCAGCGACCATTAACTTGAAATCTTTCCACATGTCCCCAGGTTTTGCAGCAGCATTTTCATGGCTCAGAAATCGAACGACGAGAAGGACAGCAAATAAATTTTATAATAATGCTACAGCAAATCTTGCCTAGTCATGAAAGCCAGCTGGGTGACCTTAGGCCAGTCACACACACTCTCTCTCAGCCCAACTTACCTCACAAGATGGTTGTTGTGGGGGGGGGAAGGAAGGAGGAATAAAAGATACGTTCGCTGCCTTGATTTGTGAAGAAAAATAATAAAGGCAGGACATAAATTAAATCAATCAATCACTCAAAATGAACAAGAAACTCGAGTATGTCTAGGGCTCTGGAATCTGAAATCCAGCATTCCTGGTATCACCCAAAGTCTTCATCCTTCAGAGCTGAAGAAGCTTCTTGGATGAGAAGTGAAACGTCTTCAACGAAAAAACAAGGAAGTTCGGTTGCCTCCTGAAAAAGCACCTTTGGGACAACCATGACCTGGATGGCTGAGAATCTCCACAGACATTTAGCCATGCACTTTGGGATGAACAGCCTTCGAATGGTGTGGGAGGGTGAACAGATTTCCAGAAAGCATTGCAGACTACAGAAACCCATTTTTGCTTCGGTTTGAGATTCAGACAACACAGACTCATCCCCAATAGCCTGCGCCTATCTTCAACGGTGAAGGGACACAGGGCAGAGAACATCCTGCAGCTAAGAAGGCTCCACTCCATTTGCATCACTCAGGTGACCCCGAGGACGCAGGTAAACCTCCAAATGGCCCCAACGACTCTCTAAAAGAATGGAAATGACCAGCTGTCTGCAAGGAGTATAAATCCTTCCATTCCCCACCATCCAGGCAGAGCTGAAGAAGCTTCCTGGATGAGAAGCGAAACATCTTCAAAGAAGTTGCCTCCTGAAAAAGGACCTTTGGGACATCCATGGAAGGCAGAGTGGATTGGGTTACTTATTGCAACTGCCTAGAATTGCTTTTTAATCTTTAATGACTGGCATATTTGGAACGCTAGAGTGGCTTTATTTGTTTCAGGTTGATTCGCAGTGGCCGAAGGTTAACCGAGAAATGTCACAAACCCTCTAATGTTACAATGGACATTTCATCAGGACCCTTCCTTGACAGCTGCTTTTAAAAGGATAGTGACTCCAGCTTAACTCTTTCTCTGTGGAGGCAGATAAAAATCTAAAATCAGTGTAGCAATTAGAACAACCTTAACTAACAGACACTGAGCAGGTTTATAAGAACATGTAAATGTCGCATAAAGGTCACTGACAGAAAGTGAAGCCTTATCATTACGGGAATCAACCGTTTGCCATTTGAAAGCAACTGAACGGTGTGTGTGTTTATGTGTATGTGTTTGTGCGTGTATACGCACACACACAGAGACTTGGTAGTCCTCGTTTAACGACCCCAATTGGGACTGGCCATTCAGTTGTTAAACGAAGGAGTCACCAAGTGAAATCATAACTGCTTGTGATCTTACTTCAACTCTTCTATGCTTTGTAGACCTCAAAGGTCATACATACGATGACTAGTTGAAAAATTACTTTTTCATCACCGTAATCACTGCAAATGGTCACTAAATAATGCAGTCATTAAACAAGAACCATCTACACAGAGAGAGAGAGAGTTATCCGTATGTACAACCTTATGCATGCAAAGGCATCATATCTTTTGTGTATAGTGGTCTTTAGCATCCTAAATTTTAGAAAAGAATTCTATTTTCATAAGATAGAAAAAAAACCAAATTAGATAACTGCCAGAAGATCAGGTACTCCAAGTCTTCTCGATTAAACTGCCATCTGTCAGGACCTCACAAGGATGTCTTCTCTGTGGCAACACCTGCCCTCTGGAATATCACCCCTCTAGAGATCCATATGGTTGGATATGCAACAAAGCAACAAAGATGATTAGGGGACTGGAGGCTAAAACATATGAAGAACGGTTGCTGGAATTGGGTATGTCTAGTTTAATAAAGAGAAGGACGAAGGATGACATGATAGCAGTCTTCCAATATCTCAGGGGCTGCCACAAAGAAGAGGGGGTCAAGCTATTCTCCAAAGCACCTGAAGACAGGACAAGAAGCAACGGATGGAAACTAATTAAGGAGAGAAGCAACCTACAACTAAGGAGAAATTTCCTGACAGTTAGAACAATTAATCAGTGGAACAACTTGCCTCCAGAAGTTGTGGGTGCTCCCACATTGGAAGTTTTTAAGAAGAGATTGGACAACCATTTGTCTGAAATGATCTTGGGTTACCTGCCTGGACTAGAAGACCTCCAAGATCCCTTCCAACTCTGTTATTCTGCTTTTCTGGTTCTCACCCTGATAATATTCAAACTGTTGCTGAAAACCTGGCCATTTCCCCAGGTCTTTAGGCCAGACATTTGTGGCTACCCTCTGCAAAATTCCAGCTGGGAAAGAACTTTAAAACTGCATTTTATTAATGAAAATATTTCTACATTACATTGAAAGAATTATAATCAAATTGCTACATATTACTGTCTCTGTTGCCCAATTTGTTACTTATTTTAGTTTAATTTTTTTGAAGATTGGGGGGAAATTCTGAATATTGGGAAAGACAAAAACCACTCAACAAATGTTTAATAATTGGTAGTGTAATATTGTTGTTATTATTCATTTGGCCCAGGACATATAAAGTGACACAATACCCAGCATGAATTTTTGTTGTTCATTGCCAGATATCCTATAATAAAATATTAGAAAAGTACACCTTTCTTTTAATCAACGTGATTTCAAAGTGCAGCTCACTGTTTTGATATATACAGTAGATAGATAGATAGATAGATAGATAGATAGATAGATAGATAGATAGATAGATAGATAGATAGATAGATAGATAGATAGATAGATAGATAGATAGATAGATAGATAGATAGATAGATAGATAGATAGATAGATAGATAGATAGATAGATAGATAGATACACATACATACACACACATCGGATAAAAATGTAATAATAATATGCTGAAAAAAACATGAGCAAAAAAGAAGAATCCTTCCACCAAGATGGAGTTATTTACATTTTTGTTCTCCTGCAAAGTAATTCCTAACAGATTAGCTTCATCTACACAAATGTAGTTTTTAATAGAAACATTGAATATGGATGCTTAACATTCATATATATTCATATATCTTCTCGAATTATAGTTTCTTCTGTTCTTTTTATCTCTTAGTTTGTACAGGATGTGTGTTTTCAATGGGCTGTTTAAACATGGGTAAGTGAGCACGCACACCCATGCATGTATTTGAGAAATATTAAAAATGTCAAATCAAATCAAATTTTGTGCTTGGAATGTGATCTCTAGCGTAGTCTCCCCTAAGGCTAACTTTAGACCTTAGCCAGGAAAAAGTTGAGCACAGATGATCAAAGGATATTTAAACATTCTGGAATCAGTCAAGCTTTGCTTTGCTAAAACACCTCACAATTTGCTTGTACCAGCATTGATAGTGACCGCTTCCTTCCCTTTGGCCATCTAATGGATTTATAATGAGTCATTTATTGTAAAATCCAGAATGCTTTATCAATAAAGGCAGCCAAATGACATTTATTGCATTATATAGTTCTCAAAGTATAAAGTACTTTGAGAAAACATTTATGTACATAAACATCCTATATTTCTCAAATTATAGACCACTTTGAAAAACATTATAAATGTGTGCCCATATTCATAGGCATCTATTCACAGTGACCACAGGGGAAAAAAGCAACCATTAACTTCAAAATCTGAAAAAAGAGACCGCCTCCAAATAAGAGCAGTTGCCTCTCTGTATGTGTGTGTGTGCATGGGTGTGTATGTGTGAGGTTGTGAAGGGCAAAAGCCTTAATGACATTTGCACACCCATCGTTGTTACATGTCTGTGTAAGACTAAACATTTTAGAGAAGAAAGAAATTGAATCACAGAGTTACTTTAGATGAAAAGATAATGGGAAGATACGACCTAGTATAGCATAACTTGAATTTTCTATTCTTTTAAAAAATGTATGGATTGTGGACTGAGCAGCATCAGTAAAAAACAAAATTATTCATATGTTATGCCAATGAGTTAAGGCTGTTGTAGCCCACACCTTTCTTATTGAAAGCCTTTATGAGGATACACAGTATGTGGGAGCTTACCTGGAATATCTATGGAGATTCTCAGTCACCCAGGTCATGGTTGTCCCAAAAGGCAATGGGACTTTCTCTGTTTTTCCTTGAAGATGTGTCGCTGCTCATCCAAAATGCTTCTTCAGTTCGGACTGAAGAACTTCAGTCAGAACTGACAAAGTTTCTCGGGTGAGAAGCAAAACGTCTTCAAGGAAAAACAAAGTAAGTCCAGTTGCCTTCTGAAAAAGTACCTTTGGGACTTACCTGAAATGTTTTTGTTTTGTTTTGTTTTTACACAAATTTCATCATATTCTGTAAACTGGGACAAGCAACCTTCTCCAGCTTCAAATTTAGTTCGCAGAGTCCCGAATCAGCATGTCCACTGGAATTACATACAACGAACTCCAACATAGATGGTGGACACCAGGTTGTAGAAAACTGACTTAGAACTTAGTTTTTAGGAAAAAAAGTGTGTTTGTGAAGAAAGATCAAACAAGCGTTTCAGGTTTAACCACATCCTATAAAGCTATTAAAAATGGCAAGATGCTAACAAAGCAATAGTGGACTGGCTCTGCTTTTACAGGAACCAAAGACTGTGGTTGAATGAGGAGCTGGCCAATGGATTGGAGGTTTGAAATTCCTCTCTGGATAAAGAGAAGGCCTGGGAGCACCCAACATTGCTCCATTGCAGCCTCCCTGTGAGAAGATTGTAAAACAGGGGGTCTCTGGGGGATTGTAGAACTCTGGGAACAGAGAAAAAGTTAGCTGTGCCCAAGTTGTGGTTCGGAGCCTTCAAACAGAAACTGGATTTGCCCTCTTCTTTTCTTTATAACTTCTGGAAATGCCATCTTGACTGCTTTTTGGATACTAAAAACCTTCAAAACGACAAATTTCATCACATCAAGTGATGTCCTTAGCAAACACATTTTCTTGTAAGTTTAAGGACCTTCAAGAAAGTATTCTGAAACGAACAGCAAAAGGATAATTGGAACGTTGATTTGGGAAAGTTGTAAATGGACTAAGGTGCCAGATGGATTGGAAATAAGGCTTTGAAATTAATTATAAGAATCCTTCCTGTGGGCTGTTCAAAATCCTATTAATCATATATGAAGATTTTGAATCTAAGGGTAAGAAACCTTCCCATGGGAAAATGTTGTGGATTAGAGAAAAACATGATAAGAGAAGACTTTGAAAGCTGGACACTAGAGGCAACCAGAAAGAACTAAATATTATAATTAAAGAAGAAACCTACTAATACAGAAAAATTTTTAACTCTGGAAGAATCCAAAGATATTTGAAAACAATGGACTCAGAAATTTTTCTTAAGATTGTCTGCTATCATAAAATGGGTTTAAAAGAGGGGGCAGAAAAGAATTCAACTGAGAATCAGGCTGTTTTGGACTTATATTACAAGAATGATATGGAAAAAGACATTACACTAGATTTACAATTGAAACCGGCTGTTTCAAGGGGCATACAAATAATAAATCCAAACAATGACTTGGACAACTTTCTTATCTTGGACCTACAAAAGAGATGTGTTATAAACAGGAAGGTGTTCCTGAGAAAAGACAAAGAGAAAATGAAAACAAAATCACCTTTTGGGATACTATTTAAACCGAATAAATGTTGTTAAAAGCAAAGAGAAGGAACATAAAGTTGGCTTACTTGATCAAGGTTAAAATACATGTGATATTCTTTCTAGTAAGTAGATCTTAATGGATTTTTCTTGACCAAATGACGAGGCTTTAAAGATTTGTTTAGACATAAAACATAGGCAAAGATATTTTTGTTATATTTTCAGAGAAAGTGATAAACTATGGTGTTAAAAACAGTGGAAAGGCTTACAAAGATGGCTTATTTGATTAAGGTTAAAATATAGACGTTATTTTTGGTATGTGTTAAACTTGGGAAGGATTTTCTGAGAGGAGACAAAGAAAAAATAAGAAATCAATTTGAGGGATACTCTTTGAAGGGATTAAAGATCAAGATTCTTAATATTCAATCTTCAGGAGCAGAGATTGATCTTAACACCTTACACTAAGCCAGAAAATGGCTTCTTTGGTGTTGGTTCTTCAATCCATGATTAAAACAATATTTAGTTAAATAAGGCACTGTGGCTTCATTCCCATATAACAGTATAGTTTATAATTTGCAAATGGCTGCTTCACAAAATCTAAGGAAATGTCATGATGACTTTGCATGATCACTAAACAAATTTTTTCAGAACTTGAGAGGTCTCATAATTGGTGAACTATACTCATAAAAGGTCAGTTACTGAAAGGTATGCTGGATCTTTACATTTCAAATGATTTAATTCCAGAGTTTGGGGGCAGTTGTGTAACTCTCTTACTCTCTTAGCTTGACTTAGTCTGTCTGGGTCGGTCTTAAAAAAAGCACGACATTTTAGGATAGTTGAAGATATCAAAAGTCAGGGAAGGAAGGAGGGAGGGAGGAAAGGAAAGGAAAGGAAAGGAAAGAAGGAAAGGAAAGGAAAGGAAAGGAAAGGAAAGGAAAGGAAAGGAAAGGAAAGGAAAGGAAAGTTGGTTTAACATTTTCAAGGAAAGCTTAAAAGACTTAAGCAAACCAAGACTTAAGCAAACCAAGAAGTTTAATTTTGGTCTTGCTAGGAATAACACAGGAGAGAGAAAAATTACTAATATAGTCATAAAAAACAGGATTCCAGGACTTGAGGGTGGCCTTCAGGGTGGACTCAATCTGTTTTCATAAAGTATAGATTAAATTCTCATTATGAAACAATAAGTAGAATTATTATTCCTCCTGCACATGATCCAATATATTGTGAGACTTGCAGCTGGGCTACCCATTTCTCCAAACAGAAAGGTATGTCATTTCAAGTATTTAAAACAGATTTTGTTTTACATATTTTGCAAACAAAGCTTTTTCAACAAACCTACCACATCAATGAAAGTTGCCAAATACATTCTTACAACATTGCCACCAACTAATTCAGGAAATGTGACTGCTCACATATTCATCGAAATAACACACACACACACACACACACACACAGAGAGAGAGAGAGAGAGAGAGAGAGAGAGAGAGAGAGAGAGAGAGAGAGAGATTAAAAAAAATTCTTTAAGGACTTAAAAAAAAAAACAGATGCCACGGCTGCTTCCTTAAAAGCAGTCCAGATTAATGAGGTATAAAACTGAAAGACTGATTTCCTTCTAGATCTTTATTTTGTCCAAGGTTGGGACTTCCGAAGAAAAAAAACATGCCGCAGATCCAAATGCTGGAGGCAATTATTTTGACTGTTATTCTAATGGAATATGCTGATTTTGGAAAGGCCGAGTGCGTTTTTACATTTTGATTTCAGCATTATGGCTTTGGAATAGGTGTGGCAGCATTTGAAATGTAAGCTCACTGTTTCTGGAATCACTGAAGCATTGCTGATAGGGCTGACTAGTCAGAAGCAAAACTGGCTAGTTATAAAACTACTATAGTATATCCTTTATCTCATACACATTTAAAGGATTTACCTATCTATCCCACTGCAGACCTACTCATTGAGTAGGAGCCAACAGCGTATGATTGTGTTAATTAATCTGCTATTGTGAGTAAAGGAACAGCTGCAGTGGTCTCGTGGATACGTTGTCAAAGGAAAACAATGTAATGTTAAGCTTCTGACTGCATATTCGGTTACAAAGCAGGTTTACGATAAGTTAGATGCATAAATCACAGATCATTTTTATAATAATAATAATAATAAATAACACTTGACCTTTAAGGGAGAGGTTTGAGCATGGTTAATTTCAGCTTGAAATATGTTCTGAAAGACAATACTTAAACGGCAGCCCAATTCTTTGTTTAGAAAACAAACATTCTCCAGAAATGACAGGGAGCTGGTATGAGCTGCAGACGCAACCTCACACTCTTTGAGATACATTGTCGATTGAATAAAGATCAGCATCCAAAATATCAAGTTAAAAGAAAGGATTATTGGTTTCCTGGCCATGCCCCCCCCCCTCCAATGAAATATTTTTTTGTACCTCAAGGCAGAAGAAAAAAGAGGTTTCGTGATCGGAAAAGAAACACTCGCTGTTGACATAGGATTTGATCTTTCCTGCTAAGGATTCAGGATATAATTTTCCCCTTCTCTTCAAAGCAGAATTATTATAATTATTATTATAATTCAGATGCAGTCGAGGTCAAAATAGGTTTGTCTTTTTAATAAGTACAGGGAGTCCTCAACTTACGACCACAATTGAGCCCAAAATTTCTGTTGCTAAGTGAAACATTTGTTAAGTAAGTTTTGTCCCATTTTACGACTTTTCTTGCCACCGCGGTTAAATGAATCGCTGCAATTGGTAAATTAGTAACACGGTTGTTAAGTGAATCTGGCTTCCCCCATTGACTTTGCTCATCAGAAGGTCATCAAAGGTGATCACATGACCCCCCCAGGACACCGCAACCGTCATAAATATGAGTCGGTCGCAAAGCATCTGAATTTTGATCATGTGACCATGGGGGATGCTGCAATGGTCGTAAGTGTGAAAAACAGTCATAAGTCACTTTTTTCAGTGACATAACTTTGAATGGTCACTAAATGAACTGTTGTAAGTTGAAGACTACTGTGAATGCAAGTCTTCCCTCCCTCCTTCCAGCCATGAAAAGTGTTGAAGATCCCATAACCAAGCAGTTGAACCAAGAAGGACAGGACTAAGCCTGATGACCAGTAGATATTTTGTGCTGCTGTTGTTCCGATAAGCATTTCTTCAGAGCAAATTATGTTACTCTGAATGATGGCAGCTAACCACAGATTTGGGTACCCAGTTTCTAACACAGGAGTAAGGGAGTAGCTACTTGGGACAACAACATCACAAGGGACACTTGTCCTCTGTTCTCCCAATGCTGGTCTTTTAAACCATCAGTGATGTCACTTGACTCCCCAGGAAATATTTTATGAACACAAGGCAAATGCACCCCTCCCTGGAGATGCATCACTCAGATTTCTCCTGGATTAATTGATCAGATAACTGTTATTCTCATGTCTGGCCAATTCCCATATCAGTGTTTTCTGTTCTTTGTTCTATATCTGAATATAGCATAACCCCCCCCCCTCAAGAAGATCGTACAAATAAACAGTCACAAAAGTTTTTGAAGGTGCTATGACAACACTCAGTGTTGTCATTTTCCAACAAGACTGGTCCTTATGAGAACTACAATGGAAACACCTGGGGGATACCAATTTGTGTATATTTGCCCTATATCAGCTAGAAGTGCTTGCTCCATGGGCTCTCAAAAACCACTTGTAAGCTTTGTGATTTAATTTATGTGGTTTGGCAAAACAACTTCGATTTATTTTTTTGCCATGCTGGTGTGCTCTAAAAATGGTGTTGGGTCTATGAATGTCATGATTGCTTGGCCAGCTAGGAACTCTGAGCATTGTGATTACATCCAACTAGAAGACACCATTTTGAAAAGACAGAACTACATTACATTATAACAATTTTCTAAGGCCCCCTATCTCCGAGTCTATCATTCTACAATAGTCATACATGGTGGGATAGATCTAACACCAAGAGTTTCTTCCGTCTCTGAAGATACCTGAGGGATCACCTTTTTTCCAAGAGTCTCTATCTGTCTAATCAGATTGAGCAGAACAGATCCCATCAGCCAAAGTGTCGGTTGGCAGGGAGCAGAACAGAGGCTTTTTCCACAGTCACCCCTGCTCTGTGGAACTCCCCCACACACCTAGAACGACCCCAACCCTGTTAGCCTTTCATAAGGCCCTAAAAACCTGGCTATGTTCCCATTCCTGGGGCACTGAATGTGTGAAGGGGGTTCCTGGCTGTATTGCTAACTAGCCAAGTATCTTGGCTGCCATGTATATCTATTTTGAATGTTTCTATTGTTTATCATTATTTTTTATTCTTTTAAAATGCTGTTAGTAATTTAATTGTAATATGTTTTTTTATTATTATAAGCTTTCCCAGAATTGTTGACTGAGATAGGTGGCTATAGGAATGAAATAAAAATGAATGAATATAGTAGCCCTTGACTTATAACGGTTTGTTTAGTGGCAGTTTGAAGTTACAACAGCACTGGGAAAAAATGACTTATGATTGTTTTTTCACGCTTACAACTGTTGCTGCATCCCCACAGTCATGTGATCAAAATTCGGACACTTGTCAACTGACTCATATTTATGATGGTTGCAGTGTCCTGGGGTCATGTGATCCCCTTTTGCGACCTTCCGACAAACCAAGGGGGAAGCCAGATTCACTGAACAACTAACTTAATTAACTGGAGTGACTCATTTAACAAGTGTGGCAAGAAAGGTTGTAAAATGGGAGCAAAGTGTTTCACTTAGTAACAGAAATTTTGGGCTCAATTTTGGTTGTAAGTCAAGGATTACTCTAGTCTGATAAAACACCTATCTATACGTATAAGAGCCAGTATGATGTAACAATTAAGGGGCTAAGCTAGGGGATGAAGATATGAGGTTGTTTTTTAGGCATGGAAACTGGCTGGATACCTTTGGGCCAATCTATTGCATACAATGCACACTGCACTAAGAATACTGAATTGCCAATCTTTGGGGTAAGGTCATTAGAATAACACTTTGTGTCTTTAATCAAGCTCTGAGAATTCATGAGCATCATTAGTCACCCGGGTTGATGACTTCATTGAGGTTGATTGAGGAGGGGGCCTTCATTATTACTCTGTATTATGTTTCATTTTCCAAATCAAAATCCTAAAACAAAACAATTTCCTGAGCTTTTTTTCCTTCTTCCTTTAAAAAAAAAAAAAAGCTTGATTAAAAAACACTGTTGTGGGCTGAAACCAAATTCCTGGCATTATCCATTTTGCAAAATATGCCATAACTGTGGGAAGGCAAAGAGATATCTTTTTTCAGGATAGGAATTACTGCAGTTTTTAATAAAACAATAGTTCCTTTTAAGTAATAAGGAAGACTAGAGGAGAGAGAAAGGAAGAAGGGAACATAATACATTTTTTTTCTAAGAGGAAAACATAACAAAATCATTCGGTTTATAAGAGAGTTATGTTAATGAAAGGAATTAAAAGCTGACCCTGGAAGTAAGAGGAAAGAAAAAAATATATTTTGTAATGCAAAACAAAGATTTTCAGACTCTTTGGAAACCTGCTTGCTAGCTGGAAAAACAGAACGTTGCACAGCCTTGAAATCCTTCCTTCCACCTATTCTACATTGTATTTTATTCCTATGTTTTCTGAAATTTAATTTCTAAACTAGGCAGTTGACTTAACCAAGATTTGAGTAACAAGACTGGGCATTTTTTGAATTCTTGTAGGAGAGATGGGATAAAAAATAATATTGAAAAGATACATTTGTATTACAAACAGAAAATGATATAATTCTCTATTTTGGGAATTATACAATGTCAAAGACAAAAATCAGTAGGGGGGGAAAAGTACTTGGTGCATCTAAAGAAAAACACAAAAGAATACCAGAAATGTGATAGATTGATGCAATCACAATAACTATGGATGTCGCTTTAGCAATGATTAGTCACCTGACAGAACAGCAAACATAGTTTAGGATACCTGTCCACAAGGCCACCATGAGTCAAGATCTACTTAATGGCAACTGACAACAACAACAATTAAATAAGAACATGTGAACTTCTTTTCAGCAGGGACAAAAGTGAAGCTATTGGCAGATTGTAAGGTAGAAACTAAAGAAAATTCATTTAGATTCCCATCCTTTAACTGACTGGAAGCAGCGGCAGAGGATAGTCCTGAACATGGCCAACAAAGTCTTTAATATCTTCTGCCCCTTTCACGATGTTAAAAAAGGAACTTTTTTAGATTTTTTAGATTTCAGATTTTTCTTCCCTACTTCAGTTCTCATGGAATAATCCTTCATCTTTAAGGTCTCTTCTTGTCCCTTTTGCTGCAAAGACAGTGCAAACCACTCTCTGTCTGGAAACTAAGCATCTTAGGAAGGTTGAGATGCCTTTCCTGAGAATCTACTCAACTTCACAAGGTCACCACTGTTGCCCCAGGTTAGCCTGCTGCATCCCCAAAGAAAGACGTTGTGCCCCAAATAAAACTGCTTTCAGATAAACGCGTCACGGATCGGGCTAAATCTCCTTGGTTGAGTCTTTCCAACCCAACCGAATGTTGAAAGAAATGATAGAATTACATAGAAATTATGTAATATTGTATGTACAGTATGTATGTATAGCTAAGTAACTAAAGTAGTTGGATTCTGACCGTCTGTCTCTTAACAGGATAACTATCCAAAAGTTCAAGATAACAGGACCAGCATGGTGTGTGTATGTGTGCGTCTCTGTGTGTGTGTGTGTGTGTGTGTACAAATCTATTCTTCTTTCTCTTTTTCTTTTCAAACCCCATCATTTGAATCTGAGAAGCTTTCCTGTATGTCTTTCTTCAAGCTTTCTGCTCTCCTCTACAGCCTGACTCCCAGATTCATCCGACAATGTGTGGCAGCCGGTTCACTGGCACTCTCTGGATTCTTGAAGTAATAGCTGTGAAAGAGTGTTGGGACCTTCCCAAGTTGTGGTTTCTGCATAGCCAAGCTATACTGAACCAGTGTTTCCAATTTAACACCCTGACATCCTGGGAGCACATTTATTATAAGGGAAGGGAGGGAGCCATTACATGTGCCCAAAGATTCATAATTTCTGACCTTTAGCTCATTTGTGACCCCCACCAACAGGCATGATGTTTAATTCCATCTGGTCTTGTTTTCTTAGCAGGACTCTTCCTACAAATATTTGTTCCTTTTTTTCTCCCTGAAGATTTTGAAAACCTTTTTCTGTCTATCAAGACTTGCTTCGCTTCACCCCAAGGACAAGCTTCTGAACTGACAGCATTCAGTTTTACACCTGCTGAAATAGCAACTGATGGAGGAGAATATTTGTAGATCAGGGTTGAACTGTGGGGTCCTCGGTGCTCTCTGAGGTTGATGGTTTATGAATTTAGGTAAATTAGGTAACATTATTAGTGCACTGATGCTGTTACCTAGTTTAGTAATGAAATGTCTGCAAGAAAACCACCAAGCTCAGAGAGCACCAAGGACCACATAAAAATAGAAACTCCCTTCCAATCCTTTGGGTCATCTTCTTGTCTCTGTAGAAAGGGGATGTTGCTATAAATCATAGTTTCTAATACATGTAAATCAGGGATGCAGAGAATATGACTACTAATTCTATGTTCTTTTTGTGCAAGATGGAAGTCCATGTCCCAAAGATGCTTTTCTAGAGGCAACTGGACTTTCTTTGTTTTTCCTTGAAGAGGTTTCATTTCCCATCCAAGAAGCTTCTTCAGTTCTTGAAAAAGTACCTTTGGGTGAAAGATGAAAAGACACCTTTGGGACAACCCTGACCTGGATGGCTAAGAATCTCCATAGACATGGAAGCCTGTGTTTTCCCTCTTGGATCTTGCTTACTATCGACTTATATGGGGTCTAAAAATCAACAGGGACCATCAGAACATTTTTAGAGCAGCAGAGCTATTCTTTACAAGGAATCAACAACACATGGCCTCCCAGTTGTTGAATTACAATTCTCAACATTCCTCAACATTAGTCATGGTAGATACAGTAGGTCTCTGGAAATTGTAATGTGGGGTGTCATGTATAATATGTAGAGCTTCTAATTTGGAGATCACATCCATCCAAATGGATGGCATTGTGCTTTTCTTTCTGGGTTTTTTTTTTTAATTCAATAAAGTTGCCAGTTGAAAGGGGAAAAGAATGAATGGAAAGAGAGAAGCCAAAGAAAGAAGAGTACCGGGAATTGATGGGACAGAAGCAGAGAGCTGGAGGGCAAACCTGTAAATTTGGATATTGGGAGAACAGTCCCTTATCATCTACAAGAAGTTGAGAAGGTTTTCCGCAATCAAAATTAGCCTGGGACAAAATAAATTTCCACTATATAAAAGCACACAGATGACTCCAGATTCACAAGTTTCATTGCCATCATACCTCCTGGCCAAAAAGGAGAATCAGAACCCTACTCCCTTCTAGCACTGATGATGTTCCCTAGATGGGTAATGAAATGTCTGCAAGAAAACAACCAAGCTCACAGAGCACTAAGGACCCCACAGTTCAACCTTAAACTACAGCTATTCTCTTCTATTGGGAGAATCAGAAAGTTGACCATTTATGCTTAAGGTTAGCTGAAATTTTCAGGGCTGCAATTGAATTTTCCTTACCCCAATGCTTTTTTTCTTAAATATTGTCTTCATTTGGGAAGCAGTTTCTCCTGGCACATTTAGCTGTTGCAAGTCCATAGATACTATTCATACACCTACACTTTCCAAACACAAGTACATAACTCACAATCCTCTTCTTCAGCCAGACCTTAGCAGCAAATATGGAAATCAATCATAGCTACACTTAATTCTTTCCTAAATGTAAAAATTTGGAAATCTTCCCTTCTTTATGAGCCTGCTCAGCACCAGAGAATGAATCCCACACAAGGTGTGGTTGTTGCCAACAGGAAAGTGACTAAAACCTTGTCTATTGGGGGGGGGGGAAGAGAGAAAGAGTTATCAATCAATTTGACAAGTCATCTCAGTTAAATGAAGAAATATATACCAGGAGGCTGTAAATGCTGCCAAAATTGGGGAAGGAAAGCAGACATGCACAGATGATGAAATAATTTAAGATGAATTAAGTCTACCACTGATTTCTGGTGAAATACAAATTTACAGGAAAGCTAACATGACGTGTAATTCTAAGGCCGAAACAAACAGTTCAATGAAATATTTTCATCCTAAAATCAGAGAGTAGGTAGGGTAAGGGAGAAAGAGGGGACAATTATTTTTTTTATTCTATTTCGATTTCACATTTTGGCTCCCCTTTTTGTCACTTGCTCAGAAGTCACAAGTCTATGCATTTTTTTCCTTACTCATCAGAAGCAATTCTCTCTTCGTCTTCGCTCAGATGTCTCTATGTGGCAAGATCGCACTGGGTACAAAATGTGCTAACATAACAAAGGTAAAGGTAAAGAAGTGCCTGTGGATTTTACTCCACTAGTCATCGCCGACTACAGGGGGCGTTGCTCATCGCCGTTTCAAGGCCATTGAGCCAGCGCTGTCCGAAAACATTTCTGTGGTCATGTGGCCAGCACGACATCATGGAACGCTGTTACCTTCCCACCAAAATGGTACCTATTTATCTACTTGCATGTGCATGCTTTCAAACTGCTAGGATGGCAGGAGCTGGGGTGAGGAGCGGAGCTCACTCCGTCGCGTGGTGTTCAGGTCTTTCCATCCGACAAGCCCCAGCATCTTAACTGCTGAGCCACCATGCCACCCTGGTAACATAATGCCACTAGGATTATTGCAATGCTAAGTGACAGAACAAAGCTTGTAGCATAGAAATCAGTGGCATCTCCTGGGTTCAGTTCCTGGCATCTCCAGACTGGAACTGCATAGCTTCCATCCTGAAAACTTGGTGGGAGGCTGCAATCAGTATCAAGATATTGGATTGGTTGGGTCTACAGTCATATCTCGGTACTCGACTGTTTTTAAGCTCATTGAATTTGGTATTCGATGCGTTTTGACATAAAAAGTATGTTCATTGTTTGTTTGGTATTCAATGCGCAAGCTAGAACCTGCCAATGTTGGTTTCCTCATCACTTTCCAGTCAAAAGAAAGGGTCACACATGGTACCCTTCCCCTTGTGGACTTATCTTAGCTTCTGTGGTCATTTTGTGTATTTTCAAAGACTTTCCAAGAAATCAATATTTTTGTCTTCTTATAATTTATGTTTAATTGCAAGGCACCTTAGGCTCATCCTTATCCCAACATGAGCTGCGTATCACATTTCAGCATCCTCTGCATAGACTAATACATGAAATTTTCCCATTTCAGACCAGAAGTGGGATACAATTTAGGGCATGTACCCGGCACCATCAAAATCCCACAGATTGATTCTTGCTCTCTATGAGCTTGTTCTCCAACAAGCACTGCCTCAAAATAAGACACAGCAAACAGTGCCTTGTGCTAAAGCTACTGCCATATGGATGGCATGCCTAATGAGGCCTATTTTGAATGACCGCTTTGGCCTTTCGTTTCCTTATTGTATAGTGGGGTGGTAGTTTACAGCTATTGTGTTGCAGGCCACAAATAAACTCTCCAAAGTCCAGCTGCAGAATCAATTTACAAGTACTGTCCAAGAGGATGTTTCCAGATCAGCAAAACTAAAATTAAGGGAGGACAATGAATGTGTCTGAATTCCCCGACACCTGTATCTACTCGAATCATTCCCTAAAGCAAAGACACTTGGATTTGATTACAACAACAGAGTGAGAAGTGAAGCAAAAGAATAAAATGACAGGGTGGATTTTTTTTTTTTTTTTTTGAAGAACACCAGTCATTTCTCATCATGAAATCAATTAAAAAAAAAAAAACTTGCTGGCATAATCTATATCAGCATCATTTTCATAGTTATATACAGGGCTTTTTTTCTCATAGAACGCTCAGAACGGAGTTCCGGCACCTTTTTTGGATGGAACCTTGTAGGGTAGGCAAAGTGGGTTGTATGACATGTGTGAGTTCCGGCACCTTTTTTTTTTTTTTTTTTTTACAAAAAAAGCACTGGTTATATAGGATAGAAATTAAAGATCTATGTTCCAACTTCATTCATTAATAGCAGTGGGTGTTGGACAGTTGATTCTTTGCTTTATTAACTTAAAATCCCTAATTTTTGTGGAGCAAAAAAGATTCTTGGGGGATGATTCACACTGGCTGAAAAAAAATACATGGTATATCAAGTAATGTGGCAAAGATTTTATATAGACAGATGAGAATTTTCTTTTTAAGAATAAAAACAGACTTGAACAATTCAGAGGTTTAGGAAATACACAGACACAGTGGAAATTTGTTGACCTGAAGTCTGGATTATCAAAAATTCATAACTACAAAAGAAATAAAGCAGACATTTCTACAAGATGATTGCCAAAATTGAGGGCCCCCAAACTGGGAAGAGATGAGCTAAACTCTCCTGATTTTATATTGAGAAACCTGTTTAGAATTTGTTTTATTCCTTCATTTCTTGTTTTGAAGAACTTGGGATACCGTATGGTCTTATGACATTTCCCTTGACAATACACTTGCCTTCAGCCACTTTGATTTTTTAAAAATTTCTCTCAACTTTGATCCTGTTTCATAAGGTCTACTTGCCTCTAGCCCAACCAATTGGACATCCAGAGCCCTAAAATGCATAGCCAAGTTGGCTCCACTTACCTAAGTCCAGCCAATGTGAATTCTGATAAACCTGGACAAAGTTGAGTTGATTTGCAAGTTGAGTTCCAACCCAATGTGAACCAATTCCTAGTTCAAATCAAATTTCCAAATAGGAAGTTGCAATTTGGATCACACTGGCAAATTGAGCTGGATGAGTTTGAAACAATCTGATGGTCTGGAAGGCTTAGCGCATGCGAACATGCCCCCCTCTTTTTTTTCCAAGCAAGTTTGATTTGTCCAATTGGATCAGGGATCTGAAATAAGGTTATTCCACTCGAAACCAATTCATTCCTTCTAATTTTCTATTTTTCCTATGCCGCTGGAAGAGTACAAGATACAGCAGTGACAAAACAGTAGTAATATCGCTACTTCCAGAGCTATATTATTTTAGAATGGGAAAGGAAATCTCAACATCACCAAAAAACTACTTGATGTTATACATAATTATTACATGTGAAGTGTTAGTACCATTTTATAATGCCTCGATAAGACCACATATGGAATATTGCATCTAGTTTTGGTTGCTATGATATTAAAAAGATGTTGATATTCTAGAAAGAGTGCAGAGAAGAGCAACAAGGATGATTAGAGGACCAGAGACTAAAACATATGAAGAGTGGTTGCAGGAATTGGGTATGTCTAGTTTAATGAAAAGAAAGACTAGGGGAGACATAATAGCAGTCTTCCAATATCTAAGGGACTGCCACAAAGAAGAGAGGGTCAACGTATTCTCCAAAGCACCTGATGGCAGGACAAGAAGCAATGGATGGAAACTAATCAGAGAGAGAAGCAATCTAGAACTAAGGAGAAATTTCCTGACAGTTAGAACAATTCATCAGTGGAATGGCTTGCCCTCAAAAACTGTGGATGCTCCATCCCTGGAGGTTTTTAAGAAGAGATTGGCAACCGTTTGTCTGAAACACTATAGGGTTTCCTCAGTGGTGGGATTCAAATATGTGAACAACCGGTTCTCTGTGTGGATGCCACTTCCAGAAGTCCATTCTGGGCCTGGGCAACAAAAAATTAGCTACCGGTTCTGCCGAAATGGTGCGAACTAGCTGAATCCCACCACTGGGTTTCCTGCTTGAGCCGGCGGTTGGGCTAGAAGACCTCCAAGGTCCCTTCCAAATCTGTTCTTCTGTTATTTTTATTAAAATAACACCCATTCGTTCTCTTTCCTTTTAGTGCAGGTGCATAGATTCACTACTTTATGTCACTTCCAAAAGTACTATGACAGTTTGCAAAGCTGACCAATCCATAGCAAATAAATTTTGGGCCATATGGTATGAAAACCATAATCCTTTCCTTCCCCCCCCCCCTCCCTTCCCTTCTAAACAGCTGGGTGAGTAACTACAAGGAAAAGAGAGTTAGCAGCTGCGTGCTGTTGTCATTACTTTGATGCTGCTTAAAGGAATCTAAACCTTCCACGCCTGAGATTAGAAGCAATGAATGTTCCTCTCCAAATATGAGAGAAAACAGTGATGGGAGCTATAATTATGTTTTACAGGTGTCATCAGAACAATGGCTCCAACTTTTACTCACAATGAACGCATTCTTGTGCTATTTTGTGACCATTTTTTTCAAAGGCCTTCTGGGAAAAAGGTATTACCGTACAAAGGCAACTGCACTAAATAAGCATGGAAAGGACTCTTAAGTAGAATCCCTTTCATATTCAGCTCACCTGGGTGTTTCTATGATTAACTAAGCTCTATGGAAGCATTTATTTACACACAGGTACAGCTAAACCCACCCTCTTCTCCCCCTTACTATCTCCCAACTTACTATGATCTTGAATAGACTCTGCAAAAAGATTCTGTACTAACATTCAGTCCTAAGTGCTTATGGAGATCAATGAAAAGAAGGACACAATAACAGTGATCTAATATCTAAGAGGCTGACACAAAGAAGAGGGGGGGGGGATTCAACTTATTTTCCAAAGCAACAGAAGGCTGGACAAGAAGCAATGGATGAAAACTAATCAAGGAGAGAAGCAACCTAGAACTAAGGAGACATTTCCTGACAGTGAGGACAATTAAACAGTGGAATGGCTTGCCTCTGGAAGTTTTTAAGAAAGGATTGGACAATTGTCTGAAATGGTATAGGTTTTCCTACTTGAGCAGGAGGTTGGATTAGAAGACCCCCCAAGATCCTTTCCAACTCTGTTTTTCTGTTATCACATCACTGGGAAACCAGGATTAATACTCAAACTCCACTGAGTAGCACATGAGACAGTAGCCTCAAGGATAAATACCTTTGTCTTCCTTTGCTTTCCTTCCACTGAGCTACTACTGTTTGAAATTTCCCAAGCATAGCAGTAAGAGAAAGTCTCCCATAGGCTATGGATAATGCTTCCTGAAGGAACTGTGCTAACAACAATTAACAAGATCACATAAAGCCACAGATTTTTGCGTGGAACTCAGGCATAAAAGAATCAACAAATACATCGGTCATAAATTGTTAGAATTGCCTTGATCTTCCTATAATAGGTGATCCCTTGGTTCCTAGTTGAGGAAATCAAACATTATAAATTAAAGTTTTTTTAAAAGAAAATTGAGTCCAGCACTTTTCTAAATTTATCCCCATTACATTACTCATAATTTTTCTGTTTGGATTCTCTCCTACATGGACCTTTCAGAAAACAGCATTAACAACAATGGAAATACAAAGTTTTTAAACCTCTGGCTTTACCAAATGCCAAAAATTATTCTATAATTTAAGTAACAACCAAGCTGATGAAGAAGTTTGATTATTATTATGGGTGTATTTTTAAACTTGCAACATTTGCCAGATTCTGTAGCCTTGACTAGCTTAGTTTCAACCAATCCTTTTTTTTTTAAACAAAGTTTAAAATAAAAGTGGAGGAGGAAAATATGGCTAAAATAATGCAT
Organism: Azemiops feae; assembly: GCA_023970755.1. Lineage (NCBI taxonomy): Eukaryota > Metazoa > Chordata > Lepidosauria > Squamata > Viperidae > Azemiops > Azemiops feae. The sequence goes on along the minus strand of JALGBA010000169.1, from coordinate 487,186 downwards.
TAAGGTTGCAAAACACAGTCTAAAAACCCTTAATCTGTTGGAATTACTACAGTAAAAACTGTAGGTACCTAATACAAGTCATCATTTGAAGAAGGGATGGACCATGTCAAGGATGTAAATTATGTGGGAAACACAATAAAACATTGTCAATAGAAGTGGACCCACTCAGCCACCCTTTAATTGTATACTGTAAGTATACAACATGCTTGGCCATTCAATACAGCTGGCAGAGATGCTGCAAATGATGCCCTCCCTTAAATATGAGTAATTACACGCTGTTGTACTCCTTTCTGCTCTTTGTCTGGTCCATCATGGCTACTTTTACCAACATATACTTAATCAAGAGAAACAGAAACATACCAACGTGGAATTATCCAACCAAGCTGGGTAAAACATGGGCCAGGTTGGAATAATAGTTTGCAAAAACACAAGTGGGTGTGTGTCACTTTTGAACCTGGCCACCTAATGATAGATCCACTATGTGGATAACAGTGGGGCAAACAAGTACCTTAGAAAACATTGGTTTGTAGTAGGAGTTGAAGGGGTGGAAATAAATTGTCTTCATTATGTTTAGTTATGGGAAATGGAAATCTCTGTCACCTGACCATTACACTGTGGCATATCTATGGTGCATATCTGTGACATAAAACTGAATTTGGGCACATGGGCCCTTACTACCTTCCAAAAGTGTTGTATATTTCACTCTATGGCTTAAGATACCAGAATGTAGAATCTGGAATGGAATGGAATGGACTGGACTGGACTGGACTGGACTGGACTGGACTGGACTGGAATGGAATGGAATGGAATAGAATAGAATAGAATAGAATAGAATAGAATAGAATAGAATAGAATAGAATAGAATAGAATAGAGAATAGAATGGAATGGAATGGAATGGAATGGAATGGAATGGAATGGAATGGAATGGAATGGAATAGAATAGAATAGAATAGAATAGAATAGAATAGAATAGAATAGAATAGAATAGAATAGAATAGAATAGAATAGAATAGAATAGAATAGAATAATTGGCCAAGTGTGATTAGACACACAAGGAATCTTTCTCCGGTGCAGAAGCTCTCAGTGTACATGCAAAGCAACAGAGTAATAATAATCATAATATGATAACAATAAGAGGTAGTAGTAAAAAGATGAAAGGATAATGATAATACTATAGCCCTACTACATGGGTAAATATCTTTAGGCATAAGACAGTGCTGTGGGAATTAAATGTTTAGCAGAGTGATGGCATGAGGGGAAAAACTGTCTCTATGTCTAGTTGTTTTGGCATGCAATGCCCTACAATGGCATTCCTGAGGGGAGTCTGAGGGAAATCTGAATGCATAACTAGAATATGATTATTGTTATATGCCATTAAATCCGGGTCAACTCTTAGCAAGCACATAGACAGACTTTCTCCAGGATGGCCCAAATTCAATGTTGCATTTTAAGATCTTCCAACAGTGCCTCCACCCCCAATGTAGTTGAATCTATCCACCTTGTTGCTGTTGTCCTCTTCTCTTTCCTTCCACTTCTCCCTTGATTATAGAAGTTTCAAGGGAGCTGGGTCTTCTAATAACATATCCAAAGTATGATAATTTGAGCCTGATCATTTCTTCCTCAAGGGAGGGGCAGTTCCTGCACTTACACTTTACAGGTATCACCTCAACAATGCTTTGCTACGTTGCTACCACATTAATGTAATCCTTATCCTTTTAGCTGGTTTGCTGTTCTGAATGAGAAAAACTATCCCACAAGATGAAACAGCAGCTGCGTTTCCCTTGAGGCACATGTTTGCTACGCCTCCTTGTTTTCATTATAAAAAGTTGGTCGAAGTGGGGCACTCCCCTTGGGATACCAGCCCAAGTGTTCGTTAAGAAAAACATGAAGTGCTAAACATTAATATTCTCATGGTTCCAAAAATGGATCTAACTCTAAGTCTTGTGCATCAAGAGCTGAGTCCCTAGAGATTCTAGGTAGGTCCAAAGCAACCCAAAACTAGCTAAATGACCACTTATGACCAAAACTAGCTAAATGACCACTTATTACTCCAACCACATCATATGGCCACCCTGGGCTTTCATCAATTGTAATTCAAACATTTCTTTGTTTGAATGAATTCTTGGAATTTGAGGTATATGTAATCAACAACTTCCAGATGTTGCTTCTTCCGCAGACTTATTATACATTCAATTAATGTTGTAATAAATCAGCATCTCCAATATGGAAGAGGCACGGTGTAAGTGAAATACAGTTAATGATAAAATGAAAAGTAGCTTGGAAAAGCTATTTCTAAATTGATGTTCCAGATGAGTTTAGGTTTTTGTGGTTAGAGCTGTGGGCTAAGAAATCTCTGATTCAACCCCGGTTTAATCTCAAGTTTATTAATGATCCTGAGGTCCAGGTTTCTTTCCACACTTCAATACATTATACAAAGGCTAAGATTTTATGCTTATAATTGCAACGTGTACATTTGAGGAAGAAGTTCCAATGAATATATTTCTAGGGTCAATTTGGTATCAACCAAAGAAGCTATCCTTTAAATGCGGGTAGACTAAACTAAACCTCTGATTGATATCAGGAACACTAATCCTAAAATATCCGCTTTATAAATTGGGGGTTATTGCTTGATCTCACAATTCTTCTGGATATACCAAGGGTATCAGCAGTGTGGCATGTTTTTGCCATCCTTGACCGGTAAGCTAAGCTTCGACCATAAAGTCATTAAGGAACAAGTCACCTCAGGTTTCTTGTGCTCTGAAGCTTCACTGAAAATGCTTAAGGAAAATTCTACACTCCACAAGACCATCTTGCTGTGTCTATGCATTCAAGAACATATTACCTCAATTTTCTTCTCCACTTGCTTTCAATTTTTGTATCAATGTTCGGTTTTTCAAAGCTCTCAGTGATCTAAATCTCTCAAAAAGTGTCCTCTGCCATATATTCCTTTCCATGTGTTCTATTCAATATCTGAATAAGAGCTGACAAACAATGACTCAGAGTAGGGCCTTTTCAGAACAGACTAGTATTTAGTGCACATTCATCATAATTTCCTTCTCAAAGGCATTTTGCTCAAAGGTGGGTGCTCCAGAAACATTTTTCCTTATTGTCCTGTTTGCTTTGTTATTTCAGTGCTCCACCACTAATATTTGATTCCTTTCCTTTCCTTTCCTTTCCTTTCCTTTCCTTTCCTTTCCTTTCCTTTCCTTTCCTTTCCTTTCCTTTCCTTCCCTTCCCTTCCCTTCCCTTCCCTTCCCTTCCCTTCCCTTCCTTTCCTTTCCTTTTTTTAAGTAGTCATTTTAATGTATGCTTGTATGTTTAAGGCATTTGAATTTATCTTCAAAATGGACCTATGTGTGTTTTTAAATAAATAACAATAGAATGCTTAGACTTCTTTCAATCAAACCATGCTGTGATGCTGAGGAAAACAGATTGTATCTTGGTGGTTTTTAAAAACTCTAAATACAGATCTAAGCACGAACATATTACAGTGTTATTTTTATAATGCATTCTACAGTAGGTATCTGATTCATACTTGCTATATATAGAAATATCATATGGTGACAGTGAAATATTTTTGGTAATATCCTTAAATAACTAGTAATAAAAATTTAAACAGGAATCTTCTTGTGCTTCCTGCCTATTAGTAGCACCACTGTGCTGTCTTTTAGCGACTATACTGGTGTTCACAAAGTTACTCTCAATCTAACCCAAAATAAATTGGGGGGAGGGGGAAGCTATATTCTGCGTGAAGTTGATAACTCCTACATCTCACTTACGCAATGTGCTAGGATGAGTTTTACTTCAAAGTGGTATTACAAAGCTACCATTCCACCATTTTTAGAAGTTACACTCCTTTTCCTTGAAAACATGGAGTGATTTGCACTCTTTCTCTGTAGTTCGTTTATTTTTATTATATTTATTTTAATTTATTTATATCCTACTTTATTATTTTATAAACAAGTCAAACATATCTAATCATTCGTCTTCCTTCTATTTTTCTCACATCAACAAAACTGAGAGGTGTGTTGGGTTGAGAGAGAGAGAAGACTGGTCCAAAGTCACCCAGTCGGCTTTTATGCCTAAGTCAAGACTAGAACTCCTAATGATTGTCCAAAGTGACCCAGTGGGTTATCATATCTAAGGCAGGATTAGAACTGGTCCCCATTCTATCTCAACTGATGTGCCGTAAGATCTAAACTTCAGATGTTTTGATCAATAAGAGTGAAATACATTTGAAAGAAACTGGTCTACCATTACCGATCTTACCGAAGAATTCTTTTTAAGATCGTAATCACGACAGGAACTAACATTACAATTGAGCAACATTACAGCTGCTCAATTTTATCAAAGTCTGGCTAGTACAGAACGGTTGGCATTTCTCAATGGTTCAAGGTCACTCTTCATCCTGTTCCCACATGGCAACATTTCAGTAAAAGAATCACATAAAAATAAAATAAAAATAAAAGTATCATATAGGTAGTCCTTGACTTACAACCACAACGGATCCCAACATTTCTGTTCTTAAGTGAGACATTTGATAAGTGAATTTTGCCCCATTTTACAACCTTCCTTGCCACATCTGCTAGGTGAATCACTGCATTTGTTAAGTTAGTAACCCGGTGGTTAAGTGAATCTGGCTTCCCCCAATGGACTTTGCTTGTTAGAATGTCACAAAAGGGGATCACATGATCTTGGGAACACAGCAACGGTCATAAATATGAATCAGTTGCCAAGTGTCCGAATTTTGTTCATATGACCATGGAGATGCTGGAAAAGTTGTAACTGTGAAAAACGGTCACAGTCACAGTCACTTTTTCCAGTGCCGTCGTAACTTTGAACGGTCACTAGATGAACTGTTGTAAGTTGAGGACTTCATAACTGGATTGAAATAGAAAGAAAAATGATCAGAGATGGAACCAAGAGCCTGACACAACAATTCAGTGAATGGCTTCCTTGGATGATGCCCTATTTATAAAGCCAATAAGCAGCTTGATCATTGTCCCTACCTCGTCCCCTTGAGAAAGAGGGACTTCCAAAAATTCTCACCACAGTCTAGTCTATCTGCTTTTAACCATCCCTTGCGGTACCCCACAACAACTTACACAATCTGCTGAATAATCAGGTTTTAGAAACTAATGAGACGGGGTTGGCATCTGACATGACATTCTGCTTGTGACCTTCCCAGCAACATCTGGTTGGTCACTCTTGGAAACAGACCACTAGGCTGAATAGACCTTTTGCCTTCTCCAGTTAACCAATTTCTTTTCGGCTTCTGCAATAGATGGACATTATGTAAGAACAAAAAGCTGAACCTTAGCCAGGAATTGCTTTCCCCAATGCCTAGATGCACACAGCTTTCATACCCAGCGTTCAAGCTTCTCTAAATCTCTTGCAAACATGGAGCAGCATGCACGGTGTTCCATATCGGGCATCAGAAACGCTACATATGGCGTTCAGTTATAACAGCTGAGCTTTAAAAGAAGTGCAGCTTTGCATCCCAGTCAACCTGACACCAAACGAGACAAACAAATAATCAGCGGCGATGGTCCCCATAACAGCCACAACTCAAATAATCTGAAGGACCATTGTACAGCGAGTGAATCTTTTTAATTTCCCCCAAATTGTTTGTCACCTCTTCCTGAGAATATTTTGCCAATCAAAGCAACCTAGGGATCACTGCATGCTGCTTTTAAATTTTAACACTCTTAATTATTTCCTGGCATAAATTCATTCTCTTTTTTTCTCTCTCTCTTTCTCTTTCTCTGTCCCTGGGGGAAAAGGAAGGGAAGGGAAGGGAAGGGAAGGGAAGGGAAGGGAAGGGAAGGGAAGGGAAGGGAAGATTGATTTGAAGGCACACACACAAACACATTGTTGCATAAGATTGCAGCTATTTTATATTCATGTAAACACTATGGAGAGTTCCTTGAGGTAGTTTAGAAATCTAATAAATGAATAAAAATAAGTTCTAGCTATGTTCTGTGTTTTAGATGAACTTCAAAAGGTCATATTCACCGAATCTTGCTTGCAGTTTTAGCTTTCTGGTTATAGCCCTAGAAATTCTCTTCCTTTTGCTAGTCACCCATTGTATTCCATAGACGTCACGGGAAGTTATATAAGAATAATTTTAGTTCTTATATCAAGGAATCAGATAAAATGGCAAATAACTAGAATTGTTCTTATATGACTTCCCATGAAGTATTTACAGTAAATACAGTACTTAGCTGTATTTCAGATCTATTTATCCACAAAACTGTCTATCATCTGCCCCTCTGGATGGTTCTAAGGGTCTGCTTTTCTGTAAAGCAATATTTGTCAATCTCAACAATTTTAATATGTACAGTATGGAATCCCAGAATCTTGGCTAGGGAATTCTGGGAGTTGAACTCCACACAGCTTACTGTACAAAGTTGCTGAAATTGAGAAACACTGCAACAGAAGCCAGCACATATGAGTTATTAATGTCGATGCCCAACCCTCACTGTAAAACAAGATTTACTGAGGGGAAAGCACCAGCTGAGAGAGAAAATCAGTTCAGAAGCAAGAGCTCCTCAAAAATACCTAGAAGCACTGACATTCTCTTTCCTCCGAGCGTATTTTATTTTTATTTGTGTGTGTGCTTTTTAAGCTTCTTCGCCAACTTCCCACTCCTCCTTCTCCAGCCCCCTGTTGCTGCGTGCCATCCCAAAGCTCCAGTATAAAGTTTGGCTTTTGCAGCATGAAGCAGCTGGGCAAAACTAGCCGAGAATGATAATGACCTCAGAAAGCTGCTGTTAGCTCAACTACAATAGGGTGCTCAGTCTAGTGGAAAATTGTGTTCATCAGCTAACTCTGCTCAGTTACTAATTGACATTGCCAAATATTTTAAGAACAATTGGAATGCACAAGAAAAAAAAAGAAAAAGGGGAAAAAATGAAGATCTTAATCCTCAGTCTTAAATTTTCTGCCTGATTTTTTTTGTGTGTCCACGTAGAACTTTTGATTGGGAAAGAAAGAAAGAAAGAAAGAAAGAAAGAAAGAAAGAAAGAAAGAAAGAAAGAAAGAAAGAAAGAAAGAAAGAAAGAAAGAAAGAAAGAAAGAAAGAAAGAAAGAAAGAAAGAAAGAAAGAAAGAGGGAGGGAGGGAGGGAGGAAGGAAAGAAGGAAGGAAGGAAGGAAGGAAGGAAGGAAGGAAGGAAGGAAGGAAGGAATAAAGAGAGGAAGGAAGGAATAAAGAGAGGAAGGAAGGAAGGAAGGAAGGAAAAGAAAGAAAAAGAGAAAGGAAGGAAGGAAGGAAGGAAGGAAGGAAGAAAAGAAAAGAGAAAAGAAATTGGCAACATAACGTTTTCTGTCCAGCATCTTTGCAGCACTGTCCAATACAAAAGCTTTTTTTATATCCTCTGTCAATGGCATAAATATAGGCTGAATTGCATTGTTGGAGAAAGAGTTCGCTGCCATAGGAAAGGATTGGGCGGAGGGAGAGAAACACTGAAAAGGATCCAAACCAGCTGATCAAACATTTTGTGCCAAAGTCAACATGAAGTACTATGGACAAGAATAAATTATTATAGATCATGGTATTTTATTTTCCTTCTCCCCTCCCCCTTTCTTTTTTATTCTCCCTTTTTTAAAACAAAACAAAAAACAAAAACAAAACGCCATCTTTGTGCTTTCCATTGATCATGCAACTTAGCCTACTTTATTTAATGAACTGGAGGGTCAGTGCATTCAATTACCCCTTTCTTACTATCAAGACTTCAATTATCTCCACACCAAAATTATAGGCAAATGCGGAAGATATAGCTACTCGACTAGTTACAACGAACAGTATCATTTCTTACAACATTAAGCTTTAATTATTCTGTTTGCCAATTCCTGAGCAAAAACAACCTCCGTGAATAATCCCAGGGAAGCAGCCACCTATATTGGTGTGTAGTTCTCTGTCTGCTGGCCCAGGAATGGTTCCTGCCACATATTTCAGAAATTAAGAACACAACACAGGAGCTGCCCTTTCCTGCACATGAGCGCAATGGCAGTGCCCGTTTCTCCCCCCTTCACCACAAGCATTCGGCATGTGCAGCTTTCCAAGTTCATAAAACTAACTTCGGATGGTGCAAATAATAATGAGATTCTCTCTTTAAAGACTGGTCTGGAAAGGCCGTTGTATGATCTCAGACATTCCCAGTTCGTGTCCTGGAAAACCTGTATAATCTGGAGAAATGTACTCCAAAAGAACCCCCCCCCCTTTCAAAACTTGCCTAGCATCAATGGGCAACTAGTTCAATGCTGACTCATTGGAATCCATAGGATTTACTCCTTAGTAATGAGGTTATGGTCAGAGGGACAACGTTACAGTCGACAAGTGGCTCTCATTTTGTGTGAGTGTCTCTCTCTGCCTTGTGAGCAAAGAGCGACAGCAAGTGCAATTTTTACAAGTGACAACAACAACAACAAGAAGCAAGCAAGCAAAGGCTGCAGGAGAAGGAAATGATCTATCTGACCAATTTTGTCCGTTTTCTCTGAGAATATATGACCTCTTCCTTTGTTGAAAGGTCCAGGTTTTAGCAGCTTAGTTCGTGGCAATTTGCAGAGTCAAAGAACAAACACATTATCTGGTCCAGTGGAGCCGTTTTCACATGTTCACTGATTCAAGCATTCTTTTACTCATATAACAAACAGCTGCATACCACATTAGCGCAGCCAGTGACAGTCACCCATTTCTGCAATAACTGTTTGATTGCAAACTTGACCCTTTCTTCTTCTCAGCCTGAACTAGACTTTTTTTTTTCAAAAAGAAAAAAGAAAAAAAGCAGCCACTCTATTCCCAATCCTCTCTTGTGAAGAATTACATCAGATAACAAAGCCTTCGCTGCCACTCATTGTAAGCTTTCTTCTAGAGAGAGACCTGTTCTAAGAGGCACCATGTATAAAAGGTTTTATTTTTAATATGATGAATTCAGAAACTACTATCATGTTAAGAGCACCAATTTACAATAAAAGAATCCCTTGGTTAAGATCTGAAAAAGAATAGTTTCTCAGGCCCTCTGACCTAGTTTGCAACAACAACCGCACAAAAAAAAGGAATCAAGCGATGCAAATTAAGTTCTGAGACCTGTTGTGGGCTTAGAAATTGGTTAACCGTATTTTTGTAGTAATGTTTTAATGTCTGTCTCAATGGCTACTTCCCTTTAACTTTGGGGATAAAAACCTCTTTTGTATTCTGCTGATTTATCTTCCACAGGTAGCAATCATTTCGCAACAATTTAAAAGTGTTTCTTGAGCATTTTATAGCGGACCAAGAAATATTACTGAAGACAACCAGGTTAAATGTAATAGCATGTTATTGAATGCAGGAAAAAAGTTGAAACTTTGGTATTCTGCATCTATGACATGGCTTATTGCACAGATGCTACATTTCTATTCAGAGGCTACAAGAAAAACAATTAGAAATTATTCATCCAATTGACATGAGTGGAAACTAAATCCAGTACGTAAGTTTACAAGTACGAGATAAATGTTGCTAAACTTTCTGGTCTTCCATCTTTATAATTGGGAAGTCTCATAAATTGACTAAGGTCCAAAAATGCAGCTAGTTTTTTGTTTTGTTTTTTTAAATAGAAGGAATTTAAAGGGCAAAATATTCTCCAAATTCCCCAAGATAAAAGAAGATTAAAGGTGCATGAATTGTTTTCATATATGGTTAGGATCTTTGCACCATAGAATTCCTGATCATTGATGGAGACTGGAGTGGACCGCAGGCTCAGAAAGCCGTGGACTTGGCCAGTTTTGAAAAAGGCCAAGCAAGTTCAAAGATGAGAGGTTTAGTAAAGAAAAATCCTATCCTTATTTTCTTCTCTCTGTATCTGGAGACTGTGTTTGGCCTGTGTCGCCAACAAATAATTTCATAGATGGACAGACCATTAATTTGGCCAGGAGACTGCTGTGGCCCAGGTATCTATGGTTTACTCAGCGGTGGACAACATCTAAAGGCATCTGCTGTGGCAATCTCTCACCGCTGGCAAAGAATAATGGAAATTGGAGATTGAAAACATCTGTCAAGCAGAGCTGCCCATCCCTGAGTTACTGTAATGGTGTTAATAGTGTGAGAGAATGACCTTGGGAGACAGGAGGAAGAACCCAACCTAGACATAGCTCTGATAAACTACATCTGAGTCCAAAAGAGGGGTGAGGTTGGAGAAACCTTACAATGAAGGTGGAGTTAGTACTCATGGTTGATGCTTCTTGTCTGGACTATCTCAAAGGCCTGATAGTTACAGGGAAGGGGGGGGGGGGTAATAGCAATGTATTTGACTCGTATTTTTGATGGTCAAAACTATATATTGTTCTGGTCCAGATTAAATCAGAAAGGAACAGAGGAAGTAAAATGAATTTCTTTCCACCCTAAAAAGCCATTTTTGAGATTTACCCACCAAGCCTATAATCAAATTAGACAAATTTCAAGGGTCTCTTTGAGCAGAGTCAAGAAAACGCCTCACTGAGATTCTGAGAGGGCATTTGTATTTACTTCATAAAAAAAGTCAAATAAAAATAGTCAAAGACTATGTTTGTTTTTCTTACTTCTTCTAAAGCAGTGTTTCTCAACCTTGGCAACTTTAAAGAGCTCCATTCCTCCAACACTGGGGGTTTTTAAGACACGATTGGACAACCATTTGTCTGGAATTGTATAGGGTCTCCTGCTTGAGCAAGGGATTGGACTAGAAGACCTCCAAGGTCCCTTCCAACTTTGTTATTCTGTTAAAGTCTGGACTGCAACTCCCAGAATTCCCCAATCAGAATGGGAGTTGCAGTCCACACTTCTTAAAGCAACCTGGAACTAAGAAGAAATTTCCGTACAGTTAGAACAATTCACCAGTGGAACAACTTGCCTCCAGAAGTGGTGAATGCTCCAACAATTGAAGTTTTTAAAAAGAGATTGGACAACTATTTCTCTGAAATGGTATAGGGTTTCCTGCCTGAGCAGGGGGTTGGATTAGGACCTCTAAGGTCCCTTTCAACTATTCTATTCTATTCTATTCTATTCTATTCTATTCTATTCTATTCTATTCTATTCTATTCTATTCTATTCTATTCTATTCTATTCTATTGTTGCTCAGGTGGAGATACACTGCTCTAAAGCATGTCCTGATCCTCTTTGGCCAACTTCTGTGGCACCGGTGCTCCAAAAGGGACAGCATATGTTCAAAACATGGGCAAATGCTCTTTGCATGGCAGACCAAACCTTTTATGTTTTCCTACTGGATTTTGAATCCCCTTAAAACAATCCAAGCAACTAGATGGTATAAAAACCAGTTTTCCCGTTTCTCATAGGATTTCTGCATGTCTTTGATGACAAATATATTGTATACACGAGGCCTGAATTCTAAGAGGTGTCGGAGGATTTCCTGGGTATTTAAACAACAGTGTTAATCTCTATAGGAATCTGTGGAATGCAGAGGACAGATTTATAGGTCTTAAGAAGTGGGGGGGGGGCTTACAGATTTATTATAAGCCACCTCCCCAAACTAACTCTTTTATATAAATCTGGTCTCAGAAATGGAGGATACTGGAGCATGACAAGAGCGGCAAAAATAAACTGGCATCTACTTAATAACTGTAACAGTGGATTGCCTTCAATGCTAAAATATTTATTGAAAGCCAGGGAGGGAATGAGCACCAAAAAAAAAAAAAAAGAACAGCCTGCTATCAGATCTTTAACAGTGGGCAATGTAATGCCTAAAGGTCTCTTGAACTGTCTTTCATTTTCTAGACTTAATGGCTGATTGCAGAAATCAATGTTGCCATTAGTAACAGAGTATTTGTTATGGCAATGATTTCCTCCGTTGTTAGGTCTGCAGAATGATTACAATATTAGCGAGGTGCTTTTGTTATAAAAAGGGCTGGAGATATAACTTTCAATTTACTATCCATTAGTTCAAGGACCTAGAAATGAGAGATGAGGCCAGAAATCTTACCTTTATTTTTAAAGGTAAATATATATATATATGCCAATAAGGCTCAATATTGTGGAAGGCTTAAATGAAATATTATTTTGCTTTGCTCTTTTGTGCACAGCGGGTTGACGCTAAAACCAATGGGATATTTTTAAAACATGATTTTATGAGGTTTAAAATGATTGCGGAAGACAAGAATCATCCATGGGAAGTCGATTCCTTTCTACTGGATCCTTCCTATGATTCTTAGTCTCTGTGTATTCAGAATATGGGGCTCACATCCTTAAAGGTACCCCACATTTGGCCATATAAATAAATTGTATCTCATGGTAGAAGGATTTATCAAAACAGAAACAAGAGTGAAATTACTCCGTATAGACAGACCACCCAGATAGATTTGCATTTGTCCAAATTAGGACACTAATATAAAAGCAATATAATTCAGGAAGTCCTCACCTTATGGCCATAAATTAATCCAGAATTACGGTTGTGGGTCATTAGATGTGTCACCACATCACCGCACATGATTTTAAAACACTGGTCGTTAAGTGAACGCGGTGGTTGTTCAATGAGTCAGTTGTCTGCAATGGGTGCAGTTTTGGACCCTTCAAAGAGGAGACACAACACTGAAAGCGGACATACCTGAGGAAGAAGGAGAAGATGGATGGGGACTGTCTTCCTGAGCACTTCCTGTCTGTGAGAGGCCTCCGCCCATCCCACTTTCCTCAGTAATGTTGGAGGAGCCGGGTGTGGTTGATCGGCTGACTGACTGGGATTCCTGGTCGCTTCCAGACCCACGGCGCTCATCGATGTTCCCCTGGAGGATCTCATCTTCGACTTTCCTGTCCCGCTTGTGGACTCTGGAATGAACCACCACTTGGTGGTAGGTTCTGAAAACTCGCCCGCAGTCGGGACACTCGGTGGGCTTCTCTTTTGTACCGCCGTGACTCTGCATGTTGTACTCGAGCCCCGGATTCATACCGTGAGACAGGAAATCTCTGCTCCCTTCCAAAGGGTCCAGTTTGTTTGACAAGTCTCTCTGATTGCCCATTTTAGTGCTGTGAATCAAATCAGCAGGCATTTTCTGCTTGGAACCATCTGCTCCTACTAACACATACTCCCGCTTCTCCTTATCAAACAGAACTCCAGCGTTTGCCAAAGGGTCTTCGTGGCTCCGCTGAATCTGGTGCTCTTTTGACAGGAAACCATGCTCCATGGCCATTCCCCTTGCCATGAGCTGCCAAGCTTGATAGCTGTTTACAGGGTCCATCTCAGCAGCTTTGGCAGCAGCCTGCAGCCTCTCTATGCAGCTCGATTTGAGTGGAGGCACAAGGTTTAGACAACCCAATAAGGAATGTTTGTCCCCTTCAGCAAGACTATGTCCGATGCTAGCAATAGGAGACAGGAGTTTGCCCAGGACTTCGCGCTCTTTCATGGGCAAATCCCCTTTACTATAGGCATGGTTCTGCTCACCGAGACCAGCTTTGTCTGGGGGCAGGAAACCACTCTGCAAACAGGACAAGTATCTGGAGTACAAGTTGGCATGAGCTTCCTGGGACATGCTTCCCACAGGCACAGGGACTTCTGAGTCACTGGGGGATTTGTTCTTCACCGACAACTTATTCAGGTGGACTTTCATGTGGTTCTTGAGGAACCACGGCTCCTTGAAGCGCCTCCCACAGATTTGGCAACAGTGCTCAAAGGAGTCCTTGTGCTTCCTCATGTGGCCTTTCAGGAACCAGGCTTGGCTGAAGACCTGGCCGCACACTTCACACCGGAATTCGTTGGCCGGCTGCTCCCCATTTCCATTGGAACCCTGGCCCTGAGCAGACTCGGCAGTGATGTGAGCTTTTTCCACGTGGCTGATCAGCTCCTCCTCCTGGGATGCCGCAAAGTCACACAACGTACACTTGTAAGGCTTGTGGAGGATCCGGATGTGCCGGTCCAGCTCTTCCCGCTTCTTGAACTTCCCTTTGCAAAAAGTACATCTAAACCCAGCAGCCGTGACAACCACTTCTTCCTGGATGCTGGCAGGTTTTGGAGAGGGAACTGGATTAGAAATATCAGGGGTATTGTGGTTTGTGGACATGGGTACGTTGCAATTAGCCAGAGGGACAGGCTGAGCATGAGGGTGGGCTTTGACATCAGGCCTGGGTTGCAGAAGACTGCTTTTCATCTGCTTGTCCCTCAGGATGGCCCGTTCTTCCAACTCATGCAGAAGCCGGTTTTCTTCTCGGACCCGCCCACGGCCTTTGCCCAGGTTTCCAAGCTTGTGAGTACGCAGGTGTATCTTCAAGTTTCCCTTCTGAGCTGCTCTGTGGTCACAATAGGGGCACTTAAATGGTTTCTCCCCAGTATGGGTGCGCATGTGTAGTGACAGGATGCTGTTAAACCGGAAGCGCTTCCCGCACAGGGGACATGGGTATTTCCTGTTCTTTCTAGCATCGTCCTCTATGTCACTCATCTGAGACATGATGCCTAGGTTTTGTCCATTTAAGAACTGCTGTAGATCTACCCTCCCGTTTAAACTGGTATCGACCTCCCGGTTGAGTTGATTGGCCAAAAGGGCCATCTGACTGCTGATAGGCTGGTTGGCTAAGGAAATGTGGCTCTTGTCTTCTAGAAGTGCCACCGCCTTGTCCTCAGGGTTCTGTCTGGTCTGAAGTTCAGGGAAGGCATGACTGAGCTGGGAGGTGATCTGGTGCAACTTCTGACTCATTGAATACTGGCCATTGAGCAGGGAGCTGTTGAGGTGGGCCTCGGCTTCTGGTCCCGCTGAAGAAACACCAAGGCACAGACTAGCTTCCTCCATTCCTGGAAAAAAAAAAAAGGAAGGGAAAGTTTAGATTTTCAAGTAGAGTGGTTTCATCAGCAGATCTATGAAAGCATGAAAACCATATGCAACATTCCTGCAGTCAAAACTCAATAAACGTATATTAAATGTCAAGTGCATGGTGCACTATTGCGATTGTTTTGTCTTAATTATACGAGGCCTTCGTCACCCCGTGTACTTTTTTTTGATTGCATGGATTAATTAGGCTTCTAAAATGAACACATTACCCTTCTGAATAGCTGGTTCTTAAATAAGTCGCATTAAGCTTTCAATGTCACCAGGCCCCTTTCTTTGGGATACCAGACCTGTTTACATTTGCCCATCTACACAAAAGAGAACGGCGATGCCTCTTGCTCACTGCCCCTTTTAAAGAAACAAAAATAGAAATCCATTTATGAAACTTTCAGTCCCATTAAGTCTATTCAATACATTCCACATTCTCCAATGAGAAAGATGGTTTTATGATTTGATTGGTGTTATGGGGGGTGGGGTGTTGGGTGGAGAGATCGCATGATATTTACTGGTACACAATAAAACAAGATAATGTTTGGGGAAAAAATAAAGTAAAGGACAAGCTTTCGAACAATAAAAAGGATTTTGCTTTAGTCAACAAAAAGTGTGGTAATATCTCATTAAGCTGATTAGTATGCGACTTAGAAACAGTACTAGGTGCTGTAACACATGATTATAATCATAAAAATCCTTCAGTGTTTGCAAGTAAGCATTAACGAGGTATATTAAATTTTAAGGAGACTGCGACTAGCAGCTTCGCAAACCTCTGAGATTAAGACTTAACCCTTCTGTTCCAAAGCAATTGTTCCTGCGTCATTTAAACAGGGCATCCATCTAAAGAGACATAAATTATCTTCTTTACTTGTCGAGCAAATTCATTCAATATTTAGGCAAAACCTGCTTTGTTTTTAGCTCCGTTGCTAAATTCCTTTTTGCAAATAGGCAAAAGAAAGAGACCAAAGGACACCGATTATTTTAAAAGAGCTCTCTTCGAAGACTCGATAAAACCCAATTAAAAGCCAGGGAAGGTGTCACAGAAAGCTTCAACAAGTTTAAGAATTTTTAATAACTTTCTCAATATACAGTAATGAGTACAAATGGTACCTACAAAGTTGGCACTGCAGAAAATTAGAACTCCAAGCTGTTTGTTAAACAGCGGCGTGCAGTACCGGTCAGCATAATTGTCCCTAGTAATAATCTTCTCTCCTTGCTATATATTCAGAGAAGGCAAGGAGGTGTTTGCAAAAACTCAGTTGCTAGTGTTGCTTCTAATACACTCTCAGAAAAGGATGGGAAGCAATCAAGTGAAACATATGGAGGGTTGACCCTCTCAGCTTCTGTCAGTCTTTCACACTATAAAAATGCCAACATTCCTTCACAATGAATAGAGTGCTTAATCCTTCACAAAGGGTTCAGGTGTTCAACCCGTTCACAGAGACCGACAAACAGATTCCATTTTAGTACAGAACAGAAGTTATGAACCTTTGCCTTATGAACTTTGATTACTAAGTGTCAGTAATCAAGAATCAAGATCACGAGAAATACTAGTACTGCTTTATAAAGCCTTAGTAAGACCACACCTGGAAGAATGCATCCAGTTTTGGTCACCACAATATTAAAAAAAAAGATGTTGAGATTCTGGAAAGAGTGCAGAGAAGAGCGACAAAGATGATTAGGGGGCTGGAGGAAGCTAAAACATAGGAAGAATGGTTGCAGGAATTGGGTATGACTAGTCTAGTGAAAAGAACAACATGATAGCAGTGTTTCAATATCTGAGGGGCTGCCACAAAAAAGAGGAAGGGGTCAACATATTTTTCAAAGCACCAGAAGGCAAGACAAGAAACAATGGGTGGAAACTAAGTAAGGAGAGAAGCAACTTAAAACTAAGGAGAAATTTTCGTAAAGGTGAGAAAAATCTAGCAGTTAAACGACTTGCCTTCAGAAGTTGTGAATGCTCCAACGCTGGAAGTTTTTAAGAAAAGACTGGACAGCCATTTGTCTGAAATGGTACAGGGTCTCCTGCTTGAGCAGGGGGTTGGAATAGAAGGCCTCCAAGGTCCCTACCAACTCTGTTATTCTATGTTCTATGTTTTTTTCAAATAAATTATAATTGTTATGGAGCCTAGAGGGGTGGGGTACCACTTTGCCAGCTTAAGGAGAAGGTTTTAGGAAAGTTGTGTTCCCCAGACTACAGTATTAAGCCATTCTGGGCAATTTGGTCAATGGTAAGAGATGTTGGGAGCTGTATTTCTACCGCAAAGATACTCTATACTTGCTTTAAATCTGTTGATGGCTTTCTCTAACCCTTTTCTCACCAAAAAAAAAACGGTTCTTCTTACTTCTAACCCTATAACTCCAATCTAGAATGAGGAGGTCTCTGCATAACAGCAGTTCAGCTTGAAATTCGTATTTTGACAGTGATCACGCTTGACTTTTTATGATGTGGAATGGACCCTAGGAAGCTTCAGGGTTGCCTAAACATGATGAGGGAGAAAAAAAGTCGTTTCAGTATTTAGTTAAATAAGTTTTGCTGTGCCTTAAGCAGCAATCTTCAATTAATAAACAATGCAACTTCAAAGAATTCTGAAGCTGGTTAGCTTAAACTAATCATAATTAATCTGGCCAATAGAGGAAGCTGTGGTCAACCAATAGTAGATGTAAAATTTTCTAAATTCCTTTCCCAGTCACAGGAAGGAAGCGTGTTCAAACCTAAAGCTCCCTTTGACTCATTTATGTTACAATAAGCCATGAAAATTAAATTTAGACTTCAGTTCCATTTTTTTTTTCAGCCACTGAAGATTTTTTTTAGGAATGTCATCCCAAACAGCTTGGGAAAATGGGCTTATTGTGACATCCAAATATAAGCAATTATGCTTCAAAATAGATCCTATTAAAATAGTATTAAATATACTATTTGTGAATCTTTTTAAGGCATTTTATTAGAAATCTGCTATAACTGACCAGGTTTTTTTTACAGAATTTATTTTCTAAGTAGGAACTAAGATATAAAAAAATCCCCATTGCCAGGGAAGAATGGAAAGAAATCTTCAACAGTAGAAATGTCTGCTTGTTTAGAATCCAGCAGCTCTAATACTTCATTACAGGCTATTGTTAAGATTTGGGGAAGAAAGGTTTATAAAAGGTCTGTAATTTAAACATTCTTAAAATAATTAAATTTCAGCCTACTCTATTTCCAAGTAAGTTTACTGGGCTTTCTTCTCAATAAATGGATAAATGAAATGCAGCCTGGATGCTTAAAATGTTTAAGCTATAAAACTAGCTATATATACAATATTTGTGCCATAGACTTATTTATTGTTTATTGTTTATTCTGTTACATCTTCCAACAGTTCATAGACAGAAGCAGCATGGAACAGCCCCTGAATCTCTTAGTCCAGTGGTGGCGAACCTATGGCACGGGTGCCAGAGGCGGCACTCTCTGTGGGCACGCCCACCGTCGCCCCAATCCTAGGCCTTCAGCTGGGTTTTATAAAACCTTTTCGCTTTAGGCCTCCGACGCCGTGTACAAAAAAAAAAAAAAAAAAGGTTCAATCAGTCAATTTCACTTCTTGCGGAAAAAAAAAAGATCTTGCAAAGTCGGAATTGATTGATTGAACTTTTTAGTCCCACCCTGTCTGCCGTTACCACCGTAGCCACGCCCAGCCAATTGGCCACACCCAGCCAATGGGCCACACCCACCCGGCACTCGACGATGCATAAGTGGGTTTTGGGTTGCAGTTTGGGCACTCAGTCTCTAAAAGGTTCGCCATCACTGTCTTAGTCCCATTTCCAATCACAGAAGACTCTCCCCTGATGGTTTTACACATATTCTTTTGTCAATCTGAAACCAGCTGATTACAGAAATTTGGGTGAGAAAGAATTATTTGCCCTGCGATGGATTATTCAGTACAATCTAAAACATATACCCTGAGAAATGAAATGGTAGCTTGGATTTAGATTTTCCTGCATGCGTTCAGAAATTAATGCATTTGGGCAAGATGGCGCCCTTCCCATTTTGCAATTTAAATTTCAGAGGGGGAAAAAAATTGGAGAATTTGTGACTTAGGAATTGTTGATTGATAGCTACTATCGGCTCTGGTGTGGAGCCTGGTGGAGTAGGATGGCCGGACGTTGCAAGATAATCAGAGATCCTCTTCTCTGTTACACGTTTATGGAAAGGAAACTGATCAAAACTCATCTTCACAATGTTAATATTTGCCGAAAGGGGGGGGGGACTAGAAACTGACTAGGGAAAAGATATAATAAGGATTAGCTCATATAAATAAGATCAGTAATAGCAAATGCAAGAAAGCCAGTCTGGTGTAGGGGTTAAGACATTCAAGATAAAAACTGGGAGATTGTGAGTTCTAGTCCATCTCAGGCAAAAAGCCACTGTGCAACCTTGGGCCAGTCACTTTCTCTCAGCCCTAGGAAGGACGCAATGGCAAGCCACTTCTGAAAAACCTTGCCAAGAAAACCACAGGCAGTCTCTGAGAATTGAACATAATTGAACAACAACAACAACAAAGTAAAATGTAGTGCCCTTAGTCACTATGCAGAAAAAGGGAATTAATCAGAAGGGAACTTTCTATGACCTAACACACAGAGTCACTGTGTCCCACAGCAAAAGTTGACCGTCCTTGCCTTGCATCATCTATAAAAGATTTTGACCTCCAAGCAAATTCAGCTGAGCTGGATTTTTGAATATTCTCAAGTCTCATTTTTTTTATTTTGCACTGTTCCAGTCAGTCAGCCCGTATGAATGTTCAAAAGAGCATAGCTTTCTCTCCAAGTCATAGCTATTCAAAGCCGCTTTAATCTGGAGCAACTCTCCCATGGGTCTGACTGTGGCAAGTGGAATGGGCAGCAAAAATTTGGTTAAATCCGATTCCTATCGTTGAGCCCAGCGACTGCTTAGCTAAGATTGTTATGATGTGATAATATAACTCCTGTTAAGAAACACAGGGCACCAGATTCCTGAACCTTTTCAGGGTCATTAAGCAGCTGTAAACATTATTACAAAAATAAACCAGAGATTTCATGCTTACATTTTAGCCCAGAGCTGTGTGTGCTGAGCAAGTGTTTTGTCTTTTTTTTTTTTTAAACCCTCTAACAATCAATGCTGGGCATCCAAACATATTACATCAGAAATATTATCGCACTGGGCAGGATACAGAGTGGTTTATCTGCCAGATTATTAATAAATAAAACGTGTGGCAGTATGGTTGCCTTGTTCTTCGTTAATACATGTATAGACAATGCAAAGATTTCATAGCATAGTGGAAAGAGTTAACATTTGGCAGATTTAGGATCACAAAAAAAGGATCCATTTATCTTTAATGGCTTATTCCAGTCAATGGCTGGTGCCCAGCTGACATTTTGTTGTTGTTGTTGTTCATTGCACAAGCTGCCTTCCTATTTGAACCTCAGATGAGAAGTTAAAGTTGAATGCTGCTGCATAAGTTTTATCTTCCAGCATTGCTATAAGGTAAGAATAAATGGCAAACAAGTCATATACTTTAATAATGATGGCAATATTAATGATTATGATAATGACAGAGGTGAATATAATTAAATCAGAAAGATATGCAAAGCCATGGTTATAATATAGTATCTGGGGCAAGGGATTTCAAGATTTAAGAGTGGAATCAAGTTATTGGGACCAACATTAAACTTCCCCCTCCCCCCCAAAAAATCACCTGAGCTAATCAACAATTTGCTAATTGCTGACAGCATTGTAAAGTTATTCCTTAATTTTATATAACAAACTGGTTCATTTCCATGGCATCTCATATACAAATTTAATACATTCCCCAGCACTGCATATTGTAGGTGATAGTCATCCATCTATATTGTAGGGTGTCAAGTAATCATAGTGGAAAATTAAAAGAAAAATATTTTTAAAGCTGACAACATGCTTAGTATTCCACATCTCATAAGAATATCTCAATTACCAACAACTTGGCACTGCATACATAGTTGAAAGTAAGTAATAGATACGTTCAGGAAAAGTTTAGGCCATCAGAAAAAAAAACATTACTCGTGAACAGCAAACTCCTCTTAAGGTTGTCTTTTTAAAAAAAATAAAAATCCCTTGATCAGTGAAAAATACTAATCACAATTGTGATCGCACTAGCATCTGCAAAATCTAACCTAGGAGTGATTTGAAGCAGTCGTTGAATTAAAGCTGGAATTAACACACAATAAGTGTCCAAACAGTAATGCGATTGCCTTTTACTTTTTCTATAATAGTTTTATTAAGTTTATCAAAATATAAAATGTGAAAGAAAGTGAAAGTAGCAGGAAAATGGGGGAGGAGAAAGGGAGGAGAAAGAAGTGTAAGGTAAAGGGGGGGAAGTAAAGAAAAATATTGACTTCCAGCTCTTTTTGTAGTGCAGTAGAATACGATAGTAACATTACATCTCAACGTTTCATAGTTGAGATATAACATCCATCTCAACTTTTACACACTAATGTGTGCAACCATTTCTATAACCACAACCTTATCTAATCAGCGAAACTCAAGGTTAACTTTTTTCTTTTGTGTAACTCAGAATGTTCAAGTCGGCCATCTGTTCCTAGGAAAACCATTTGCTTTAATTGAAAATATTTGACTTTGTGGAATTATATGTTTCTTGTATAGTTAATTCCATTCATTAAACAATGTCATATTGCTGAATCCTAGAGTCATGCCTTCTCTATGGTGGCACCTGTCCTATGGACAGAATCCCTCCAGAGATTAGGCTGGTTCCTCCTTGCTAAACTTTCTTAAGACACTGAAGACATTCTAGCTGTTTCCTAGCTGGGTAAAGAAGCATCTGCAAGAAAACCACCAAATTCAGAGAGCACCAAGGACCCCACAGTTCAACCCTGATCTACAAACATTATCTTCTACTGTTAGGTATAATGTAAAATTCACAAATGCAACAAAGCTCAGAAGCTGGTTGGATATTGAAACGTATGAGATTTTGTTTGCAGTGTTACCTCTCAGGAACATCAGCTCTGATATAAACCATCAAATAGGTATACAAACATTCCTAAACTGCAAACATACACTACAGTCAGATTTAGGTGTCTTGGATTCTTGCCAGTTTGCCGGTTCAACAAAATAACATTTTGGCTCTTTCATCTCCTCAGGGTCTTAGTTCCCTTGCTCCTACTACTGCTTAGGTCAAATGCTTATACCTGGTGTTGAGAATTTTGGCATTCGTCCCATAACAAAAAGAGCGGAACTTGCAAAGTCCATAAATTCCCTTTGACCTCAACTGTTGAAACATCTGTTGGGTTGAGTCACAAGCTGCTTGTTGGCCAGGTTTGACAGCAACAATGCCTGTTGTGGATTACCTCTCTCGGTAGTAGGTGTCAGTGGAATAAATAGCTGTGTTTCAAAGGACAAAGCAATGTTTTTATAAACAAATCTGAAGGTGATAACTCTACAACATGGTGGAAAAATCGCTGATAAAAACAAAGGTGGTATATCTCATTTGGGGTCCTTGTAGGTATATGTGTATGTGATAATGATGAGGGCTAAATCTTAACAAAACGTATGTTCTAAAGAAGTATATTTACATTACATTCATAGTTAGATAAAAGAACACTGCATATTTCAAAAAAAAAAAACCTGAATGTTCAACAGTGGTTCCAGGACTTTAGCAATTTCAGATGGGTGTCTTGACTCCTGACAACTGCCTGGATGAGTCCCTACAGTTTTCTAGGCAACATTTTCAAGTGGCTGGGTCCTTCCTTCTTCCTACAGCTGAAAGAGAATGACTAGCCCAAGGTCACCCAGCTTGGTTTGTGCCTAAGGCAGGACTAGAACTCACAGTCTCCTAGTTTCTAGCCTGATACATAACTTCTATACCAAACTGACTTCCCCAGGCTTAGCATCTGTCCAGGGCACTTTTGATTATATATTCTAGTTATCATACATAATGCTCTTTTTAAAAAAAAAAAAAAAAAAGGGAGCTGAGCAGAGGGCAGGTGTCAATGGTGGGATTTATGTAAGATTCCCACCATTAGTTTGCACCCCTATTATTCCTCCTAAGCCCTCCTACCATTCAGTTCTTGTGATATTGTAGCAGCCTTTCCTGAGCCTCTTAAACCAATTTAAACCAACCCTTAGAAGCAGAGGACATGTTTAGCCCATTGCAAAGGTTGAAGTAAGATTTCATTGTAGTATGACAATTCTGCTTTGACCAGATCCTTCTGCCCCATTGTTCCATTCTCATGTATCTCCTTACAGGTTCCTTAACTTCTACATGTAGCATTTGACTTTAAAAAGACTGTGCATCGAACGTGTTCCAAGAAAAGGACAAGGAACTGTATTGTGATGATCTTTTCTATACAGTAGGACAAGTGAGATAAGCAAGGACACGAAGATTAAAGCTTCTCTTCCCAGGGCCATCGCCATCAATTCAAGTTGCAATCCTCTGCAGCGGCTTTATTTTTTTTATCAATTTAAGCCAGGAGGTCTGCTTGTGGATCTCCCACTTCACAACTGTTTTATTTGCAAGGAGATAAGCTGGCAAATGCAGAATGGCACATCTGTTTTGACCCTAAAGGTGGGAGGGACATCTCTCTCTTTTCATTAGGAAGAAGGGATTCTCAAGAGGCCTTCAGTTTCAGCCCGAGATCAAAGGACAAGCAGCTTTCCTTACCTCCAAAATCATTCTTCATTTGTGCCTTCCTTGCAGATGCTCTGTGGATGTGTATAAATATCCTTTGCAGAAATGAATTGTTTCAGAATTCCGAGGTTCTAACAGAAACCCCGCTGAGGAAATAGAACCTTTCAAAAGCAGGAATGGAAAAGGGACGTTGTAAGAGATAATGATGTCAGGATGTAGATGGATCAAGGGAGAAGGTGGAGGAAAAAATGTAGGCACAAACATCTGTCCATTTGTCCATCCATCCATCCATCCATCCATCCATCCATCCATCCATCCATCCATCCATCCATCCATCCACTTCTAAAGGAAAAAAAAACCCTTAGGCACCTATTTCCTTCCTGCAAACTTCACCAAAGGGAGAAAGCTCATTGACAAGTCTGTAGTATAGGTTTGCAAACGAAATAATTATGTACATGACATGAAGGACTTGGGATAGGGAGATGTTCTTATTTGATGGTATTCAAGATATCCTCACAAGGTGAAAACTGTTTCATGTACAGCTGCCTTTTGCAACTGACTGATGGGGATTCCGTCAATGCCAATGGTGTTTAAGTGGTGCTCCAGATGTTTTGGAATTGCACCCAAGGCACTTAATGCTATTTACTGTCTTTGCTTTCTTTTGCCACACTCATTCTATATGCAGGTCTTTGTATTTTGTGATCCCCCCCCCAGTTCTTTCTCTTCTATTCGGCTGTCTCCAAGTACTGCCGTATCCTTTATTCAGCCTTTTTGTCTTTCTTATTGATAATTGTTAAATCTGGTTTGATATGTGACAGGTTCTCTTAAACATCTGTCTACATAGGTCCTTGGAAAAGATTTCACAGGTAGACAAAAATGCCAAATCCACTCTAAATATTTGGCTAACTGTGCAACCAACTACAATATCTTAATAATTACGTATACCAATCTCTCTTGTTTCAACATAGTGACCGACCCAGACAAACCTCCTCCAATAAATTACCACTCTTGGCACCTCTGGGGTAGTTATCAGTTATGTACATTCAGGAAAAAGAAAGCTTAGGTTCTAAGACCTTATCCTGCTAAGCGTTCATATGGCAATAAAGTGATGTAGCCTTGCTAGCATAACATTTATGCTCTCCAGTGGTGAACTACCTCCTATATGGTGAAACTACACCTTGTTTCTAAAACTCTGAGTCTCTGTCCAAACTGCTTTTTAGGACAGGCATCACAGAAAGAGCGATGGAGACAGTAAATCAAAAGATCCGGTCTGGAGCTCCATCATAACAAAGACAAAAATTCTTGCCCATTTGTCCAAAGTTATAACATGGTTAAAAAAAGAACAGGGGAAAAGGACAACTGATCCATTTATTTGTCATTCTGAAAACTGTTCTAAAGCAAGACACGAACTGTTAGGAGGCTTAAAATCTAATTTATATTTTGGTGGTTACCATTCTCATTCAATGGAATGGAAAATAACTTTCTCCCCCTCCCCAAGGAAATATTTCAGTGAAATTGGGGGTGGGGGTGGGAGGGCTTTCCCATTGTGAATTGGCATGCAGACAAGTATCCAGTTTTTCATTGTATAATCATCTCTTTCAAAAGATGATCAGATGGGCAGTCGGGGGGGGGGGGAGATAGCAAAAGGTTCAACAACTTTTTATCGAAGTGGGATAGCCTAACAGTGATAAAATGAGCTAATACTAGTTTCATACCAAATACAACTCCCAATCAATAATAAATCTTGAAGCACCCTGAGAAGCACCTCTTTCACAAGATAAGAAGAATTTTACGAAATTGGAATAGAGATTTTGACACTATTTGTTCCAGGGTAATGTTTATGAAGATTTGCACTGCTGTGAAGAAAGTGATTGTCAGCACCAGAGACACGAAGGCAGAAAAGTCTCTGTTTGTGAGAAAAATCAAGAGAGACGGCTTCGTCTCCACCAGCTGATGGCATGTTCAAAGAGAAACAGAACAAGGGTCTCTATCAAAGGCCAATTAAACATGCAGAGGTATGCTGTTGTGAGAAGAAGCTAGGGCAGATACGATCAGAACCCAGAAAAAAAATCTTACAAGTGTTTGTAAGATCTTTTACTTGTACTGTTTGTCTCTTTATGAGATAGATAGATAGATAGATAGATAGATAGATAGATAGATAGATAGATAGATAGATAGATAGATAGATAGATAGATAGATAGGTAGGTAGGTAGGTAGGTAGGTAGGTAGGTAGGTAGGTAGGTAGGTAGGTAGGTAGGTAGATAGATAGATAGATAGATAGATAGATAGATAGATAGATAGATAGATAGATAGATAGATAGATAGATAGATAGATAGATAGATAGATAGATAGATAGATAGATAGATAGATAGATAAAATAAAAATTTCCTATATATATACGATTTGCATGTACAGTCTATACTTTGTATGCCAAAGCCCCAAGATCTATCCCAAAGATCACCAAAGGGGATAGGAGAAGAATGCCAAAGAGTCTTTCTCAACAAACATTCAGTAGATAATCTTGAACTAGTGGACAACTGGTCTGACATGACCTTAAGACGACATCCTTGATTCTCACATATAGTTTTTTTTTTCTTTTCATAAAAACAGAAATTGCCTAATCAGCTTGAGGATGAGTGAAAAAGGCTTAGTTGGTTCTGGAGAACCCAGACTCAAGGATGTGATCTGAATATGAATCCTTCGGTTATTCAAAAATGATCCTCATATTTGAGTAACTGAAGGATTGATATTTATATCCCACTCACACCAATACTGACAGGATAAGCCATTAATATATAAAAAGACAACAAATCCCACTCCTTTCTAACACTGATGATGTTATTTAGTTTGGTAATGAAATGTCTGCAAGAAAACAACCAAGCCCAGAGAGTACCAAGGATCCTCCTCCTCCTCCTCCTCCTCCTCCTCCTCCTCCTCCTCCTCCCCTCCACAAACCATACTCCTTTCTAGCACTGATGATGTTACCTGGTTTAGTAATGAAACATCTGCAAGAAAACAGCCAAGCTCAGAAAGCATCAAGGACCCCACATTTCAATGGGAACTACAAATATTCTCTTCCATCAATTCATATTCAGCAGTTCAGTGGAGGATGGACAGAAAATAGCACCCAGATTCTGCAGGAACTTCAACTGCCTTTGGTAACATTGCTACAGGTAGGATTACTTATATATACCATTGGACAATTCACTATAAAATCCATATCTGATCCCTCTAGTTATGTTGGGACTAAAACTTCCATTGCCAAACAGCATGGCTTTCTGCATTCCTAATATACAGAGCAGTACATAATCCCCCATTTTCCCATAGAATGACTCCAAGAAAAATAGATATGGTAATAAGTGGGAAGGAACAGGATGCTGATTGCATTGCTTAGATAACAGTTTATTATTTAAATACTGTGGTATTTTCATCCAGGGTTAGGTACAAAGAAATGAACAAAGGTGCAAGGGCGAAAGCCAGCCCCATTATAACTATTCCTCCGTTTATTTTGTGCAGTCACGTTGAAAACAATTTCATTGCCTCCAAGACTGTTAAGCACATATGGAAGTGCACTGAGCTATATTATCTTAAGCTATCTTTAAATGTATCTGTTCTGTGGATGCTATCCATAGTTGCTATAGAACTCAAGATATTTTGACAGAGGGCTGAAAAAGTGCATTCAAGAAACATTTGGCACGTCTCTGTTTCTTGTTTTGCAGTGCCAAATTATCTAAGAATTTTACAAGTCAGTGCTATCGGTGGCAGCTTCCCTTCCAGCTTTCAGCTAGGGAGAGCATAAAACATACATTCTTCCACAACTTCAGCCTTTTGGCGCTTTTTTTTTTTTTTTTCCATTTTTACAGAGAATATGTCAGGCTTTCAAAGGGCCTCGTTGTACCCACACATTTTCGCAAAATGATGCAAAGGGACAAGTATCTAAAAATATTGGACAACTTAAAATTGCAGCATGGAATAATCGGACCTATTCATTTGTAAACCCCCCCCCCCAATTATGAAACGCCTGTATTGTGTGTTTCTCACTCAAGAACAAATTCTTTAACTGCGTTCGTGGAAGCTATTCATATGACACCAATGGCTTTTGCATGTTATCCTTAAAGCAGATTGATTTTTGGTTCACCTTTTAAAAGAAATATACCTTTGTAAATCCTGCATTCTTGCTACTGTGATTATTACTATGCTGTAACAATATTACCTCATACTATATAGTATAACTATTCTTCTAATAGTATTATATTTCTTCTCTACTATTATTACACTGGGCTCTATAGTATTATTAGCAATGTTTTTTTCTTTGCTTGCAGATGTTACCATCATCAGGTAACATCATCAGTGCTACTGATCTCTCTCTCTCTCTCTCTCTCTCTCTCTCTCTCTCTCTCTCTCTCGCAGTTTTCAACACTATGCTGTGCTTTGCTGTTCCTCTATATTACTTTTTTCCCAACCATCCACTCCCTTTGAAGGGGAAATGCCATCTTTTCTTTGACTGCTTTTCCCCCTTTGCTGGTGACAAAACCTGGATCTTATCTCTTCTCCACCCATCTCCTCCGACACGGTGTCAAAGTTGCAGCCTCGTTGCCAACTCTGCTGTGCTGGGGAAAAGTCTCAAAATGGGAGGAGGAGGAAGGCAGCACAGGTGCCTGCAATTTTTCTAAGCAAGCCTGCTCTCCCACACAGTGACAATATGAAAAGATATTTAAAAGTTACATGTTTGCAGCCACAGATCAATCAGACAGATATTCTGAAAATCTGTAAGCAGCTAGCAACTCATAGTTTCCAATGCATCCCATAGATTAAAAAAAAAAATGCTGCAAAGGGAGGACAAAGTCTGGGGAGTGTCACAATTCTGGATCCATGCATTCCCACTCAACATTATATCTCTTCAGGCCCGTGGGTACAGGTCGTCCTTGACTTATGATCATTTGTTTAAAGACCATTTGAACTTACTTATGACTTATCTGGTCCTTGCACTTATGACTGTCGAGTCCTTCCTGCAGTCATATGTTTAAAATTTTGGTGTTTGGCAACCAGCATGCGTTTGCAATGGTTGCAGTGTCCCAAATTTACATGATTCACCATTGCAACTTTCCCAGCGGGGAACCTTCCAACAAGCAAAGTCAATGCAAGAAGCCTGATTTGCTCAACAAGCCTGGCAAAAAATGGTGGTAAAATCAGATGCAACTCCTCTAATGATCATATCACATAGTGACAGAAGTTCCAGTCGCAATAGTGGTTTTAAACAGAGGACTACCTATATCATCATCATCATAATAATAATAATAATAATAATAATAATAATAATAATAATAATAATAATAATAATAATAATAATAATAATAATAATAATAATAATAATAATAATAATAATAATAATAGTAGTAGTAGTAGTAGTAGTAGTTGGAAGGGACCTTGGAGGTCATTTAGTCCAACCCCCTGCTCAGGCAGGAAACCCTATAACATTTTAGACAAATGGCTGTCCAGTTTCTTCTTAAAAACTTGCAGTGTTGGAGCACCCACAGCTTCTGGAGGCAGGTTGTTCCACTGATTAATTGTTCTAACTGTCAGGAAATTTCTCCTTAGCTCTAGGTTGCTTCTCTCTTTGGTTAGTTTCATATGCCACAGCAGACAGAGGTCTGAAGGACATGGTGTTCTATCTACAATGAACACACACCTCTCAGTGGATATGCAGGCTTACATATAATTCTCACATGTAAAATGTGTAGTTTGGAAACTAATTCCAGTTAGTATCTTCCTGGCCCTCTCTTACCTTCCACAAAACCATATTATAGTAATACACACACACACACACACACACACACACACACATTCTATAAAGTTCTTCAAGGTTGCAGGACCTTCCCTGCTCTTTTCTCCCTATCAGTCAGAATAGCTGAGGCTACTATACATTGGACTAGAACAGATGATACCACAATTGATGCTTTGATGCTTTGCCTAAGCTGTGAGAATTTAACCCACACTGTTTCCAAAAGATAGAAAGAGAAAGAAAGAAAAGAAAAGAAAGAAGGAAAGAAAGAAAGAAGGAAAGAAGGAAAGAAAGAAGGAAAGAAAGAAAGAAAGAAAGAAAGAAAGAAAGAAAGAAAGAAAGAAAGAAAGAAAGAAAGAAAGAAAGAAAGAAAGAAAGAAAGAAAGAAAAAGAAAGAAAGAAAGATTAGAGAGAGAGAGGTTGCAGGAAATCAGGAAAACAAAAATCTAAACTCCTGCAAGTGCTGTTTTGCAACATCATTTAATGAGTTTAATAATAAAGGAAGCTGTTGTATTATTAGATTTTTGGATTTCCTGGTTCTGACACAAGAAAAAAATAGCAGTCTGCTGCAAAAATTAAAGGATTTGGATTATTCCCCCAACCCCAGATACACACACATACTTTTCCCAAATGATCAGAGAAAAGTACCTTATATCACGTGCATGCCTTATCTTCTCTTGAAAGGGTAAAATGAAATAGTTATCTAGGAATTCTAAGCCTGCCATAGAAGAATTATGCTGTTACAGATTTCAAAAGGTTAGCTTCAATGAACCTGACATGAATCTAACCCAAAATAACCCATTCAAGAGAAAAGTAAGAAATAATTGCTGTTTTCTCTCTCTCTTTTTTCCTCAGTTATATTGCTATAATGATTTTGCATAACAGATTGAACAAAGTGCTGTTGTGACAGGTGGTAGAATTCAGCTAGTAAGCACAGAGACAGGGTTCAATTTAGTTTGTGAATCCTTTAATTGTTGTGCTGCTAATTAAAGAAGGTTCTTTACACTCGCAAGTGTTTACCGTTGCTAGTATGCATACATGAAAAATTAAATTGTGCCTTCAAGGGCTGAGAACTATAGAAAAATCATAGCTGATGCTGCAACATGCTTACCAGCTCAAAATAGCTGCTTTTTTCACAATTGGAATTTGTAAAACTTTTTGCTAAGCAAATATAGAGCTAATTAGAAGTGTTCGTTGGACCAATTAACATTTAAATAAATAAGCCATATTGCACATTTCACAGTCTTTATTTAATGATGCTTCTTCACTCTTTGGAAAGATTCCTTTAAGTACAAATAAGTTGTCATAAAGAACTGAAGGACAAAAATAGCAGCACAATGTTTTTAAGGGTGTTTGTTCCTTCCCTTCCACCTTTAACATCGTATATACCTGTTGATGGGAAAACACCAATACAGTTTTGTTTTTCTCTCATCTTCCCAAACTGCCTTCTATACTCCTTAGAATGCAGAGAAAGGAGGAGGGGGGGGAAAGCATATTTGATTATTTTAAAGTGCTGTGGTAGCATTGTTTGTTCACTTGCAGTTTTCTCCTGTTATTTCTTTTTCTTTTTTAATCCTACTTTCATCTCGGAAATCAACCAAGATAAAGGGAGCAAAGGGAGCTTCTGAAAAGGGGCAAAAAACCCCCCCTAAAAGCTGCCACGTTGAACAAGTGTGAAAGAAAACAGCTAATTTGAAGTTAAACTGTGAACACTCCTGCAACTGATAAACAGCTTGATCCTCACCCCAGCCATTAAGCACAAACTTGCCAGGATGTTAGCTAACTTCACAGGAGCTAAGCAAAGTTGCTCAGCTACAACAGCTGAGTTTACCTGGATTGAAAATTGAAATGTAAGAACAGGGGTCTTCAAACTTGGCCCTTTGATGACTTGTGGACTTCAACTCCCAGAATTCCTCAGCCAGGCATGCCTGGCTGAGGAATTCTGGGAGTTGAAGTCCACAAGTCATCAAAGGGCCAAGCTTGAAGACCCCTGTGTAAGAAGAATGGTGTAGTATTGATACCTGATTCAAGCAGGAGGCAAAAGCTGCTGGTCTTCCATCAATCAAATGAAAATGTACAAAATATTGGGTTCTTTTCAAATTCCAAGATATTTTTAGATGCTCCATTTCTGATCCTGGTATCGTAGGAGCAACATCCATAAATAAATACTCATCTCCAGAAAAGGCGATGAGATCTGGAAGTAAGGTATGTGAACGAAGCATACCCTTCACTTTGCCTCTAGAAAAATGGACAGGCTTTAGCTAATGTTTCAGTGGCAGATTTTCAAAAAATGAATGGAATGCAAAGCAAGACAGAAATAAAATACCCTTTCACAATTTGCTTTTAAGTCTAGAGACAGAACAGAACACGACAGTGTTGGAAGGACCTTGGAGATCTTCTACCCCAACCCTCTACACAAACAGAAGACCCTATACCATTTCAGACAAATGGCTGTCCAATATCTTCTTAAAAACCTCCAGTGATGGAGCACCCACAGGTTAATTGTTCTCCCTGTCAGGCAACTTCTCCTTTGTTCTAGGTTGCTTCTCTCCTTGGTTAGTTTCCATCCATTGCTTCCTGTCCTGCCTTCTGGTGCTTTGGAGAATAGGTTGGCCCCCTCTTCTTTGTGGCAACCCCGAGCTATTGGAATACTGCTGTCATGTCACCCCGGTCATTCTTTTCACTAGACTAGACATACCCAATTCCTGCAACTGTTCTTCATGTGTTTTAGCCTCCAGACCCTTAATCATCTTTGTTGCTCTTCTCTGTACTCTTTCCAGAGTCTCAACATCTTTTTTTATATTGTGGAGACCAAAACTGGATGCAGTATTCCAAGCGTGATCTTACCAAGGCATTATACAGCAGTACTAACACTTCACGTGATCGTGATTCTTTCCCTCTGTCAAGGCAGCCTAGGACATCAGAGCCTAATTCAAGGACTGGAGGCATACTGGTTATCTATAACCTCATATGACATCACCCATTAAGCTTTCTAATGCAGTAGACATTCACATGTTCAGGCTCCATTTGTTAAAGGCTGAATGGGCAGTTGGTACACATTTGCATCCAAGGCATTACATCTCTAAATGTAGGGTCCTATTAAAACAAAAGCATTTACAAAATTCCACAGACTGACTGCTGGTAACGTTTGGAAGGCTCACGCCAATCCAAGTTCTTACTAGCATGCCTGCATCTTTCTCAACATTTACTGTTTTGGTTTTTTTTACATTTTGTGGTCTGGGACTGTTAAATGCCTGCTTACCTTGCCAATCCAGACTGTAAGATCAAGCTGGGATGCAATTTTACGACTATCCACCCTTTCTTGCACATTGACTCATTACATTTGGAATAAATGGCATCCCCCACTGACTTTTGAAAAGAGATGCATTTGGGTGTCTTATATTTGATACTAAAAGTCTATTTACCAATGAGGGTGTTGGCTCAAAAATGTCTCAAACATCAATGACCCTTATAAATAATGTAGCATTCATAAAGATGATTATCATGTTCTATTTAAAAATGTATAAAGAGAGAGATAATAACAATGATTTGCACTTCTGTCTATTGAACTCCAAGTGCTAACAAATTTATCCTCATAATGCCCCTATCTTTTCCAGTATAAAAACTATATTAATATATTTTCGGTTGACAACCCTGCAAAACAGAAGTAAATAGAGTCCTGATATGCTGTTATAGGTATCTAAAGGGAGCTGAAGTTGGACGTCTGAAGAACCGAGATATTTTACATTTGTGGATGAGTCTTCTTAAACCCATGACTCCACAAGTTTAAATGCATCCAGCTCAATGGCATTTTATAGAGGAATGTGAAGGTAGCCTTGAAGAAGGTGTGTAGGAACAAGTAGGAGAACGATTTTTAAAAAACTCAGTTCTGAGCAAGAAGAAAATGCGAGAAAAAAACCCCTCAAAATAATACCACCTTGATTCGGGTCAGTGTAAGAGGGAGCAGAGGTAAATTCTGTCATAGTTTCATGATTCTGTTATTATATCTGATAACAATAAAGTAATATTCTTGGAACTGTTGTCGTGTCTGTTTCTGGACGTGGTCTATTTCTAAGGGCTGAACACATATTACGTACGATTCTGAACAAATGGTTGTTCAATTTTCTTGAAGACCTCAGAGATGTAGGAGTTGTAGTTTTCTTCAGAAAAATAGCTGCTCCCTTGCTTAATAGTCATCAGAGTCAGGAAATTCCTCCTCGTTGATAGAATAAGGAGAAATTTCCTGAGTGGTGGCACAATGGTTAAAATGCAGTACTACAGGCAAACTCTGCCCACAGCCTGGAGTTCAATCCTGACAGGGCTCAAGGTTGACTCAGCCTTCCATCCTTCCAAGGTCTGTCAAATAAGGACCCAGATTGTTGGGGGCAAGTATGCTAACATTGGTAAACTGCTCAGAGAACACTGTAAAGCACTATGGGGCAGTATATAACTCTAGGTGCTATTGCTATTATTTCAAGTTTGCATCTTTCATTAGCCATGCAACCACACCATTAAGCCCACAATTTAATCATTGTTTGACTCATTCTAATATTACATACCTACAAAGGAGAAGGGGGAGGTGTGAAGGGAAACGCAAGATACAAACGGCATCACTCCTGTTCAAAATAAAAAAGGAGGACCGACACTAAGTAAAGTCCCCTAGAGGCAGACTCTTTCTGTCATGCCATGGGAGATTCCTACTGTAAAACGAGTTGAAGTCCATTAGTTATGGCAAATAACTATCTCCAGAGGACAGCTTCTCCGTGGAACTCCTGAACCCATTAGAAAAAGGAAGAAGGAAATACGGGGTAAGAAATGCCACTCCCTGTTCAAAAGTCCAACATAAACTGGGGGTCTGGTTATGCACATAGACTAAGAAGATTCTGCCTGCAGATAAACCTCTATTAGTTAGGAAAACTGATTTGGGGTAATCTGAATTTGAATCACAATCTGAAATTGTGCAGGAGCAAAAGAAGATGAAAAGAAAACAGTTGTGTTGCCCTCTGTATGGAGGAAAAAAAGTATTTTCCAATTGTCTATTCCATTGGTCAGATGACCACCAATCTTCTGGATGACTTCCTACATTTTGGTTGCATCTGGCCTTCTTAAACTCATCTGTTCTCCTTGGTGCTGTATTTTATCTTCAATCCCTTTTGTGTTCATTTCTCAATTCACTCTACAACCAGGATGGATATATCTCAAGCTACGAGAATGCTTACATGCATACTTACATATGTATCATTCCAAACAACATAGCAGGGATAACTTTCAGGCGAATTTGCGGGGTTTATATTCTTACTTCCCAAATCAAGTAGTTATATACATGTTCTACAAATACTTTATGATGTCCCCTGGGACCCTAAATTCCCCCTAACCCCACCCCAAGCTACAAAAATAGTCACATTTTGACCCTGCCCATACTAACTACTTTGGGGACAATAACGTGAAGAGCAAATATTATCCATTATCTATGCCTATTATCTTCAACTACAGATCACTGTGACTAAAATCACTGGAACATACAAATTCTCCAATTATAAAATATTTCTTCCTGATGAAACTTCAAAGTATAGAATTAACCCAAACTAAAG
Source organism: Azemiops feae (assembly GCA_023970755.1). NCBI lineage: Eukaryota > Metazoa > Chordata > Lepidosauria > Squamata > Viperidae > Azemiops > Azemiops feae. Next base: position 452,413 of record JALGBA010000169.1, on the reverse strand, counting down.
ATCCCAGGTAGTCCTTGACTTACAATCACAATTGGGACCAACATTTCTGTTGTTAAACAAGGTTATTGAATGAGTCACACCCGATTTTATGATTTTTTTTTTACCTTCATTGTTAAGCAAATTACTGCATTTGTTAAAGAATCACTTGCTTAGTAAGCAAATCCAGCTTCCCCCATTGACTTCACTTGTCAGAAGCTGGCTGAGAAAGTCACAAATGGTGACCACATGATCTTAAGATGCTGTTTTAAATGCATGGCAACTTTCAATCACCCAAGCTTTCTTCGTGTGCTCATAAGTGTGAGGACCAGTCATAAGTAACTTTATTGAGTGCCACTGTAATTTCCAACAGTCACTAAATGAATGGTTGTAAATCAAGGACTACCTGTAGGCAGATCCTGATTGAAAGTTTACTGTTATTTATTCTTTGAAGTATGTGTAAGGCTGCAATCTTCTGCATATTTACTTGGGATTTGAACTCTCACGGCAGTGTGGCTTACTCACAAGTAAACAGTAAGCCCCAGTTTGACCTTAAGTAGAGAGACTCAAATGCCAAAGACAGAATCAAATCTTGACCTGTGAATCTGATATTTATATTTCAATTCCTATTTGCAAATATTTGTTTGGCAGACTTGGACCTTCAATTCAGCCTAATGGCTTTCTGAAATGTCAAATACAGTTCAAGGGAGAAAATCTATAATATATATTCGATTGGGTCTCTTTGAATATCTTGGAATTTACTGAAGAATATTAGAAGCAGAGGCTGCATCAGTTGCTAATGTCATCGACGTACAGGGACACGAGTTAAAGAGGTCTTTGTGTCTGAAGCTCTGGGTGTGCTGAGGTATTAGCAGAAAGGGTTTCAGATGCATTGTTCTTTGTTTCTTCTCTTTTTGCAAAAAGCTGGAGCAAGATATGTAAAAAAAAGGGGGGGCATTCCAGCTGAGAAAAGCTTAGCCCAGCTGCATCTGGCTCTGTAGTAAAAGAGCTTCCTCTTGGCTTCCCAGTGAAGCAGCTGTCTATGGGCCACAAGGAGACTCCCAGTTTTGAGTCACAGCTGCAAAAAATGTGCAGGGCACACACCAAGTGAATCAAACTACAGGAGGGTAGCCTCTGCTAATTGCTTACATTCGCACTGTGTCTGGGCACCATTTGGCAGCCACAACACTCCTACGTGTTACCTAGGGCTAGACCCCAGCTGCTTTCCAAGCACACACTTAGAGTTGGTGGGAATAAGAAAAACCGTAAAGAGCATCCTTTCACCGGCTCAGCTAGCATTCAGGTGAGGTACAATGACCTGACCTGCTTCTTCTCTTGACTGCTGTGGGCGATCAATCCATACATGCCTCAGAAGTCCAGGGGAAAGTAAAAAATAAAAACATTTGGAAATGGACAGAACCTGCAGCGATGGAAAAGTTGGCCGTTTCCGAATGGGCAGCTTAATCCTAATTGCCACAGCCAGAGTATTTTCACAACAGTAGTCTGGAGCATTAAAGCAAGAAGGAGATGAAGGAATTTGGGACAGCAAGGGGAGAAAGCATCTAGATGGATGCCAAAACCTAACATGGACCACAAATAACAGAAAGAGTCTCCAAGCATTTGTTTACGATAAATGCCTCTTTAAGATGAAACTCAGAGGCATGTCTAGGAAGAAGAAAAGATTGCACATAAAGCCAAAAGATAAAATATCACCATTTGAAATATTGATAATTTGGAATGATAAAACCTTTGCCACGTTGTAGTCCTGAAGGTCTCTTTTCTCATTTCTGTAGGCAGAATTTGGCACCTTATTGCCCAGTGAAGTCAGGGCATCACTCCTGAATCTCAAAAAACAGAGAAAATCAGTTCAATTCTCTTGTATAGGATTGTCCTGTGAAGAAACCATCACTGATCAAGCACTGATCAAGCAAAGCGTTCCTAGAACATTGATTCAAAGGTAGTCTAAAATGTTGAGGATAAGTAATGCCTATGGAAAAATCCTTGGTGGTACAGACACCCATTTTCGGGCTCTGCTAAACCCAGTGGGTGGAGCCCAGATTTTAAATCCTTTGAGTTGAGGAGTACCTTTAATAATTTGGGGAGTGAGAAGTAAAGGTTTTTCCTAACTTTGCTTTTAAAAAAAAAAAGTTAGAGATAACAGAGACCATATGCACATCATCCATAGACATAAGGGAAGTCTCTTACTACCAGTCCCCTTGGTAGTGTCTTGTATTCTCACAACTATGGCTGTAGTGACACTCACTGCCTGACTATGCAAATCTTCCTGGTCTAAGTGAGAAACATTCTTCTCAATAGAACTGTAAACTGCCAACTTGCAAAAGAAAAAAGCAAACCTTCCAAGGAGGCACAATTTTTTTGCCAACGAGTACTTTGTTCTTCACCTGATTATTATTGTTGCTAGTTATAAGGAACATCCAACATTTGCCTGGATCCATAGCCGTAGCAATGCCTCTCTCCCTTCCTTAGATCTATTAGTTCACAAAATCAAAAGCCACACTCTGTTCAGATATTAAGAGTAAATAAGTGATGCACAGGGACTTAATAATAATATTGCTAAGCACTTCTACTGCACTTTATACATCCAGAGTGCTGTACAAACATTAATTAATTAATCCTTATAACAACCTCCAAAGAACATAAGTATATTCTATTGCTCACGTACGTGGAAATTCTACTGAGTTCAGCAGATTTTTCCTATTGTCATCACATGCTTTGCTCTGGCTTTTGAAAATAGAAGCGAGTAAGGGTCCAAAAATGCCATGAGATAAGAATTCAGAATTCTGGGAGTCCAGTTCACACTACTCGTCTAGAAAAGAAGTCAACCTTCATTCTTGTGATTGGGATAAGCCATCTGGAACCCACCCATTGATTTATACATGCATACTTCTATAGCATAAACATTCCCTTTTATGACCCTGTAATGCCTTAATTTGAGGTAGAGTCGGGGTGACTGGATGTTGCTGAGCATTTACATGCCCTTCCTGATGCCACAGAGTTCACAGCATATATTTTTTCTTTGTGCCCTAGGAAAGAGAAACATCTGCCACTACATAGGATTGAACTCTCAACCTTCCTAATGGGAGATGAATGTCTTCATCACTAGGCCCCCATGCTGCTCATATGTATGCCCATAGTATTGTATCTCAGAATCGGGGGATTCTTACTGCTCTCTGACCTTAGATGTTTTCTTGCAGACATTTCATTACCAAACTGGATAACATCATCAGTGCTAGTAAGGGAGTAGGGTTTGCAAAGCCTACTCTGCAATGCAGTTACTGGCACTGATGAGGTTAACTAGCTTGATAATGAAACATCTTCAAAAAACCCAAAAAAGAACCCCAACCAAGCTCAGAGAGTCCCAAGTACCCCCAGAGTTCAACCCTGAACTACAAATATTCTCTTCTATCAGTGTCTCAGAATTATGAAAACCAAGTAGACCAGGCCGCTGCTCTTTATGAATATTGGCCAAATTGCAAGAGAGGAAAGATCACACCTCCCCAAATATAAATGGGGATTTATCAAAAACGTATATATCCTTTGCTGATTAAGAGGATATTATAACTGAAAATGCATTATCTGTCATAAAAGGCACTATTTGTATTAGCCCAGACCCCTTGATGCTGAATTTGATATTAAAAATACAGTAATTCCCTTGATGGACCCAACCCAACCACACCTGGTCTAAACATGTCAGAAGCTCACAGAGAAGCAAGGCAGGAGACATGTGAGGTGTGAATAATTGGGAGCACACATTATGTTCCAGTTGATTTATTGATCATGCCCATTCCCAAGAATCTAGTCAGCACTAAACTGGCACTAGACAAGAGTCAATGGAATTCAAGGGGACGTAGACTGTTTATGGAGACATAAGGACTCCAGGCTGATTACTCACTTGACTCCACCCTCCAGGCTCTGCCTGCTCTTTTCCAACATCATCACTCTGCGCTTATTTATTACCATCCCCCACTCAAAGCTGCCCCTCTTTTGACGGCTATAGTTAGCAATGATGATCCTGTCTTTGTGGGCAATTTAACATAACTGTGAAAAATGTCTCTTCATCCTTCTCCGTGATCTTGCACTGCATCCAATTTAATTGCTATATATTTTCACAATAAGCCAAACTTCTGTTTTATTTCATCTTAATGTCAGGCATGTTTGAGTGTAAAAAACCCAAAACAAAACTGGGAGAATTGTGACACATCAGCTACTGGCCTTAGTCAAGAAACACAAGACTGAAGTTCTATCACTGTAAAATACCTTCAGGTTGCCTAACAAATCAAACCTCCTATGTTCACCCACCTCTAAAGATGTTTCTTATGCACCAACAACTGCCTATCACTGAATTACCACAGTCCTAATTGATCTCATTTTTTCTCTCTCAAGAAGGTAAGAAATGTCTTCTGGTTCCCAGACTTGTCTACCAGGCAACAATTCAATCTTGTTCTTCAATCTGTTTGCTCTTTAACTTGATCCAGATTCATAAGATAAGTTGCCTTGCATAAAATCACACACAACTTTGCACAATGTGGCTTTTGATTTTCCCAAGGAGCAAGGAATGTCGTCAAGGAATCCTCTGCTCATTTCAGAAGACTAAATAAAAATGGTGTTTTAGATATGTATGTTTTTTAATGTTCTAGCATTATTGTTATTACTATTGTTTGCTTTTGAAAACGTATACCGCCTGCCCTGTATGAAAATGTATGATTACTGCAAATAATAATAACACAACAAAGAACATAATGAGGCATTTAAAAAGTTACCGCTATCAGACACCCTCAAATGATGAAATAAAGGAAAATTTCAGCATACTCATAAACTGCCACAGTGTCAGATGCAAACAACTAGAGCCACTTGTGAACAAAATCAGTAACTTTATTGTTTACTACCTATGTTACAAGAATCTCACCAAACTGCTTGTCTTCTCCTGGGAACGATCAGATAAGGCTTCGTGGATCTTGGGGGAGATCAAACTTATGCCATTTGTGGCTGTGCAATGACCCCAAGTTAGGCCCCTTCTTTACCCCTCCTTCCAGCTTAGCTGGCAGTTTCCCAACACAGAGAATCACTACCTTTTAACTTAGGATCCCAGGGAGTGTTCACTACCAGTTTTATTGATGCATAATACATAAACCATGATCTTTCTTCATTCCTACCAGATTTCCCTACAACCATTTCACCCATGTCTGACTAGAAAAGTGCAGATCACTGTTAATTTGGTTAATGTTATTCGGTCCCAACTCTGCTATCTTTTAAGCATGTATTGAAGGCTCTTTCTCCAAAATGCAGGCTCTCTCTGGAAGGTGTTTTGCCGAGATTTTAGTGGATATATGTTCCATGGGAATGGCCATTTTCTTTTCTATTCTGTTTGATGTTTTTTTTTACTTTTGTTTTTAATTCTGTATGCTCTCCAGACTCTGAACACAACTTAGAAATCTGAGTAATGAATAAATAATCCAACTTCTTAGCTAATATTGACCTGATTTGGTGTTCATTTTCATTCTTGATGCCTGCACTCTTGCATCTTCAAAGTTGGACCAATCACCAGCAACCATCTGCCAACATCACATTATACCGCATGAGTCCTGAGGTCCAAGAAGGAAGCATCTTGGATGAGAAGCAAAATATTTTCAAAGAAAAGAAAGAAAATAAAAACCCAAGAAAGTCCAGTTGCCTTTTGAAAAAAGCATCTTGGGACTCACCCTGAAATAAAAGACAGTCAGATTCAAGACCAAAGGTTCTAACCATCTCCTTCAATCTGTGGACAGCAAACCCAAAGACATAAAACCGTAGTCCCTAAGGCAGAGCTGCATTCCTTCCTTCCAGATACTGCTGGATGACTAAAAAACTATTATAGAAAAGAGAGATGGAAATGCTAATTAAAAACAGAAGAACGCAAAAGTGCTTCGGCTTCCTTGAGTTTGCCCCCTTGTTTGTAAATATTATCATGCTGTCATGTAAATGGAGAGATTATGGTTCACGCCAACCTTCTCTTTGCTCCTACAAAATACACCAAAACAACAACAACAACAACACTGGCACTCTCTTCAGTTCATTTGTGGCCAGCAACAGATATATATTTTAACATAAAATACTATATTTAATTGGTTATGGATCTCTGTTCTTTTAGCACTACTGGAAATCACACAAAAACACATTAGTACAGAGCAATTAGTGAAAAGGCAGTAAACAACGGAGGCACTATTAAGCTGTGGGTGATTAAATAGCATGACTCTTTTATTTTTTATGATATTAGATTTAAAGATGAAGTCAATTTTGCCATATATCCCCATTAACATTAATAGGGAACATGAATAACAGGTGACTGAAACTTCTCTTGAAGACAGAATTAATTCTAGGTGCCTTCAGTTTATAAAATGCAACCCCTTCCTTCCTTCCTTCCTTCCTCCAAATGAGATAATGGGGAATATATTTGTAAAAAGAAAATAATAATAAACAACAGTTTCTTTCTTCCACCAATAAATCTGAATATTTTAATGGTGATATCATTTGAACTAATGGGGCATATCATTTCTCTTTTTTTTTAAAAAAAAAAAATCTTGGCTCTGTCACTATCAAAAACAAAATCGCTACCAAATCCAGATTATATTTGGTATTCTAATAATTGCTTGTTTTATTCATTGCACTGCAAGGAAGTTGTATGTACCCATTTAAAAAAAAAAAAAAGTAACAGGGATTAAGAATTTTAAAGAGGATACTTTCAGCTGAGATGGATATCTAGGGACACACCCCAGCTAATGTAGCCTCATTTGTTTATTTTTATAAACCTTCTTTTAAAACAGAACCTCAAATCAAAATTTTAGGGTATAACATAAAAGCAAATGTTGAGCATTTCGAGCGAAGTTCTTGTTCTATCTGTGTGTGTTATGCAGGAGGTCAAATTCAGACCGTGATACAATTCCAGAATGAAATGTAGACTGAATAGCAACATCTTTATTTCGGGGAAGGAAGACGGAAGACGGAGGATTAAAATAATAATAATAATAATAATCTGATTCAGGATAGAGCCTTAAGAAAAGGCAGGGGGAGGGGGAGGGATCAACCCTTCACTCCCCAAGGGTCTTTGGACTCCCTGCTTGTTTATAGATCATCCCCTTGGTCTGGCACATCTTTTTCCTAGGCATCTGATTAAGTTAACAATGCCCTGCTTTTTTGCATACCGATTTGCCAAGCCTTTCTCTACAGCTGCTCCCAAAGATTTGGTCTGTCTCTGTAATGTGATAGCGCAGCAGTCAGTAAATGCAATCTTTGTCAAACCCAGGTGTGCTCTTGATTTCGTTCTCCTGCGTTCCAAGCTAGGTTTTGCGGGAGGGGGGTGTTCTTTTTTCTCTCCACCCTCTCCTTCACTTTCTCAGCATTTATAAGACTCTATTATAGTATGGCCACATCTGGAGTGTAAAATCCTCCCATTAATTGGATACTTTTAAAACTATGAAGGCAAATTCAGAGAGAGAAAAGGGGAGGGAGGGAGAAATGTTTATCACAATCGCTAATGTTCTTTCCATTTACAAAAAGAAAAAGAAAAAAAGAAAGATGTTTTGGTTTGATTTGAACGTCAATAATTGACCCTAAAAATCAGTCTGCACGCGCATGCCTTACTATCTTGCTACTTTCTTACTTACAATCATATGTAATATGATAAAAATTCAAATAGGGAAGTCTCGGGTTATTCCTTATAGTAGTTCACTAAAAGCAAAAGAGGAAAAAGGGGTTACAGATCTAATTATCAGACTAAAAAGCTGTATCCTAAATAAAAGAGTTAAGAACCCTCCCCAACCTTATTCTCATCTTATTTTCAAGTGAGCATGCAGTTCCATCACAATCACCAAACAATTTATTCATTATTTTTAAGAGAGAGACAGGGGGAGGGAGAGAGAAGGAGAATGACTTTAGATGAACATAATGGCTTAAATGCTATGCTATGTTGGTGTGTGTTTGTGTGTTGCGCACAGCGAGAGTAATTTTTCAAGATCAAGTTTGAAGTAGATTATCCCAGAAATGTGAACTAAGTCATCGCTGTTATCATTTGAGTATGGATAAAGGATGTATTCACCCAAGAGCACCACCTAGTTATTTTCTCAAAGAGAGAGAGAGAGAGAGAAAAATCCCTGTTCTTTCTGAACACATGAGAATCATCACTATGAGATGATAAATGGGCCCCAATGAATGGTGTTGACAATTGCCTATCTATTGTGAAAAGGCATCTTGAATGAGGAAAATAATATTACTTCATTCAAAAATCCATCATAGGGCAAAGGGGGGGAAGTAACTCTTTAGAAGTAGCTACTTGTTCCAATTATTTCGTAAATCCAGCCACTGTTTTAAAAGATGAGTAAATTCTTATCTGACAAGTGGCCCACATCTAGCTTTCTAGCTCTTTATAGATGGTTTCCACTTATTTTCCACAATATTGCCATTTTATTTTACAGTGTTTCATCCTTATTTCTATGGAGCTGGTTCCCTAAGAATAAATCAATTGAGGAATGTTGCACTACAAATACCTAATGACTGTGGGGTCCTTGAAGAGGTGAAGAACTGAAGAAGCTTCTTGGATAAAATGCAAAACATCTTCCAAGAAAAACAAAGTCCAGTTGTCTTTTGAAAAAGCACCTTTGGGATAACCCTGACCTGGATGACTGAGAATCTCCATAGACTCCGAGTTTGGTTGTTTTCTTGCAGATGTTTCATTATCCAATGGTAACATATCAGTGTAATGAAATATCTGCAAGAAATCAAGACAGCACCCAGGACCCCCCAGTTCAACCTGAGTTACAATAATTCTCTTCTATTTGGTAAATATCCTATGAATTTGATGGCAAAAGTCTATAGATCAACCTTCCCATCATGGTACTTTTTCAAAGACTTGGATCTCAAATCCCAAATGCCTATAGAAATGCTGGCTGGAAATTTTGGGCATTACATATTACAAATACACCCTGGAGGGGTAGGGCAATAGGTTAGAGAAGGCTACGTAATAACCATATTATTAACTTTTCATATCAAAGGCTCTGACTTAATTATTCTTATCATGCAGTGATTTATTGTAGATTCAAGAGTTGGCGCACACATGTGGAGTTACCTTTCCCAATGATTGTGATAGAGGAAGCAGATCTATTGGGTGAATGTTGTCCTTCAAATGGAAAGAACCTGAATTGTGTTCTCTTTGCACCCACTGCTGTGATGCCACCAAGAAAAGTAAAAGAAGAATATTTTGGTGAAATTCACATGGGAGTGATATGGGACTCCTTATCCCATCAAGACTTTTGTTCCTGGGCTTCAAACAGGACAGACATCCAGATCAATTCCTATAGGAGATCTTTCAGACTAGAAGTAGTGGAGACCAGATCTGAAGGTATAATGTGATTTGATGAGGAACAACACCACATAGCCAGCTCGGTGGGATCTCCTTGAATCTCCCACTTTATGTCTCCTTGAAACCTCTTCTAGAAGCTGATCAGAAAGTTGAAAGAAGAATATGTGCTACCTGTGTATAAGCCAATTTCAGTTACTTGAACTGAGGATTTTAGAGGAGCATAAAGCTATGTTACCTCTTCACTTTTAAAAGGGGGGGAAGTATCACTTCACAAAGCAACTTGGAAGAATGCTTCATACGGGACTTTTTAAAAGCAAAGCAGCTCTTCAAAGCTTTGCATAAACAGCTACACAATGAGGAAGAGTTTTATAATAGAAAATATACATCCAAGCAGGCTGGCTACCTTTTAAGAAGGTAAGCTCAAAAACATTACCTGAAGAAGAATATGTGTCAGGGAAAAAAGCTGTGTTTGCAGAAGATAGATTTTGACACAGCATGACTTTGCTAGGATTATAGATCATATAGGTTATAGAGGTAGCAGATATTATCAGGTCTGATCCCCTTTTATGTGGTCCTCAGAAAACCATCCTAATTTAATGATGGAGTGGTTGAAAATATTCCACCTTTTTGACACTTGAAAACTGCAGCAAATCTCCAAATTCACTCCAAACACTGGGAAAGGAAATAGACAACCTTAGTCCTGTTGACATCTTCTTACTTTGCATCCTTACCCCACCCACCTTTCCATTCCTCATGTCCATCAACAACATCAACAGCTGACAACAGAATGTCCATTTTAACTCAACAGTCAGCTTTCTTGATGCATCGTTGAGCTCTCCAAGCTCTGGTGCAAACCCCATAATTCAATTTGGACTCATCATTCATCCCCCTGCCCCAAACATGTGCCACCTATAAAATCAAAGCAAGATTAAAGCAAAGAAAGTATAGAAGTGATGGTTGTCCCACGGTTGCATCATAGGTTGCATCATGGGCGAATACAGGCAAGATACAGGCGAGATTATATTTCTCAAGCAGTTACTTTAGTAGGAACGGTTTGACTTTTGGCCTGGACACATATGCCAATGGCAAGACAAACTCAAGGGACTAACAAAAAAGAATGTGTGTTCACAGCTGTACAGTATACCAATACAGATTACATGTTTTCAGGGTTGCGGCCACAACAGAATGCTAATTAACATACTGGAGTGATGAGAACGGCTGTAAGGCCCTTATTGTTCCATTATTTCATGCAGCCCAGCTGCCTTTGTTTATTTCACTTATCCTCTCGTGCCACAGGTTTTCACTCCAAAAATACTATCCCAATACAATGTTAATATTTAAAAAACAAAGAGGTGGCAGATTGTCATTTCTGTGTCAGTCTCAAACTGCAGAACTGTTAAGCTGTTTGGGGTGCAGTATTTAGAAATAATTTAACAGCCGTATTCTGACACTGCCTGCATTCTAACGTAATGGCTGAGTATGCGAAGCAAGCAAATGTATAACTATCCTGACATCACTTATGAGATTTAGATTGGTCAGTTAATGGAAGTCTTTACCAAAATCAATACCATAACAGCTTCTTGAAATGAATGATTTTTTTTTTTACACAGAGCACTAGGAACAATAAGTACTGAAATATACTACTACCTTTATATAAACACAAAGGGGTTGGACTTTGAAATTAAAAAGCAATTATACAGCTTTTAGGGCTCCTCGTTTTGTCCCCCCCCCTTTTTTTTTTGGCAAAGCCATGTTCAGTTGCTTATTAAAGATAAACACTTATAAAATGAACAAGACAGAATATTAATGGGCTACAAAGTCCATCTATGTCTTTCTTTGGACTGGCAAAAAAAATGCTGGATTTGAGCAACTGACCTAGGTAAGAAGTAAGTAAGATTTGAAGAATTGGGATGGTAAAATATTGTGGAAATAAAGGAAGACTTTCCAGCTGATGTCACATAATTATTTTGCTAACTTGATTGGAGGTGGGGGTGAATAAGAACTAATAAAAATAAAGAGTGGCATCGAATTACATAATAAACAATTCTGGATCCATTTCAGTTGCCTTGGGTCCATTGACACGCCACCCTGTTTTCTCAAACAGGAAGTTCTGAATTTGAAGACTCTCGAGAATTCATTTGCTCAACAGGAAATCTAGAATGCTGTAGTTTTGAAATGTGTCACTTCTCATTCTACCATCCACACTGAAAACGTGGTCCAAAGATCTCCCTTTGTTACAGCTTGATTTTTCCCTATGCAAGAAAATATTCACACAATTCCTTTAAGAGACGTTGCTCTTTTTTAAATCCATAAGTCAGCTCAAGAGATTTAGAAGTGAAGGAGTTGCATATATTCCCAAATGTGTCTGATCATCTCAGGGAAATGCCATTCTTCAAACCAACTAAACTAAACTTAGTTAGCTGAACTTAGAGAAGAACAACAGCATGTTAAGAGAAATCCTTATTCTTTTCAAATAGTCTTGGAAAAATTTTGTAATATCTCTCTTTGAACTGAACAGTAGTGCCAAGAACGCTTGTCATTTATTTATACAATGGGTTCTCTTTTACTCATCCAACATACATATTTCAGCACAATAAATTAATGCCATAAAATGTGGCCCTACATCTTTTTTTATCTTACTGGATTTCTGGCAGAAATACACCAACAACTTCATATGACTGTTCATGAAGAACAGTTGCAGGAATTGGGTATGTCTAGTTTAATGAAACTAGGGGGTGACATGATAGCAGTCTTCCAATATCTCAGGGGCTGCCACAAAGAAGAGGGAGTCAAGCTATTCTCCAAAGAATCAGAAGGTAGGACAAGAAACAATGGATGGAAACTAATCAAAGAGAGAACCAACCTAGAACTAAGAAGACATTTCCTAACAGTGAAAGGAGAGATTTAGGGGGATCAGTGGATCAGTGAAATGGCTTGCCCTTGGAAGTTGTGGATGCTCCATCACTGGAGCCTTTTAAGAAGAGATTGGACAGCCATTTGTCAGGAATGGAATAGGGTCTCCTGCTTGAGCAAGACATTGTGCTAGAAGACCTACAAGGTCCATTCCAACGCTGTTATTCTGTTATATGCTGAAAATATCATTGGAAATTACAGCTATATACAGTGGACCAGCCAGCATGGGAAATAATACATGTTCAGGAATTATAGGTTAGATTACGAGAAATGTAAATAGACAGCACTAGGTAGGACATCTGGACATCATTACACTATCTTGAAGAAGTCAATGCATGAAATTGTTCTAAAAGAGGAATGGATACAATTGTCTATGATGTATGGAGAGATACTTTTAAATTGCATTACAATTTGAATAATAATTTTAGCGAGCATTGATGAATTAGTTTGGAATATTAATAGGTAGGGATTCTTCTCTACTATTTCCTGCACAATTCACTAATCAGTGGTATGTGCTAAAATGATAAAGTACACTGAACGTATCCAATGGGATCAAGAATTAATATATCGTTCTTTTAAACATGAACTAACCTGTAAATTACACACATACACACGTGCATACACGTCTAGGTCTTTTGAAAAACAGTACTCAATTGATTTCATGTTCCAACAACCCAACAGAATGTAGTCATTTGTCTACCACAGATGTGTAACTGTTTGATATGCCTCAGTCTTCTAACTATGGCCATTTCCCCCACTGTGGATAGAATAGAGATGAGCTTAATTGAATCCAGGCCATAGCTAAAATGTCCAGCTGCTTTGTGTTTCAGACCCCCCCCCCATGACTTTATTTACATACTACTAAAACTTTTATTGTCATGATGTTTAACTGGACTAAAATGGTGCATGATAGGATAATAATTTTTGAATCAAGGTACCTCAAATGGACTAACTTACAAAATGTGTCTAAAATCCAAGACCCATGACTCCCGAAGGAATGCAATTTGGGACAGTTGTGGCTGCTTCAGTGCTACTGGCTGCTGCTGCACTGCTGTTGTGGTCACATGGTCTTCATTTTCAACATTCTGCGACAATTTCCCAGCCAGTCTTGCAATCCCTTGCTTCCTCCACCACCCAGTAGTCACTTACTGCCTGCTGGAAGGGGAAGGGGAAAGAAGGGGGAGATGGAAGGGGAAGGAAAGTTTTGTGATACTTCATGCCAAATTCCCAAAAAGAAACTCAATGTGGAAGCTGGCAGGAAGTCAGAGATCATTCCTGCTCACTGTTTACCGGCCCTTGGTCATTCTATTTCTCTGTCTAGGAAAAGAAATGTCTCTGAAATAATGACCCGATGGGGCTAAGGTTGTCTAGTATACCAATAGTAATAAAAATATTTTTAGTAACACAACCTTTTAGAATAGTTTTCTTCTCTTAAACTACAATTCATTACACACATTGATAGTACAAAAAGTTTTACTTAACGGCAGAACAAAACTCTTTATAATCTGCTAGCTTCCTAACTTCTATCAGAGATTCCTACTTTGTTTTATGTATGAACTGTAGCTTAGAGACCAGCAGTTAAAGACCAACGGTTGTGGTGAGTGAATTTAGAGCTCAAATACTCTGAGGAATTATTTGCTCATCCTTTATATTTGTTTTCTTGCAACTCTGGGTCCATAATACTTTAAATCTCCCTGTAGTTTGGCTATCATCATTCCAAGAACTTTGCTCAGATACATAACCTAAGGGATCTTTGTGAACAAATAGTCCTCACATGGTGGGTCTCTTGAAATATTTTTGAATTAAACTGTATCCACTTGCCTACCATGGCTGAATTACTATTTCAGACCATTTGTCTGAAATGGTATAGGGTTTCCTGCCTAACCAGGGGGTTGGACTAGAAGACCTCCAAGGTCCCTTCCAACTCTGATATTCTACATTCTACTGTCCCGCAAGAAAGATACCTGAAGCATCTATGACGTTCCATTCTCACCACAAGTTTATGTTCTCCCTACAGACCTCTTACACTGCTTCAAAAGTAGTCCTCTTGGATCTGAAATTTTAAAAACCTTAAGGTAGGATCTGCCTCTTCAGCATTTCATCCTGTTAAATTTCACAGCAGACTCGCGCCTCCGAAAGCCAATTTAAGTACTCATAACTCATCTATCTGAACACAATTGGAGAGTATATTTTTAATCACCAGATCAAAGTGTTATTTACTCTTGCATTGCAGACTGGATTGGCCAGCTGAATTCTGAGAAAATCCAGGATGCTACGGCTTTGCTTAGTTTACTAGCATAAAATGATGTTTAATTTTGTTTCCTAGTTACAGCCTCAGCCCACTTCCAGAATTGGCCGCATCTTGTCTTGAAGAGAGGCAAGAGAGGCTTTCCTTATGCAGCAAACGGAAATGTAAGTAACTGGAGCCTCTCATGTCACACTCGAGGAAAAGCCACCCCATCTCTTTTATGTTGCTTTCAAAGCACAGGTGTCTTCTTTGAATCAGACGCTGGACATGGCTCAGTTTACTTTCTGGTTCATAATCAATCTATTGTTCTTTTATACCTAGATGCAAAATTCACAACACGGCAATCATACTGTTATCATTTTTAACTCTCCATATTCATAAACACAGGATATATGGTGATGGTAGAGCTGGCAAACAAGTGATTTCAAGACATATACTGAACAGATTTTCATGCACCCAAGAACTTCATGTTCTACAGGAAGGCAATGCTCCGAGTTGTACAGTAAAGGTAAAAGTTTCCCCTGACTAGTCATGTCCGACTCTAAGCTGTGGTGCTCATCTCCATTTCCTAGGAAAGAGAACCACCATTGTCCAAAGACACTTCCGTGGTCATACAGTATGTCCAGCATGGTTATATGCCAAAGGCATACCGAACGCTGTTACCTTCCCATCGAAGTGGTACCTATTTATCTACTTGCATTTGCATGCTTTCGAGTTGCTAGATTGGCAGGAGCTGGAGCAAGTACAAGTAGTCCTTGACTTACAACCGTTTATTTAGTGACCGTTCAAAGTTACATCATCATTGAAAAAAGTGAGCGATGACCATTTTGTCACAGTTAAAGCCTTTGTAGCATCCCCATGATCACATAATCAAAATTCAGATGCTTGGCAACTGGTTCGCACTTATGACCGTTGCTGTGTCCCAAGGTCATGGGGTCACCTTTTGCAACCTTTTGACAAGCAAAGTCAATGGGGAAGCCAGATTCACTTAACAAATACGGGTTACTAACTTATCAACTGCAGTGATCCCCTCAACAACCGTGGCAAGAAAAGTCGTAAAATGGGGCAAAACTCAGTGAACAAATGTCTCACATAGCAACAGAAATTTTGGGCTCAATTGTGGTCGAAAGTCAAGGTCTACCTGTAACGGGAGCTCACACCATCCTGCGAAGTGTTTTCCAGCTAACAACCTCAGTGTCTAGAACCTCTAATACATTGGTAGAAGAGTGTCTGATGGGAACAAAAGCTTCATGTAGTTCAAAATTCTTCCCTTTGATTTGTACTCGGTGGCCACAAAAACAAAGTTTCTACTTTGGAAGATTTATTAGAAGAACGGAGGTGAAAGTGCCATAACTGTATGCTCCCCAGAGTCAATTTATTTATCGCAACAATTATACAGCTACAGAGAGCCTACCATTATCACAAAAGCACATATGGGACATGCCCATTTTGGAAAACTGCACCCTTTTGCTTTTAGCCCATGGAACTGGACAACAAAAATGCATAGTAATAAACTGATTATGCCTGTAATCAATGGATATTTGTATAAATGCCAGACATAAGGCATAAGTGACTCCATGTGTTAATCACCAGTCAAGTGTTTATTTCAGCTTGCCTGCATGCAATGAGAGAAACAGAATTCAGTCTCACTTCAGAATAAGGCACCGTTAAAGAGTCTTATGTAAACAGTTAATGGAGAAATGTTCAGAGATGAATTAAGAATTGAATGCATACGTCATATAATGTAAGCAAGGAGTAGGGACTTTTTTTTTTCCTGGCTGGGCTTCTGAGAGTATCCAAGTTGTTCCCTAGTGGTCTTCAGCAAACATGTAATTATTTTGTTAAATAAAACACCCATCTCATTCCAGGTCTGGACTGGAAGCAATCCATTTTAAAATGCAATCTATTCAATTACAAAGTCTTACTACACACTAACTATCAGGACAAATGAGATAACAGTAACACCATAGTCTTGAGCCTCCCGTTGGGTTCAGCCAACAACCAGAAGCTAGATTAAAATGGATTGAGTTGGCTAGTAGCTGCCAACCCATCCATACATAAAGCTTGTCCCAATCCAAGTTTGAAACCATGTTTCTATATTCGACTTTGCCATTGGTTGCATTTCTGCAACTAGCCAATTAACAAGGCTCAATTGCTATTCCAGAAAAAAAATGCTGCAATTTGGAGTTACAGGTCAGTGGTTTTCCATTGGCTAGGATTTTTTTTGACCCCACCTCTCAGTTACTTGGATATCCCCTCACCTTCCTTAGAGTCACTGCATCTTGCTGATGTTTCCTTTTTGTAAGAGATGGTTCCCAGTCTGATAAATATTCGGGAAACACTTAGGAAAAAAAAACTGGGCATAGACCTCCTGTTTATCAGGAAAAGACCCATTTTTTTCACCAGATCACAGGAAGAAAGAAATTTTTAATATGCTCAGGGACATATTTGTTTGAATTTTAAAACATTAAGTTGCTGGGATTCTTGTAAATCCATCCTATTCATCTCAATACATCTGGCTAAAGAAAACTATAAGAATCACAATGGAAAAGGAAATAACTTTTGGTTCTATACATCTGCTCAAAAGCGTAATAATACCACTAATTTATGTCAAATATAGGGATATTGCCACTTTCCTCAATTGTGATAATCTCCCCTACAAAAATGAGAGGAAGAAAAAAAAGTGGTGATAGGGAAAACTAGACAGAGTCACCTTATAGGAGAAATGGGTGGCAAAAAAAAAATGTAATGAGTAAAAAAAATAGATCAAGAAGAGAAGACATGCTACATTCATGTTTTACCATTTTCATTTTTCCTAAAAGAATAATTTTAGTAAACTAAAATTAATGTTACTATGTATTGTTTCAATGTTTATATACAGTCCTGTAGTGCAGTGGTTAAAATGCAATATTGCAGGCAAACTCTGCCTGCAGCCTGGAGTTCGATCCTTCCGAGGTCGGTAAAATGAGGACCCAGATTGTTGGGGGCAATATACAAGTATCCAGTTTTGGTAACCACGTTGCAAAAAAGATATTGAGACTTTGAAAAAAGTGCAGAGAAAAGCAACTAATATGATTAAAGGCCTGGAGACTAAAACACAAGAAGAACGGTTGCAGGAATTGGATATGGATATTCTAGAGAAAAGAAGGAGTAGGAGTGACATGATAGCAGTATACCAATATTTGAGGGGCTGCCACAAAGAAGAGGGGGTCAACTTATTTTCCAAAGCACCAGAAGGCAAGACAAGAAACAATGGATGGAAACTAATCAAGGAGAGAAGCAACCTGTAATTAAGGAGAAACTTCCCAACAGTGAGAACAATTAACCAGTGGAACAGCTTGCCTTCAGAAGTTATGGGTACTCCATCATTGGAGGCTTTTAAGAAGAGATAGTCACTTGTCTGAAATGGTATAGGGGGTTGGACTATTCTGATTGAAGTAATGCTTTCATTGTAAACTGCTCAGAGAGTGCTTGTAAAGCACTATGGAGTGGTAGGTGAGTTAAGATGCGGTTGCTATTGTTATACTGGCGTATTATCAGTTTTCAGTTGTCTAGAGTCACTTATGAGATGGGTGGCATATAAGTTTGATAGATAGATAGATAGATAGATAGACAGACAGACAGACAGACAGACAGACAGACAGACAGACAGACAGACAGACAGACAGACAGACAGACAGACAGACAGACAGACAGACAGACAGACAGACAGACAGACATTGGAAGCTGCTTTCTACTAAGTCTACCAATTCAGAACTATCTGTCATAGGTTTCCCAGAGTTTCAAGCTGACATCTTTTCCATCCCTACTTACAGAAGTCATGATGCCTTCATGCCAACTATCTGGTGGGTTGAGACACACTTGCCCAACGAACATTGTGCCAAGGGCTGCACGCCCAAAAAATTAAATGGGGCAAACAGAAAGGAAAAGGTAAAACCAAACAAAAAGCTACACATGATTTAATTTACCTTTAAAGATCATTGGAATGAAATGGTTTAAATGCAGTGAGTCTAACTGTTGCCCACATGTGCAATAACATTTTCTTTTTCTCAAGGGCTAAGCATTGAAATTTGGCGGTGGCATGCAGAGCTGCTTTGGGAATTGCATCCAAAATCTGGGACTAAGTACCCCTGCTCTTCACAGATAACAGGGTTGGGATACAAGATTGCCACAGGTAATGGGCAATATGTGCCTAGTAAATTCCGACTACACAGAGAAACCTGTATTGATCGAGTGAATCATGACTGTGTGGAATGTTGAATTAATGGGGCAAACTGCAGAAATGAAGGAAACCGGGTAACTCAAGTTCCCCATAGTCCTACAGAGAATAGATAGCCCAGGATGAGGTTTTCTAGATAGCAAATTCCCATTTTATCTCTTCTTCTGAATAATCTCACTCCCAGGACTTTGGAGAGAGGTCCTTCTCTCTCTTTTTTTTTTTTCAAACATTGGAAAGAATGCCAAACCCTGTGTTCATCAATATTTCGAAACATCACTGCATCTTCTAAATATTCTAAACACCAAGAGACAAATTCCTTGTGTGTCGAATCACACTTGGTCAAGCATTCTATTCTATTCTATTCTATTCTATTCTATTCTATTCTATTCTATTCTATTCTATTCTATTCTATTCTATTCTATTCTATATTACATTCCATTCCCATATTCTATTCTATTCTATTCTATTCTATTCTATTCTATTCTATTCTATTCTATTCTATTCTATTCTATTCTATTCTATTCTATTCCCATTTCCATATTCTATTCCATTCCATCCCACTCCACTCTGCATTCTGTTCTGTTCTACCCTACCCCATTCCATTCCATTCCTTTCCATTCTATTCTTCCCTTCACTAACTCAATCCCACCTCAACTATTCCTTTGTGGAGAGACTCAGACTTGTTAGAGGAGAGAGAAAATGAAATTGCTTTTCTAATGCAATTTTCCCATCCTGTACTCAGCTTCTTTACCTTTCTGTCTGGATCATTTAGGCATGAAGCCCTTAGAAAAGGGCATAAGTAACTTGTGGCAGAACTCCATCCTAAACCTACTTTCGGTAACCTTGTGATACAGGTATTCCTCTATTTACAACCACAATTGGGACCTGAATTTCTGTTACTAAGCAAAGGTGTTGTTAAGCAAGTTGTGCCCAATTTTACAACCTTTTGCCATGGTTGTTTAAGCAAATCACTGCAGTTGTTAAATGGATCATATGCACATTAAGCAAATCTGGCTTCTTCTGTTGATTTGGTCTAAAGTCAATTGGGAAGGTCATAAATGGCTATCAAATGACCACAGGACACTTTCCTATCACCTCCTAGCTTACATTTGAGGTATTTTTGATGTTCCTACCTCCCCTTTATATCTATATGTCTATTTCATATCTCTCTCTCTCTCTCTCTCTCTCTCTCTCTCTCTCTCTCTCTCTCTCTCTCTCTCTCATCTCTATATCTATCTATCTCACACTATCTATCTATCATGTCAATCTGTCAATCTATCTGTCAATCTATCTGTCAATCTATCTAGCTATCTAGCTAGCTAGCTATCTAGCTATCTAGCTATCTAGCTATCTAGCTATCTAGCTATCTAGCTATCTAGCTATCTAGCTATCTAGCTATCTAGCTAGCTATCCCAAATTTTAAGCTAGGAGGTGGCAGGAAAGGTGCTAAAGTTTTGGCCCATTGTCTTCTCAACCCACCCCCAGTTACTTCTTTCAGGAGGGAAGTTCAAATACCTTTGTATAAAATTAGTTGTCAACTACACAAGGCGCACCCCGTACGTCTTTGCAGCAGACCGCTCCATCTGATCAGAAGGGTTAAATTTATATTCTATTAAAAGCCTCCCCCTTCTTCCCTGTTTCTTTCCCCTCCCTTTCTTCCTTTTGGTTTCATCTTCTCTGTAAAATACATAACTTAAAGTGAAATCAAATATTAAAAATGACAGACTCTATAAGTGCTGTGAGTAACTTCAGGTCACGGAGGGAGGGAAACGCAGGCAAGTTGTCAGGCACTATCTGTCAGAGTGAATTAGAAACAATCAACAGAGACTGAAAGGGAAGGTGATTGTTATTAAGCAGTGGGGCTGTGAGCAAGCTACCCAGATGTGGTCATGCATATAAAGAACAGGAAACAGGAGTTTAATTCAGGAAGCACTGGCGAATAGGGCAGCACAAAGGATAAAAGTCTTTTGTCGCTAATAAGCTGGAAGTTACTTTGATAACAGCAGGGTTAGCGTCAAGAATAAAACACATTGCTTTTGCCTACCATACACCATTAATATCACAGAAATCTGGTAGAAAGGAATGCGTGGCAGAGGGGAACGCTTAGTTACCGGGGCCCTTCCATCAACCCAGCAACACAATGTCTCAGCTCATATTATTAATTAGGGTACCGTGATTGGCGAATGTCTAGATGGCAGGAGGGGGTGGGTGGGAAATGTCGCTGCTTTCTCTACCTTCACAATGGCACCCAAGCAAGAACTCTGCACACCACTAATAAGAATAAACATCTGGCTGACTGCGCGACCAACCACAATGTAATAATAATAACCATAAGATCATCACTGCATCATTGTTCCATTGCTGAATTGCTTTGTGTTCTTTTTTTTTTTCTTCTTCTTCTTCTTCTTTTTCTCACCCTTCTCTTAGTCTTTGGGAAAGGTGAATCGTTGGAAAATGTCTAAACATAAGGCAGATTGTTCCTGGGGCAGTGAAATTTAATTTTCCCTGCAGACCGGGCTTGATTTTAGAAAGGGTGTGAAGGGAAATCAAAATGTTATAAACATGCATTCTGCAATGATTGTCTCAGGCTTGAGGTGGACAGCAGAATAAATATTCAACGACAATGCTTCTGGTCATGCATAGAGGTTGATGGATAGCAAAGGTGAGAACTCTCCAGATGGTGGGGGATCACAACCCCCAGCAGCCCCAATGGTATGGCTAAGGGTGAGGAATGCTGGGAGTTGAGGTTCAGCAGTTTCTAAAGGGTTCATATTCCCATCCCCCGTGTCAGGCTAAAACCCAGTGAAATCCCAATTCTCATGATCCTTTCCCTGAGAACCGTGGATCTGAAGTGTGAGGTGCGACCCATCAGCTGGCTTCACACTCACGCTAAGCCATAATTTATTTTAACTACAGTTTGCTGAGAAGGCCCCAACAGGTCAGATTCACGCCTCCTGCTTTATCAAAGCAGGGAAACCATATTATGATTGAGCATAAGGCGCAAACCCAGAGACCAAGGTTAAATGAATGGTCTTCCCAGTCATTTAGAATGCCTCAACTTCTGTGCAGACACATGCAGCTCATGTTCTATGGTCTTTCATTTGCACGCATCAATATTTGGATTCTTAATTTATCACGGGAAAGTGAAAATATGCCACTGTAGACAAATTTAAATACTTGCGCATCTCCAGGAAGGATAAACAGAATAACCACGTTCTCCACAGGCAGCAAGAACACCAAATCTATGGAGCTCTTCATTTTTCTCTACATGTTCATACACTGTCTGCTGGTGATATAAGGGAACACTACAGTATATCATGACATTTTAATTCCCTGCCTTTAATTAAGCTGACTAAGACACAATCTAAAACCATCTGCGTGTGTGTTTCTACTATCTGACCAATTCTCACAGATATACTAAACCTGAAACATATGATCCCCATGGATTTGATCCTGGGAACCTTCATAGCCAGCCATGAATTTAACATCTGACCATCCATTAGTGTCTCTTCCCTGCAGGAGTTAATCTAATCAGGATGTCAGTTCAAATCCCCTTCCCATGCAACATATAATCTTACAATTAGTAATTGTGCATGTACATAAATTGGAGACAGACGTCTTCATGTTTCGTGCATCAAGAGAAAAGTTTCTGTTTGCATCAGTGGAACTTGTCAGGCTGATGCAAGAAGCAATGGCTTTCTCCTTCTATAGGGAGATCCTACTGGACCAATATTAAAAATATTAAATGATCGCGTTCCATCACTAATGTTTATTGAGTTGTATGATTATCATCAAATCTGTTAGGGCTCACAAACCATGAAAACTATGATATAGTAAGGGGAAAAAAGATGGTCTCAGGCATGTTCAGAATGGTGACTATAAAGTAGTCATATGTTTGGATATGTTTGGATGTTTGGAGAAAGAACAAGAATGGGTAACTTTCAGACAGTATTAAGCTTCTTTCTTGGGAATTCTTGGGTGTTTTCTGGCATGGAATGTAAAAGACGTTCCCAATGTGTCAGAAACTGGGATGATACCTCTTCAGAGGCCCCCAAAAATATAAAAGCTTGCTGTTTGAGTAAAGCTGCACATTTTAGCTTGAGGAATGTGTGAACATATAGGCAACATCTCTAAAAAGCTAAAAGATGCCCTGTTCTTTATTGAAACAATTGTTAGAATTTTCTTGATTTGCCCCAAATTCATACTGTATGTAGTTTGGCTAGGCTTTTCAATCTTTTGGACTTTGCCATTAACCTTTCTATGGAACTTTGTTTATATCCCACCTTCATTATTTTTTATAATTTAACACCTCCTCAATTTTTTATAGTAATTTTATTAAACATTGCAATTTTTAAAAAGATAAAAAATTACAAACTAAAAGACGCTAAAAGAATAAATCCTCAAAGCCTCATCATTCAGCCATAGTCAACAAGCATCCATCATTTCCCAGAGCTCTAAACCCATCTGAGACCACTGTCTTGCGGTCTCCCCATAAGGATCAACTGTCTGGAGTGTTTGTGGGTGATCTTAAGTCCTCTCCTTGTCCAGGAGGAATTACAAAGAGCTGGTCTCTTTGCCAGCTTTTCATTCTGCTACAGACAATCACTTAAAAAGGAGCCAACAGGGTGTGGCAGCAGCCAAAAAATCCAATGCAATCCTAGGCTGCATTAATAGAGGAATAGAATCAAGATCATGTGAAGAAATAGTATCACTTTACAAAGTCTTAGTACAGCCACACTCGGAATACTGCATCCAGTTTTGGTAACTACAACATCAAAAAGATGTTGAGACTCCGAGAGAGTGCAGAAAACAGCAACAGAGATGATTAGGGGGCTGGAGATTAAGACATCTGAAGACAGTTGCAGGAATTGGGTATATCTGGTCTAGTGAAAAGAAGAACTGGGGTGATATGATAGCAGTGTCCCAGTATTTGAGGGGCTGCCACAAAAAAGAGGGGGTCAACTTATTTTCCAAAGCACCAGAAGAGAAGACAAGAAGCAATGGATCGAACTAGGGAGTTGGCCTGGAAGACCTCCAAGGTCCCTTCCAATTCTATTATTCTACATTCTATGTTCAGTCATAGATTAAATGTCAGTCATCAGTCTTAAATTTGCCATTTCTTCCCTGGAATTATCAATGTAATATCTCATTAAGAGGTATAAAAGAAAGAACATTTACATTTTTTCTGGTGCTGTAACTTCCAAGCCTGTCTGGGTCTGAATATAGATGCAAAGGAATCAGGTTTCTAGAGACTTAAATTAGCACTGTCCCTAAAGGTGTCAATCTGCAATCCCTCCCTTCTTCCAACCATAGACCTTCAAGAGAGCAGGTGCAGACACGCTGGTATCTTTTATTAAGGGCATATCACTCACTATCATTCCGTAAATACGAGATAGAAAAATAGTCAGTTTAAAAGCATTTTCATTAACTTGATGTGTTCCTGTTGAGTGAAAACTAGAGTAGCATTCCATTCCATGATGTATTCAAGGAAGAGAATCGTATTCAGTTCCCTACTGTAGTAAGGGAGGCAAAGGAGGAACCAAAAAAAAAAAGAGAATTTCAGAGGGAGAGAGGAGGGAGAGAGGGGACGACAAAAATAAAACAAAGAATGTAGATATACTTCCTCTGATGTCAAGTACGGCAGATGCTTCCAAGATCTCTCAGCAAAACAGTAGGTTCTCTCTGAGCAAACAATGAATTTACTGAGGTCATGAGAATGTATGTTGAGGAAGAGGGGTGGGGGGGGACTTTTACTTTTTATCAGAGAGTTTACAAGCAGAAGAGAGAAAGCTATATTCTCCCTGCCTTCAAAAGAAAAATATTCAGCTCACTTCAGGTCAAGGAAACTGCCTAAAGTAGGAGAGGTTAGAATAGCAAGGGTGGTTATGGAGAAGACAATCTGGAGAAGAATGGAGCAATCTGGTCTGCCCACTCAATTTGCTCCTGGTTGTTTCTATCATCCCTGTATTGGTGTTGAAAAGAAGACTCTGCAACACGTGGCTCTCATCCTAATTCCCAAAGGCTTCTGCAAGCAAGCAGTTCAGACTCTGGCAAAAATGAGACAACTGCTTGAGGCCAAAGCTGTGGAAGGCACCTATCTCATGGCCTTCTGTAGGAACTCCAAATATCTAGTAGCAAGAGGTGCGTATTTGCTTTTCATCCTGATTATCACGCCAAAAAGTAAAGCAGAGATCAAATTCAGTGTGAAAGATATGAGAATCTCCACCGCTGTTACTTTTGCTCAGTTTCTTGATTATACAGGCTTTGAAACTTTATCAGCACATAAGAAAAAGCTTTCCAGCCCCTCTTCCCCACATGCTATTGGCTGGGACATCTGCATTGTTTTGTTGTTTGTTAGTGGGTAAGGCATTTATCTTATGCTCAGACTACATCAACAAGGTCAATTTTGTTTCAAGCCTGTAAGAATATGATTCCGCAGATGAATTAAGCCCTGATTGAAAAGTTGCATTTTCAAATGGCTAATCACATTTTATTTCAAGGCACACCAAAAGCACGGCAAAGGAATTACTTGTTTGCACATTTCAAACAACAAAATATAAAATGTTGGTAAGCTTAGGAAGGAAGTTCAGGAGACAGTCAGGTAAAGATTTGAAGAAAAATATGCTAGGGGCTTATAAGAAACTGTTTCTGGGATGGTTTTCTGTTCCATAGAATAAAATATTTGATGCATCCAAATGTTTTAGCATGAGAATTTGGGGAATATTGGATATGATTGTTAGTCATAACTCAAATTTGATGGCACAGAGACAAAGTGAATTGCAGAACATTGAACAGAACAGGAACAAGGAGTGTGGTCCAAATGTCTGGGACTATTCCTTGATCTTCAGCTGTCACTCTATTCCCAGACGGGCACCGTGGCATGGAACACATGTCCTCATGATGGTTGGTACCATCAGTGATACAACTGATCCCCAACGAGCCAATTTGGCAATTTTTATCCATACCCTGGTTGCATCCCATCCTTATTACTGCAATGTGCAGTACATGATTCTATCCTTAAAAGCATTTTCAGAAGTGGTTTGACTGGGTTGCTAAGCTGTTCAAAATATAGGGATCATAAAATTCATCTGAATGTATTGGAATTCACCCTAAAGTCTGACACAATTTAAGTCCCAGGTATCTGAAGGACTGCCTCTCCCATCATGAACCTGACTGTCTACAAAGATCAATCAACACACGAGTTCCTTCTCAAGATACCCTTAATGTCAGAGATTTATCCATTTGGGATGTGCAGGAAGACCTTCTTCACTTAATGATTGTTTTTCAAGTCATTGTATTATAGACATTATAGCTTGTTGAGTAGACCTAGATTCAAGCTTTCACTTGACCATAGAGTTGGCTCATAGCTGGTACTATCTTTTAGCTAAATCTACCTCAACTCTAGGAATACCAGAGAGAACAAGACTCTATGTAAGCCATGAAGATCTCTAAAGAGAAAAAGTAGAGTCTCAATAAAGAGATGAAGAATCCTTAAAAAAAAAAAAATCAGGGACAAACCATCCATTTTGTAGGCCTGTGCTTTTGATGGTGGGAAATTGATGAAGCATCCACAGAAAACCAAAATTATGAGCACGGTGCTCATTTCTGAATAAGGTAGATAACGCCTTTCTATATAAAGTTCATCTAGACCAGTGGTGGCGAACCTATGGCACGGGTGCCAGAGGCAGCACTCAGAGCCCTCTCTGTGGGCACGAGCGCCGTCGCCCCAGTCCTAGGCCTTCAGCTGGGTTTAAAAAACCTTTTCGCTTTAGGCCTCCGCCACCATGTGCAAAAAAAAAAAAGGTTCAATCAATTTCAACTTCTCGCGGGGAAAAAAAGATCTTGCAAAGTTGGAATTGATTGATTGAACTTTTTAGTCCCACCCAGTCTGCCATTACCACCGCAGCCACGCCCACCCAATTGGCCACACCCAGCCAATGGGCCACACCCACCCGGCACTCGATGATGCATAAGTGGGTTTTGGGTTGCAGTTTGGGCACTCAGTCTCTAAAAGGTTCGCCATCACTGATCTAGACACTCCTCCAGAAAGTTCCCATCTTCCTCCAAGTACAGATTCACTTTCAGAAACCAAAGGACCACAGTTTTGTCAGGATGTCTCAAAAATCCTGTTGTACGCTCCCATCATATCATTGACAAAATAATAACAAAGCATGATTTGGGGGGGGGGAAACAAAGCAAAAGCAAGCAGGTCTATAGAAATTGTACCTGCTTCCTGAATGTATCTCCTGTAAGCCAAGATCTGGAGGTGTTCTTCACATGTGGCAATGGGGTCTTGCAGTACTTATCCTACTTGAGAACTGCTTCCCATTTTGTGTTTTGCTTCCCCGAAGGGTGAAAAAAAAAAAAAACAATTCCCTTGGTTGGCACATAATCTCTAAATCTTATAAGCAATGGAAACAATTTTTCAGTCCGAGCAGATTGGCAGTTGAGATCACTGGTTTTGCATACTGTAGGGAGCTAAACATTTACCTTATTAAAAGACTGCCCTCCAAAACACAGTGCAGTTAAATAAACTGTTACCACTGTAATTGTTTTACAAGCATACTGCTGATAATATTATGAATTACCACTAATGTCTAGTTAGTAAATTAATACAGGAGTATCATTTAGTGTTAATTCCAGCGAGTTTCCTGAAGTTAAGTATATGAAGAGGGATTAGTTTCCTTCAAGACTGAAATGTGCCTAACAGGAAGGAGTGTATCACACACAGCAGTGCAAAAAAACAACACCATGAAGTGGAATGCCGGAAATAGTCTGAAATTGCATGGTTTGTCTGCTTGAGAACTCACAAGCCCGGGACCTAGAATGAATAGATTTGGGCTTCAAATGAAAGAAGTAGAAATAAAGATGATAGTAGGACATTAAAGCAGTTTTATTCTAAGACCTTATAAGCCCTGCTCCCAGACTGATTTTTTCTCCTTCTTAGAAGTCCACTCATCTAAAGTCCATGAGGTCATTGTCACCCTAATGTTTATTAATAATACCTTAATCAATTAGTAATAAGCCATAATTGATAGCAGCTTTTATCAACTTCGCTAGATTATCACTCGAGAGTTATCCACCGCAAAGATTTAAATGCTTCATTTTATTTTTAACTTTCCTTTTTCTCTATTTCAGTAATGTCAGGCAAAGATCTATGGTTTTACTATATGAACAAATGATGGGGCGGAATAATTTATGACTTTGGCTCCAGCTTTCAGGAAAGCTATTTCCAATCTTCACCTCTGATTTGGTTTATCAAAAGCTACTCAAACTAATAGCAGAGTTACTCAGAAGTAGAAGATTTTACTACACCTCAAGGAGCGTTAGACATAGTCTATTTCCAAAATTTAGCCTGTCTGCCAAGAAAGCCTATTACAGATTGAATAAATTAACTCAACATGCACAAGACCTGCAGTTGTGGTTTTGGATTGTAGGCCAGTGGGTGAGTATACGCATAGGAGGAAAGCAGCAAGGACCTGTTGTGGCTGTGGGTCACCCTAGTAAATGATACCACCAGAAATATACTAAAGGCCTGTGATGGGAACACGTTTCAAAAGATTTCCTTGGATCAATAAGAGCGAGAGACAATTTGACATAGTTAATTGTTTCCCTGCATACAAACTGGGGAACAGACATTTAGTTAGGGAGGTACCTAATATGAGCAACAGCATCATGAATGGTTCATCTCTGGTGCTCCTCTGAGACTTGTGGATGGACATTTACAAACTTTCCTTCCATCAGTAAGCCCTAAAGGCCACAATGACTGAGGAACAAGAGTGCACACACCACAATCAGTCAGTTCCCGGATCCTTGAGAGGCTAAACTATGTCCAATGAATTTGAACCTTGCAAATGCATTAGTGATGTAGACCAGGGGGCCCCAATCCCCAGTCCGTGGACCGCTACCGGGCCGCGGCATGCCAGCAACTGGTCTGCACAAACAAGCAAAGCCCCATCCATGGGATGCAGGCAGCACACAAACCCACACACTCTCCGGGCCGCAGAAGAACTTTTCTCCATGGAACCAGTCCCTGGTGCCCAAAAGGTTGGGGACCCCTGATGTAGACTCAATAGAGCAGGGGTCTTCAAACTTGGCCCTTTTATGACTTGTGGACTTTAACTCCGAGAATTCCTCAGCCAGGCATGCTGGCTGAGGAATTCTGGGAGTTGAAAGTCCACAAGTCATAAAAAGGGCCAAGTTTGAAGACCCCTACAATAGAGCAACGCCTGCTTGCTACCATGTCGAAAATATCAAGTGAAGATTTTGCCTCAAACCTTTGGCCCCAATGCTTTCTTTTTATAAAAAGAAAGAGTCGGGCTTTTGCTCTATCATTTCATCTCCATGCCGGGCCCGTTTTTAAAGTCCCTTCCCTACCCTCTTTACACCCGAAATTCCAGGAGTCAACTTTCTCCAGGAGTCAACTTCCTCCCCTTGTCTAGAAGACAGAAGTTTCTCCTAAGGAAGAAAGAGTCATTGTCACGCAGCAATCCAGAGGTCCTGATATGCGAGGGAAACAAGGAAAGGAGGGGTTATTCAGCAAAGAATGCAAGCATATCTTACCTTAGCAGCTTAACTGCATACTTGTTTTAAGGACTGTCAGTCTGGTTAGCAATCACTCGGTGAAAAGATGCAGCCGAGCTTGGCACTGACAAGGGGGCGTCCCACTTCCCTATCACAAAAGAAAATAAAGAAAAGGAACGATGTAAAGTGAAAAGTAGCAAATTTGCCACATCACAGCAATATGCAGAGGTCAAGGGAAATTCAAGGGGGGTGGGGGCGGGGAAAGGTTAAAGACGAAATCAGATCTGGGGTAGGAGAATGACAATCTATCCTAAAGCAAGGCCAGCGGTGACGTGGGGCAGACAAGAAGCTAAATACTGCATAGCGGCTGGGATCATTCATTTTCATCAGATCAATAAAAGCTTATATTTATCAGGATTCCAAGCAGCTGCCACTTCTGACAACCTCTACTTTATTTTCCTCCCCCCTTCTGCTAGATCAGGGCAAAGAGAAGCGGGAGGGGGGGGAGAAAAAGCCACTTTTAATGCTATTTACACCTGAAGTCACAATTCCATTAAGAGGACCTGTTTTGTTAAAGAAACAGGAATTGATATTATTATATTGGCAGGAGCTGGAAACTCTCTTTGTTCTTCTCTCCATGTTTTTTCTCCCCTTTGCAATCCAGACTCAGCAAGAAGATTTTCTGACATTAAGTGCACTTTTTTTTTTTTTTTTTTTGGGTTCAAACTTACCATTTACAAAGAGAAGAGAGGCTTGCTGCTAAAACAGTTACTGCTCTAATCATCTGTACAACAATATTTGCTATCAGGCATTCTAAATAGATTATCACCAGTCCATCTGTGTCATTATTGATTTATAAGGCTTTAAGCGGCTTTAAAATGGAAGCTTTCCCACTAAGGGGGTTTCTTGTATAAATCAGAAGCATGCTCAAATATAGCAGCCATCACTCAAGAAGAGTGTCCATGTGTGCATGCACATATTGTGTGTGTGTGTGCGTGTGCGCGCGTAGACACACACACACACACATATATATATATTCATTTGCCACCCCCTTAACTCATAACAAGAATGAGAAGATGATAAATTGCTTGTAATATACTGATCCAAACTGATATGCAAATTTTGTGTTTTTTTTTTAAATATATGACTTGAGTAAAAAGAGGCATCATTAACATATGAATGCTCTATGCAAATGATCGTGACAGAGCAGATGCTGCTGCATGTAATTGACCTATATTGAGAATTGCATCAGAACCCTTAACTCTATTAATTCACTACCCAGTAACTAGATATTGTCCCAAAAAGTGCATTCTTTGAAACCATACACTGGAAGTAAATCTGATAGAGTTCCAAGGATACTGGAACAAGGTCACTGTCACCCGTATTTTGCTGTCATCTGCATTCTGCTCCTTATGCATGACATCATCGAGTGCCTGTGTAAATCGATCACTTAATAGCATTTAGAAAAATACTGCAGTAGGGAACAGGTTAGGGGGAGAATTGCCCCAGTTTTATTCTGTCTCTTGGCAGAAATGTCATACCTCTTAAACTGAGGGCTTTTTTTTTTTTTTTTTTTTTTTTGCATGAGTGCACTGTGAAACACACAGATGCCATTTTATTCCCTGTCTTTATTTCCCCCCCCCTTCTTCTCCGAATGACATTAAATTGTATTAAATAGCCTTTTGTCCACAGGGCACAGACCACCCTGTATATGATAATGTATTAATGCCCCCACGTTCTAACCACTGAGCTGAAACATTCGGAGACTTAGAGGAGAAGTATGAAGCTTCATTGTGTGTGTGTATTGCCTGCTAACAACTGTGACACATACTAATAGAAACATACCTAATAAATTACTGCTTTCAGGTCTACCAAGCTGACATTTCTCTGCAAGGGACAATTTTATATTTGTGGCACAGAACAAAATTGCTTCATATGAAGCTACTGTGGATTAGCATAAAAATTAACACTTAAATTTCAGCTTATTTTCTACCCTCTCTTCCTGCCACAACAATCAATTCCTCTTATAAATCTGATTAGATTTTATGATGCTTATTATTCAAAGCATGTCTCAACACAGCATCCACAGAGCTTGAAGACTATTTGTTTAAATGTGGGAGGGGGGGGGAAGCAGCAGATAAATCTATAGGTATTTTTTATTACCCCATTCCCAACCAGTTTCTTTCTCATATTGTAACATCAGTAATTGATTGCACACATTAATTAACATGTAAGGTAGAATTTCTGCATTATGCATGATTTATTTTCCTATCTAGTTAGTAGCATTGTCTGCTGACCTTGTGCTGCTAGGACATTGGACTCCATTTGGGTCCACACATAAATGCCAATGTTCATTCCCCCGAAAGTTATTAATGTCAGATATGAAATGAGATTTTTGATTTCACCTGCTTGCTAAACCACAAAAGCTGTTGTTCCCCCAAAAGCAGGCTTCAAAACCTGGAAATCTGAAAATGGTCAGTTGCTGAATCTAGTTCATGAGATACAATGTGGCAGGAGAGAATTGGCAATACGCTAAAACATGTCTAGAAATAAATAAATAAATAAATAAATAAATAAATAAATAAATAAATAAATAAATAAATAAATAAATAAATGAATGAATGAATGAATGAATGAATGAATGAGTAAGTAAGTAAGTAAGTAAGTAAGTAAGTAAATAGACTGTTAATTAGAGAAATCATGAAAAATGGACATTGTACATAAAATATCTACCATTGTACATACAGTCTCCCACTTGACATAACAGAAACCTGATCTGACAGAATGCCAAGTGGTTGTTGGATTGATTTTTTAAAAAAAAACTGACGTTAAATTAAAAAACAGCTTTCCCAACCATTTAATATTTTACACTGAGAAATTACCTTAAAACTGTGTATCAAAGTTCCAGCCCAAGCTTTGATGTCCATATGGTGCATCTGTATTAGCAGAAGGAGCACTGGAAGTTACCTTTCATTGTCAGGTTCCGTAGTCTCACTCTAACACAATATTGTTTGACAACAACTGGAAGTGAATCTCTAAAACACCCAGTGTGTGTTCTACTCCTGAATCACATCTCAGAAGACTGAGGGATAAAGTTATGGGAGATCTGGAGACTATTTGGATCTGCATAGCCTTCTTTGTCCCTTATTTTGAAGCTGGGGAGGGAGAGACTCTGTTTGAAGGGCTGCCCTTCAAACTCTAAAGGCAACCTTCTTTTATTCCCCTTTCCAACAGGAATTATGCATAAGCCATCACAAGACTGGAATCCCTTAGGCCAGCATGGAAAATAGCTATTCACTTTAACATCTACCCAGTTTAATTCTGAGAATGACTGAAGAGATGAATGGTCCAAGGCACATTCTTGGGGCCTGACCATTAGTGATCCCTCTACCAAACCACCTGGTTTTGATCTGCATCACTGTGTCTGAACAAAATTAAATACTGGAAAAAGTGCCTCTGCCCTTTATCAGTGGGGATGGAAGGGTTCCCCTTGCTACGATTGTGATGCTGATGTGCAAACTGTTAAACATACTGTGCAAGATTGCCCACGACGTGCATTCTCTAGTTTCCTAGAAAATCTGCATGAAGCAACACCGAAGGCAATTGCCTGGATAGCTGAATTGTACATCCAGTTATGAGGCCACTGACATACCCCCATAGAGGTTTTTGTATATAATTATGCGGATTGTGTGTATATGTTTACTTGTCTTCTGTCGTGGTCTCATCATACGCTAAATAAATAAATAATGGGAATTGTGACAAGGAGATCAGAGGCCTATTGCCCCTAAGTCAGTGGTGGCGAACCTATGGCACGAGTGTCAGAGCACTCAGAGCCCTCTCTGTGGGCACACGTGCTGTTGCCCCAACCCCGCCTCCCCCCCATGGCCCGCCTGGAGCAACGCAGCCAAGGACATGGCAGCCGGGCAGTGGGGACAAAACTCCGCCCTTGTGCCCTGTCGTAAACAGATGACGCTGCGGGGCATGGGTGGAGGGCGTGGCCACCATGGCGCTGCTGGCCACCTGGGTGATCTGCGGCGGGCCGTAGAGGTGGTGGGTGGCCC
This sequence comes from Azemiops feae, assembly GCA_023970755.1. Lineage (NCBI taxonomy): Eukaryota > Metazoa > Chordata > Lepidosauria > Squamata > Viperidae > Azemiops > Azemiops feae. The sequence goes on along the minus strand of JALGBA010000169.1, from coordinate 419,120 downwards.
TGCGGGTGGGTGGGGGCGGGGGTGGAGCAGGGGTGATGCAGGGGTGGGGCAGTTTTTGGGCACTCGGTCTCTAAAAGGTTCACCATCACTGCCCTAAGTGATGTCACTTCTCCCATATTCATTCAATTATGAGTGTTTTCTCTTTAAATAATGAGGATTAACTCAGTAAGCGTTGCCCAATAAGGCCATCAAGGGAGTCTTGCTTCCCTCTCTGTGACCTATTGAGAAGCAGAATATAGACATTATTTGAGGGTTGATTATCCTCAAAATGTCCTTTTCAACAGAGAGTTGTTTCCAGTCCAAATGTATCTAGCTTTGCCTCCAACCCAGTGGATTGTGTTAAAGAGCCATCTGCTATCAGAAATTTTGCATCCATGAAGGTACTTACCAAACCCACTCATAATAAAGGAGAATGGTTTAGATAAAAAGAGGCTGAGAATTAGCTCTACATGCTCTGACTTTTAGCTCTCAAAAAGACCTCTATTTTTGTCAATAGTATTTCAAAGGTACATATTAGAGGGGAGGAATCTTAGCTACTTTACCGCTGTTCAAATCAGTGGGAACCACGCAACCCAAAACGAATGCAATGCTTTAAAGCGAAACAACCAATACTTATTGTTCATATACAGTGGACATTTTTCAGACCTCCATTTTTACCATTGTTTAGTTCCCACAGGAGGGTTATTAGTGACTTTTATGACTTTAATCACTTGCCAAATTTGACATTGGGAAAAAAATGGGTCCCTTTCACACCCCTGCCATCCCAAAAATAATGGAACTAGATGCTGGATGCAAAGGTCCCTTCCAAATCTGGGACCCTCTGAATTTGTTGGGTGTCAACTCCCAGAATTCTGAGATAGGCTGGGCATTGACTGTGGTGGATGGGAATAACGAGAGCTGAAATCAGACCAGTTCAAAGGAGCACCAGTTATGGAAGGCATCTTTATATCATCCCACTGAATGGTTCTTCTATGTATTTGCTTATTTAATAAATTTATTGGCTGACCATCTTATGACAGGGAAACTCTAGGCAGTGTATAATGTTAAAAGGAGGGGTCCTTGGTGCTCTCCAAGCTTGCTTGTATTCTTGCAAATGTTTCATTACCCAAACTAGCTAACATCAGTCTAGTGTTGATGATGTTACCTAGTTTGGGTAATGAAACGTCTGCAAGAAAACAAGCAAGCTCGGAGAGCACCAAGGGTCCTTTATTTCAAGTGATTCACTTAAAAACTGCAGTGATTCACTTAACAACCGAGGTTAAAAAAAGTGTTGTGATATCAGGTGCACAACTGCCTTCCTTAGCAATATAAATTCTATTTGTCGGCCTAAAGACAGCTAGCCTGGGGCCCCAATGGAGGAACAACACAGTGGAGGCGGTTGATTGAATAACAACAGGCCCCACGTCTGCCCATCCTGCCCCCCACTCTCCCCACACATCCTTGCTTTTAATTTTTGGTTTTAATTTATTCAGGTTTTAGTGAGGTAATTTTATGTCTGTAAGTCACCCAGAGTTACCTTATGGTAAGATGGGCGGCCAATAAATTTTATAAACAAACAAACAAACAAACAAACAATAAAGGACTACCTATATGGTGATGATCATCGTCATTTATTCTGGAATTATTTCCTTACTATAGTGCCTTATGCATGTATGTTCCGGTACATCGAGAAGAAACCTGGTTAAGGAAAAGTGCATTGTTTTTTCTTCTAAAAATGTCAGCGGTCCCCCAGTGAAATCTTTAGATATCATGAGGATTCAAAATTGAGAGAATTTCAAACTATTTTTGATAGTATTGAATCTGGATTAGTTTTTGTGGCTTCCTACCCATTATTTACATATTTCTTTACTGCTTCCCTACAGTTTATTTCTCCATCTGACGCCGGTTGCAAACTACGAACCAATTACTTTAGAGCAGTTAGTGGAATAAACCTTTCTGTTCTTTAAAAATGAATTGCAGATGGTGACCTTTTGATTTTAAATATAAATCTATGAATAAACCTTTCAAATCCTATGATAGAAGGTACTCATTTCAGAAAACCTAAAGTCTGTAGTGATGGTGTTATGCCGTTTATATTATCACAATATTCTTATTAAAACAAGCATCATATTGAAACAAAATACAAGTACACTTTTATTGGTTTTCTGAATAAGCTTGCAGTAAGATGGTTAAAATTTGATCATAAGCTTGGAGAAAATTCTATTTTATTTTTGGCAAAGCACTGTTCGTGCAAGTTTCAAGTGACTGATTGTCCAAAGAAAGACAATTCATTGTTCAGTTTCTTGGACACAAAGGTGCCATTGTTCTTCAGTCTTATTCTCTTCTCGTTCTAAAATATCCTATTATTTATTTTAAAGAAAGCATAAATGACCATAACAATAAAATCTAGCTACTCTATAATCATGTATTTTATACCTAGCCAAATTCCTTTCTCAACCATATGAGGCTTCTTATCATCTGAATAGTTGTTAAACATAATGGCTTGTTTGTATGGTCCAAGATTGTTTCAGAAAGTTATTTCATATGTAATATTTTAACTAATTCTCTGCTGGGATTTACAAATGTTTTAATCTTTGCAAGCAGCCCAGAGTTGTGTTTTAAGATGGCCGGCCATACAAATCTTTTAAGTAAATAAATAAACTCACTCCTAGGTGGCTTTCATTCTGTCATCACTGATTTTTTTCAGTCCCATTGTAACTTCGAACGGTCATTAAATGAACTGTTGTAAGTTGACGACTACCTGCATTTCAAGAAAAATAATTTTCAACAACGGACACAAAGGTCTCATAAAGGCTACCACCCCTTTTCAACTGATTCGAACTGCTTTGAACCCGCTCCTTTTCAAATACAGAGATAGCATAGCAAAACCAAATTCTCTGACTTGATCTTCTCCAACACATTTTGGCACGCATCTGAAAGTGAAACAGAACAACCACTTCACCAACGCATGACACAACATAGGGGAGTAAACCCATCAGGATAAGATTCAGCAGTCCATCTGCATTTGACAGCAAAGGTCAGTCTTTTCAAGACCGCAAAGTCCACATTCTGGATAGAGAGGACCACTGGTTTGAAAACAGGGGTCAAAGAGGCCACCTATGTCAAAATTGAACAGCCCTCTCTCAACCAAGGGGGAGAGATAAGACACCACCTATACCCAGCCCTTTCAGCAGTTCCAAAAAGTTTCCAGAACCAATTGCACTTTGATTCAGGTGACCTTGAGGGCACAGATAAACTCCAAATAGCCTCAAGAGCTCTCAGGGAGAATGCTAATAACCAGGTGACTGTAAAGAAATATGATCCTCCCATCCTATCAGAACTAATCCTTCCATCGCCCCCACCATCCTGCCAGAACCGATGAAGCTTCTTAGATGAGAAGCAAAAGGTCTTTTTCTTCTTCCTCCTCAAGGAAAAAACAGTCCAGTTGCCTTTTGAAAAAGCATCTTTGAGACATCTGAAAAGAAGGTTGAGGAAGGATGGATTAAGGATGGATGTACCAAAGGACACATAAGTCATAGTGTTAACCCCGTCTAAGCTGTTTCATCAAACTACTCTTTGCTCCTTCTTACTACTTCTTCCCCTTATTTACCATTCTAAGGGGAAATTTAGGTGTGTGTGGCATTTATAACCCAGAAGTTTGTCGTTTTTATTGCTGTGAGTCAACTGTTTCTGAAAGTAACCAGACGGGTGGCTGTGTTACGAGGGTGTTTAACTTGAGTATCTTTATTTGAACATGTTATGAACACTTCTGACACCATTCAGCTGGCGTGGCTTTAGTAGGTTAATGCAAATTCTCTATTTTTATGTAGATCAGTTAAAAGTAAATTAATTAGACAACAAAAAAAAGAGAAAAACGTGTAAATAAAGTAAAGCTTTAGTTACACGGACAATTTCACAGCCAGCCCAGAACACTTTTTTTTAAAAACATAAGATTACCACTAAAATGGTTATACTCAAGATCAGGAAAGATAAACCCTTTTTTGATTAAAAAATACAACAGAAGAGTAATTTGATTATAGATATAATCAGATAATACATTCTGAAGGCGAACAATGCCTGAAACCACATAACTTGCTGCCTGCATAACTGCGATTTGCACATTTAAAATGATAAATTTAAGGCTATCAATACTAAATCAATTCCAGGAAGAGCAGATAAAACTGAAATAATTCATCATATCACTATATTGAAAACACAAAGAGGACACAGAGGTAATGGAATGCTTTGACTTGAATTTGATTTTAGGTTTTTCAAGGACAATCCTCCCTGTAAGAGTTTAACATATACATTTTTTTAAAAAAAAAATCATCCTTCAGCACATCTGATCCAAATATACTAATGATTTTTATTGGTCAGATCTTGAAAGCAAGGTTTATTTTAATGGGGTATGCATTAATTAACCCAACATGTACTATCTTTCAGCGTATCTGGCCAAGTACTTTCATTTACTCGTGTTTATTGTGAAATGTTTGCATTCCCAACATTGGAAGCCCACACACAGATTATTTCATACTTCTCCTCAGAGCACTTTGCAAAAGTTAAAAGAAGTTATTGTTTTTGATTAATGCATTAAGAAAAGCCCCGAAACCAGATGCTCAGAAGAAACGCATTCTTCATTAAAACATCGAAGCGGCATTCATATGAAAATGAAGTGCTTAAACAGAAGTTATGCAGGCCAGCTTTTCATAGTTTTAGGTATCCCACAAAGAATTAACTTTGTCCATTTTGGCACATAACTCAACAGAAGACTTTAAAAAAAAAAAACACTTCACCAACATATTTAACTGTAACAATTATATTTTTTAAAAAAATAAAAATTTCACAGTAGATAAACAGATATGTGGGATAGTGTGCTACAGATGGGAATTCTAAAGCGGTGGTTGTCATCTTTTGATTAAGAAAGGAAATGATTTCACTAAGAAGACATTCCCGCTTGTGTTGTTTTGTTTTAACCGAGTTTGTACTTTCCACTGAACTGGACATATTTATTGAGTCTCATAAGTTACTTCACGGTTACCAACATCACTGTAATCTCAACAAACTATCTTTTTTCTTGCCAATTATCTAAATATCATAACTATAAAATATCTTAAAACATTCTCTGTAGTGTAAACATCTTAGCTACAAAGTCTTAAGTGTAAACAGAACGATGCATCAGAATGATTTTAAGCGATGTTATAAAAAAAACTGCTCTTAAAAAACTAAACAAAAAATGTAAAGCTTCCATCTGGTTTATGATTTTTCCACTGCAGAAATGCTGCTGTGTGCCAGTTTAGTGAACCATAGCTTACTAAAGAGATTGTCGAGGTCACAAAGAAACAAAGAGCAAGACTTTAACGGTTACAGTTTTCTCTCTTTTATTTCTCACACATCAGTCTGATATGGCTCAAATAGAATTAATACTACAGCATAGAAAAATCATATATATATATATATATCCCGGAGATTGAGGACTGTGTCATTGAACAGATATGCCCGGGATTCGTATTTTTGCAGTCATCAAAGATATATATATATATATATGCACAATCTGTTTAAAAGGGAACCATTTACACAAAGATTAATGTTTTGCAAGAAGTGTCATTTAAGTAATTATGGTTGATTCCTTTGCAGCATCTAAGTGTGTTGCTATTGCCCAACCAAAGTGAAGTTATGCCTTCTTTACAATCTGTACACACATAGTTAAATATAGATAGTAGATTGCAGATGGGAGGAAAACAGGAAAGCAACTTCGAAGCTCTTTTTGGAAGTCTTTGGATAAGTTTTAAAGGAGTATTGATTAGGAATTCAAGAGGAATGGTTCTACCTATTCCCTAAACCCATAGAAAGGAAGAGCTGGTGGCATGGCTTTATCATATAAATATGTTATTAGGGAGGGATAGGATCTCTTTTAACTCTTTCAAGTTTCTTCTGAAAAGCCTCCAGTGATGGAGCACCCACAACTTCCGAAGGCAAGCCATTCCACTGGTTGATTGTTCTCACCATTAATTCTAGGTTGCTTCTCTCCTTGATTAGTTTCCATCCATTGCTTCTTGTCTTACAGTACCTTCTGATGCTTTGGAGAATAGATTGTCCCCCTCTTCTTTGTGGCAGCCTCTCAAATATTGGAGCACTGCTATCATGTCAGCCCCAGTCCTTCTTTTCACTAGATTAGATATACCCAATTCCTGCAACCGTTCTTTGTATGTTTTCCATCTCTGCCTCCTTATTATTTTACTAATGGAGTTATTTGCAGGATCTTTTTGCCAGGCTGGCAGTTCCAGTTGTGAGTATGGGTTAATTTGTAACTTACAACTCTTCCTTCCATAATATTCATACTTGTGAGATACATTTCTTTGCATTTATGTGGGGGGGGGGTGGCTAAAATTATTCTCATGCACAGAATCTTTATGCATATGGATGGAAATACACAAAGTCGTTTTAACAAGGACTTTTTCTCACACACCTACCCCTTTCCTTTATTTATGCTGCAGTTGGATCATTTTGTGGGGGACATCCTTCATTTCGTTTTTAACTAAGTCAAAAGTACAGATTTTTTTCCCCTTTCTCTCTTTCTGAAACTGCCAGAAAATCATAATGTTCATATAAGCAAGGCCAGAGAACTTTCAGATCACTTTTTCAAACACCCAAGGATGTATGCCTTATGGATGGTTTGTTATTTCAATAAAAGAAATATCCAAATTTCTCTCAAAAACAGTCTTTTCTAAATAAAATTGAATAACGGAGAAATTGAAATGACGTATCTTTTGTTTGGGTCCTTAAAGATCTGAGCTTTAATCTCTATGCACTGAAAGGCAGTAATAATGAAAAGCTGGTAATAAATGTTTATAAATGATAAATTTGAATTGCCAACTCTCTCTTTTTTTTTTGAGTGGTTCTCATGTTTAATGGACATATTTTATAGTATTAAATTGGCCTGGTAGAGATGAGTAAGAATGTTGTACTTTTGTTATGGACATCTTAAAGTTTCCAAACTTCTTCAGACAAAGGGAAAATCTATCTATCCATCCATCTAATACATACTGTATACATATAGTTCATGCCTAATATACATACATAAACATGATTAATGCCATCTGAAAACCATCTGGAAATCAGGATTCATTTGTTTTGCTGTCCAGGCCAACATTTACATTTAAGTATTTGCAGTCAAACTCATTTACTAATAGACTAAGCGTCACAAAAAAGGGATGCATTTTAAATCAAAAAGGAAAGATTATATGAAAAAAAGAATCTTGTACAATTTCTCTCTTTGATTACATTTTTTTTCCCTTAAGAAGTAAAATTAGAGACACTCCTCAAACCGTCAGAGGCTAATTTTCTCTTCCCCCAGCCTTTGTCCCTGCACTGAATAGAACAGCCCCAGAAAATTAATTCTCTATTTCTATGGATTAAGCAGTTCTGAAAAACTTTTCTAGAGACGTCTCTTTTAAAAAGAGAAAGCATTATATGTCTGGAAATATATATTTTATCTTCTAATCAGAAAATCAAGGCGGATATTGTATCCAGAGCCTGCTCAACTAAGAATGCCTTACACATTTCTAGCACAAAACAAACTATCATTTTTTTACCTGGGACATATAGAATCTGTGGAGTTAGTAGTCTGTACACATGAGCGGCAGACCAGACTTCACCTAAGGAATCCCAATTCAGACAAGAGTTGAAAGCAGGCTGCTTAATCACTCTGTCTCAATTTTCCCATCTGTGAAAACAGAATAATTACTAAGTGGACTAAAGGAGGGAAGACTTATGTTAACAGTTACTCAGTTAGTAGGTGGAGATTTATAATGCTCATTTGCTTAGACTGGTTGTGCAATAGTCCTAAGTGTGAAAAATGGTCATAAGTCACTTTTTTCAGTACCATTATAATTTCAAACGATCTCCAAACAAACTGTTGTAAGTTGGGGGCTACCTCTATTGGGATAAAAGTGAATGCAAAGAAAAGTTTTTCCATGATTCTTTTCCACTGCAGCCCTAGCATACCCAATGATTAATAAGATGGTTTTTAAAAAAGATGTTCCGCTGTGTAAATTTTACTTCTGCACTCCAAATACATAAGAACTTGTACAATCCAATTCCCATATTGTTTGCTCACACAAGGAAACGGGACGGTTTGTTGCTACAGCACCAATCTGCTCTCAAAAAAAAAGCAGAAGCAATCCTTTTGATAGGAAATTCTGCAATGCTAGTTGTACCTCCTTTGAGTTGAGTTCAGCATAACCCCGAAATCCTTACTTGCAGCCATATGAACTTTTATATAGTAGGTGAACTTTTTGTAATTTATTTAACTCAGATGTGTTTTGCATTGAAATCTGCAGTTCATAATCATTGTTAATTATATGAGCCATTCCATTCAAAGAACAAAATGAACTGTTGATGGAATAGATACATTCTGTGTGTGTGTGTGTGTGTGTGTGTGTGTGTGTGTACATACATATGGTATATACACAAACACACACATACATACATAAATATATACAGAGAGAGAGAGAGAGAGAGAGAGAGAGAGAGAGAGAGAGAGATATGCATATAGAAGTTCAAAATTTGTGCTGCGTTTGTTCTTTTTTATGAGTTATGTGCTATTGTTTGCCCTCCTAATTGGATGACTAAGTATCCAACACTGCAGAAATGTTAAATTGTGTATTCAACTTGTCAGTCAACCTGCCCTTTGTACGGCATTGGATAGCTGCTGAGCACATCCAATCAGAAGAGCCAAATGCAATCCGTTCAGCCAATCACAAGAGAAGGAGCGGTAATCGTGTAGGCAAAAATCAAGTGGTATTCATTGGAGAAAATCTGCAAATGATTCTGCAATGGCATTCCTGTGATCCTTTTCCAGCTACGTTGCCAGAGTGAAGAAACACAATATTGAAATGTTTCCTATAAAATATTGATTCCTCCATATCACCATGTGAAGAAGTGAAATTCTCTCCCTTTCCTAAAATGTGCAGAGGAGGGAATTTTAGCAGTTTTACACTCCTGCTCGGCATCTCAACTCTGCCAAAAGAAATTATCTTAACTTGGCATCTCTGGTGCCTTCTATTGTCTCAGAATTGACAACCAGGTTAGGAAATAATTCATGATTGGGACTCTATGTCTTCTTTTGCATTTGATCACCCTAAATGCAGGTACAACATGCTTCATTCTGTACTTTATCTGTAAGTGCAGCTGATTTAACTGATTCATCCTCTGATAAAGATGAGAGGGAAATCTCAACACTGCACAAAGCTTCACAGCCTTTGCTTAAAATCCTTAACAAAGACGAGTCCTCCACATTCTAACGTTTTATCCTTTTTATTAGTTTATAATATAAAATACAAAAGCAAATAATAGGAAAGATAGGGGAAGGGAAAAATGTAGAAAAGAAGGGGAAAAGGAAGAAAAGGCGTTGACTTCCAAGTAGAAACAAAAGTAATTGTGTGTTGTTGTTTTTTCTTTTATCAAAGCAGTCAACTGAGCCATCTCTGCTAACTCCATCAGCTTTTGCGATCATTCATCCATTCTGGGGATTGAAGCGTCCTTCCATTTTTCTGCATAAAGTAATCTTGCTGCCACAAGAATCCTCCACCTTCTGAACCAACTTGTTCTCTGGTTGAATTGTTTGCATCTTTAAGAACTTCTTGCTAATGTTTAGCTTAATGTGCTTTTAGTTTAAGGACAATGGTTCTGGTCCAACTTTCCGCTCCTTCATTTTTGCACGAAGGCCCTTCAAATATCTAGAAATGATTTTCATGTCAAAATAGTGGAGAACCATTTCTCCAAGTAATCCAGGCTGAGCTGAGGCCCAAATCCGAAGAGAAACAGAGCAGACAGTTTTATGTCATCGATATTCTTGTTCCAAATACTAAAAATCAAACTTATGATTTAAGGATCCAGAATCAAACACAGAATGCAGTTGTAACAAAAAAAAAAGTCATGTGAGAAACTAAAAGTTCAAACAGTTGAATACCAAACACAATAGAATATGAGTTGCAATGAGACCAGAAGAATTGTCACAGCAAAGAAAGGGATGAAAGCTAGGTTAGTGTAGTGATTAAGTCTAAAAACCAGGAGACTGTGAGTTCTAGTCCTGCTTAGACACAAGGTTATCTTTGGGCCAATCACTCTCTCAGCCCTGGGAAGCATACAATAGCAAATCACTTCCAAAATCTTGCCAGGAAAACAAAAACAAATTACTGCCAGTATCAACTGCAAATAATTTCCATAAAACTTCTGAACTCCTCATTCTCTAACAAAGTTCAAGAAGCACTGATTTGTTTTGCTTTGTTTTTTTACAGTGCCCCTTTATCTGCCACTATTGACAGCTTCACATCTCAAGTGCATCTGGAGTTATAATTGCATTTTAAAAAAAACAGCATTAAAATTACATGAAGGTCCAAAATTAAAATTAAAATCCTAAGAATGTAAAATCCGTCTACAAATTTTTCATTTGGTAGAAATCCTATTGGAGAGACATATACCCAAAACTAGTGATTAATTTATTCCCAAATTAGTCTGCCCATATTAAAGGCAAAATAGATCAGTACGTAATTTTTTTTCCTCAGGAATTTTGAGATGAATTGTGTCACATAGCAACCATTTAAATAACCCACAATAACCTTAAGCAATTCAGGACTTTGGAGGGATATTAAACAACAGCAGGATAGAATACTGGTTGAGTGTATCTACATAAGAAAAGTTAAGAACATGGCAAACTTCACTTTGTTTAGAAAGAAAGCAGATTTAAAACAATGAAAGCAAACCACACAGATTTAATTGATAGAGCATTTGAAATTTGCTTTATAGGTAGCTCCACATTCATTACACACAACAGACTATATATCCCACAAAGAAAACACACTAGAACTTTCCTTTCTTTTCACAAACTGGCCACTACAAATTTCCTCAGCTATATCTGTTGCTAAGCAATGTGGATATAGGACTACTAATTAGGGCTGCATTCTAAATCACCTTTGATTTTAGATGTATTTGTCCTTAATACTCTAAAACACTCAAGATGCTTTCCCTTTCAAAGAGAGGGGCCAAAGCTAGGTCTTCAAAGAAAGGACACCTAGGAGTTCCTTCACTAACTGAACTGGGTCACAATTAATGCATGTGCCAACTAAGAAATAGATCATACAGCAGGAATGGATGGATTGTATAGGACTAAATATGTAATGAATTTTCAGTGGATACTTGTGCAGTTGAAAATGGCTAATACCGAGTGTGCATGTATTCTATATGAATGGAACTATGCTAGAAAAGATATTTTTAAATGGCAGGATAAAAACATATGTAGAAAGTTTAAAAATGGAAGAATATAATAATTCAATGGAATGTAAAGGCAGTAGAGCCAGTTCTAACTTTTTGAACTTTCATGTGTATTTGGTGTATAATTCTATCTCTTGAACTTTTATGAGCTTTCTCTAATTGTCCTTCCTTTCTTCCTTCCTCCCTCCCTCCCTCCCTCTTTCTTTTCTTTTCTTTTTTTTTCTTTTCTTTTCTTTTCTTTTCTTTTTTTTTCTCTTTTTTCTTAAAACAGCAGCAGCAGCAGTACTTCCCTAGTATATTTCACTGGTTTTGGTCACTCTTATGAGATCCGTCAATTAATTTGTTTGAAAGAAAGCATATGAGCAGCGTGTGCAATCTCCTGCTATTGGGAGGGGGGGATTACAGTGTAAAGGAAGAGCTTCTGAATTCCAGCTGACAGCACCCTTCACTCTTTGTCAACATTGCTAAAGCTAAAGGGAGTTGTCGTTCAGCTGTAGTTCAGCTATGCTCCCCGTACATTCACTACTGTCAGGTGCGAAGAAACAGGATCAAACAGTTAAGTATGTGATGGTTTATTGTTCGTGCCTATGCACAAAAATCTAGTCTACTGTGCGCTAGATAAGAGTCAATGAAATTCAAGGAGGGTGGATTTAGACCATTTGTGGGAATGTAACAGCTCTAGGCTGATTCCTCTCTTCACTCCATCCCCAGGCTCTGCCTGCTTTTCTCCTTCATTTACACCTGTAATATGAAGCCTTGTCAGGGTCTTGAAAAGTCCTAAATTAGTCTCTTCACTGTAATTGTATCATCCATTCTAAAGGAAGATTCTATTAGGTAGCCTGTTCCTTTCACTAAAAGAAAACTCTATTAACACGATTCACTTATAGTTTCCATATATAGATATTCTACTCCAACAGCTTTAAATAGATTCTTTTTCCCCGTTCTTTCCTGAAATTGCTATTAAGCCTTTGTTTATATTTATTTTTACCTCAAGGGTGGAGTAGGCATAGGATTATTTCAGACTTACTGTGAAAGATTTTCAGCGAACAGAAAAGCAGAAGCAAAAGAAAAAGAAAAAGAAAAAAAAATACTTTCTACAGACAGATTGCTTTTAACCTTGCTCTCTGATCTTTAGAATTACACTCAGGGAGCCTAGCGCAGAACAAGGCTATTCTCCTTTTAATTCATCTAGCGTCTTTCCTTTGGGAGCTTTGATTATATCTCAAATTTAAGAGATTTAAAGAATGGCTGGGCAGTTCTAAGGGAAAGACAGATTTTGTTCACTCCCAAACCATTCAGAAAAATCTTCAACGCAGCGACAAATCCTTCCAAGCTCAATAAGGCAGAGCTTCATCACTAGCGAAGCTGCCTGCCTCGACAGAAAAATTATTTCCCCAAGAAACGTCGGAACAAAACTACTTGACTTCATAATATGTCTATGCACTTGTCCCAAAGATGCTTTTTCAAAAGGCAAATGGTCACATGATCAAAATTTAGAGGCTTGGCAACTGGCATGTACTTTTGACAGTTGCAGTGTCCCCGGGGTCATGTAATCACTTTTTGCAACCTTCTGACAAGCAAAGTCAATGAATGGGGAAGCCAGATGCACTTGACAACTGTGGTACTAACTTAGCAAGCGCAGTGATTCACTTGACAACTGTGGCAAGAAAGGTTGTAAAATGGGGGGGGGGAACTCACTTAACAAATGTTTCGCTTAGCAACAGAAATTTGTGGGATTGGGATGATAGAACCATCAAAACTGGCACTGTGGAATTTCGGCCTCCAGTACCTAATAATACTATTTACCGCTTATTAATTCAATACATGAATTCTGGGTTTTATGTTGATGGAATATAAACATATTACTGCTTGCATTTTTTTTTTTAAAAAAAGAAGCCTACTTGTGGGTGGTTGTAAAGCACTTTTCCCCCCACTTTATTTCCCATTGTTTTAATTTTATTCTATTTCCACATGTGTTCTTCCAGCGTAGCACAGCAAACTCGGTTATCAGAAACATCTGGGGTGCCCATGCTGTAGAGCAGGCCAGCTCTGCTTCTACTCTAACTGCCTGTCTTTATTAATTTATGAAGCTCCAGTTTGCTGGCAAGACATTCTTGGCCCATTCAAGAAGGGCACAGGTTAGTTTCAGTAGGAACCCTCCTTAAGCATTAGCACCAATAAGGTAAATTAATAGGGCAAGGCCTCCCTGCTTTCTGAACCACAACGTGGAAAGTTTAACTGGTGTAGAAATATGAACACGAGTTTGGGGGAAAGGCAGAAGTTCAAGCCAATTGCAAAGAGGAAGGGTCCCATATGTTTGCTGTTTAAAAAGGAAAGAAAAAGTGCTAACATATAAGCTGTTAAAGAAATGCCAAACCATAACATGGACCCATCTGATCCAAACACCCTTCTTTCAATGAACACTGCTGGAGTTGACTAGACCAGCAAGCTAGACTGTTTTAAAATGTTTCTCTCTGGAAAGATGGGGAAAATAACACTTAAACCACAATCTAAAGTAGCGGTATCATGAAAGAGACTTTTATTTTCTTGGATCATGTAAAAGGGATCTTCAAATCCTTTTAGCAGAAATCAGAATGTATACTATTCTGAGCACATTGGACTCCCATTTGGCATTAAACCATGGTTTGGTGAACAACCCATAGTTGGTAGGGTTCATGCATCTTGTGAAGTTATAAATTTCTGCTCACAAACCATAGTGGGCAGATTGCACAGCATACTGATCCAAAATTAAATAAAACCACATTATGCTTTAGTGTGATATCTGAACTAAACTTCAACTCATACCAAAAGAGCTGCTGTTTCTCTCAATCTGGTGCTGGATGCCGCAGATCTAAATGTGCAAATTAATCTTTAGCCCCTTATGACAAGTTGTTGTCAAGTTTTACACTACAAAAAGGAAGCGACGTTTTGAATAACTTAAGAACACTGCCCAGGTTTCTAGGAAGAACTTGGAACATGTTGCCCCCAAGAAGAAAACAAAACAAAAACTACGTTTGAGCTCGTTGTGAAAGGCTAGAGTTTCAAGAGTCATCTGCAGCTAGAAGAAAATAAAAAATAAAAAGACAGTATAATGTGAAAAGTTGCACAGAGTTCCCTCTTTTGGAAACAATTTGTCCATACATAAAGCAGACAAAAGAGAGATAAGGGAATCAAGCTGTAAGGGCTGTAGGTATAAACACAAACAGCTCCACTGCAGGTTTTTTTTTTTTCAGAGACGCCCAAGATTGATTCAGGGAACAATTATGGCAAGGAAACGTCATGAAATTTTTGTCACTGATCTTTTCCATGCAAAGTCAGTGTGCATGTGTGTTCAATTCCAAGTGCACAATTGAAGACTGATGTGGAGAAAATCCAAAGTGCAAAATGAAAAATCCAGCCGCTGAGTATACCCCAATTCCCATATGAAGGAATGTCTGTGTAATCATAGTTACACTAAGCAAAGAGTTATTATACAATTAGCCGCTGGTAGTTTGCAGAATGAGACCAATGATTAATTCACCAGCTCTGTTCTCTCGCTGCCATTCTGCATATTGAGGAAGGAGTGACAATATCACTTAAATCCAAAATACAAGTTCAGCCAAACTTTCTTTGCAGAACAGGTATTTCATATTTGGAGTGAGATTTTGTTCGTGGGCAGAGTCTCTAAACGTCTACTCTTGCCTCCAAAAATCACAAAATCAGAAGCTCTGTTGTTTTCCAGAAGAAGAAGATAATCGAATCTTGACACAACAATGATCGGAATGAATGAAATGGGAATGTATCCTGGGCTATTTCTTTTCAAACACTATTGTGCTGATCAGCACTTCTACCCAGCAGTGAATCAACATTCATTTGTAAGAGAAATTTTTATCCACTTGATCACATGAATGATTTAACAAGGGTTGGAAGAACTGGAGGAATAACAAGCAACTGGGGGGAAAGAAAAGATGCAATGCATTTGGACAATTAAAGAATCTGAATAAATTGCTATGTATTTAAAATAGAATATTTAAAGGTTGTTAATTTGGATTAAAAACCTTAATTTTAAAAAAACTTTAAAAATGTAAGTTAAAAAATATAGCAATGACTGCCAAATATTTTCATTGTTTATTATGATGATAGAAAACCTAATGTCACCTTGTCATCTTTTGATCTTTCTCATCTTCCCTACTCCCTTCTCCTATTGGTGTATTATGTTTTATCAATTGTTATTTGTGTCTTATGATTTATTATTGTATCTTATGATTTATGATCTATGACTTATCACTTTGTTGTTTATATGTACACTGATAGCTTCTGCACTAGAGACATATTCCTTGTGTGTCCAATCACACTTGGCCACTAAAGAATTCTATTCTATTCTATTCTATTCTATTCTATTCTATTCTATTCTATTCTATTCTATTCTATTCTATTCCATTCCATTATTCTATTCCATTCCATTCCTTCTATTCTATTCCATTCCATTCCATTCTATATTTTCTGTTCTGTTCCGTTCCGTTCCATTCCATTCCATTCCGTTCCATTCCTTCTATTCCATTCCATTCCATTCACCCCAACTTGTGAAAGTCACAACAGTTTCCTGGAGATTTGAACAGGAAAATATGTGAAGGATGGACAACTTCTCTTGCCAATTTAGCAATAACCCTTTCGAATGCAACTTCTGTTTGAGCTCAGAACCATCAGATTCCTGCTGTTCTGCCATCAACCACCTCTGGTTCAAAAGTCTTAAAATCACAAATCTCAGGCAAGAAAAATGTTGCTTTGCCTTTGTTTTACAAAACATTCGAGGAAATTGAGCTTAAGTCAAACTAGGAAGATTTCTTTGTTTAGTTCCTGTCCAGAATGCACCTGAGAAAATTTATTTGCCCATTTTGATGAATAATACTTAATTAGGTCTTTTGGTGGCTGTGATCTTTATTTGACTTTCCATCAGAAATTATCTCCCAGATTATCAGTTTTTCTACAGATCACACTTATGCTGTGCATACGTGTGCACATGTTTACCAATATTTTAGAATAACTATATTTTTCCCTTTATCTTAATGGTGACTTTTGCATTTTATTTGCTGGCCTATGACCAAATAAAGATTGATTTGATTTGATTAAACCAAGAGTTTTTTTCTTAACGTCCAGTATGGAAACAAACAGTCAGCTAGAATTCAAGCACTTGTGAAACCAAAGGACTTCAGACAAATCCAAAGAATTTCAAATATATTTGAAGCATCTATACAGATACTTACAGGACTAATCTGCAGAGATAATGAGGGCAAGGATAGTCTAGCCTAAAGATTCAATGCTGTATTTGACTGTGGAGGAAAATTCTAAGACCAAGGAACACGTTGTCAAAAAAAGCAGAGTTACACAGCACATGTTTTCACACCCAAAGACACATATGGTGTTCGCTGGAGCTTGCATCGTAAGGAGGAGGTGTGTGAACCCTCCTATGCAAAACATGTGTCAGAGTAATTAATCACTTTGGCCATTAGAAAGTTTTTTTTGCAAAATAAAACTGTAGAGATTGCACTTTAGTGTTTTCTGTTCTTTCAAGAGGTGAATGCAAGCAGCTGAATATTATATGACTTCTCTCATTCTTTTGTGGCTGGTGTTTTTTTTTTAATGTGCCCATCAATGAAGGGTGCCAGTTTAATTCAGTAGCTCAGGACTAATATTGCAAGATGCAGCCAGCTTATAACTTCTGGAGCATATTAGTTTCTACAACACCCCAGATGTTGAATGGGAAATATAGTTCTTTTTCTCAAGCATGTGACAAGTGGTAAATTTAGACATCTCTCAATTAATTCAGTAAGTTTCCATTAACATTGCAGATGGGTATCTTAATAAATTGGGGAATTCTGTCAATTTCATTTTTGACAATTTTCTCATCTCACTGATACAAATTTTCTTTTCGCTGCTGCTGACAAATTGAACAGCAAAGATCACATGAATATTTGCATGCATGTTGGTGTATGAATGTTATTGCATGCAATGTGTTCACTTTTACTGGCAATCTTCCTTCCTTCCTTTCCCCCCTTTCCCCCTACCCCCCTTCCCAGCAGGCAAGTAAGTGACTGCTGCTGGGTGGCAGAGGGAGCAAGGGATTGAGAGACTGGCTGGGAAATTGTCACAGAATGTTGTAAATGAAGATCAATTAACATCAGCAGCCATCCAGTAGTGCAGCAGCAGCCAATAGCACTGAAGCAGCCACAACTGTCCCAAACATTTTTTTTCCCTCAGAAATCATAGCTCCTGGATTTTGGCCACATTCTGTAAATTAGAGCATCTGAAGTACCTTGGCTCAAAAATTGTTGCAATATGATGTATTGTATTGCCCAGTTAAAGGTCACAACAATGGAAGCTTTAATAATATATAGATAGGAGAACAGCACAATAATTACAATTCATTATTAAAATGAAATGTTTCCTATTTTTTTTCCTGCTATGGTGCCATCATAGCTGAGGGAGACCACTGCACAAAACAAGACAATTCATGTGGATGCTCCCTTACCTACAATGACTAGGTTCACAGATCATATAAAATTTCAGTTTGCCATAAGAATGGCTTAATGGATAAACTACAATTGGCTTGGTTCACTTAACATGCTGAGCTAGGACAAGCCACTTTTCTTTTTAATTTGGAGAAGGCGGTACAGTTTAGATTTTAAAAATAATAAATTGGCACTGGGAGAAGCACACGTTCACAAGCCCTCATTTAAGCCCCTATGTCTTTCTGCTTTGGGAGAGTCAGAGATAGAAAAGGTTTCAATTCATGCCTAAAGACTCTTCGAGAGTCAACTTTTCAGAGTATTTCAAGTGCCTATTTTTTTTTAAAAAAAAAAGTTTACGTTTTGATACAGAAATTAAATCACGCCATCAAAAGATGGAATTTTTGCCACCAATTTTCAGCAGCGCGAAGATGAACTGTCTGTAAAGCAGAGACGATGGGGGGGGGAGAACACATTTCACTTGTGAGTTGCCCATAAACTTTGTCAAATGAAGCAAATATATGTGGCCCCAGGATAATGTTGAAGATCCAATCTGGGTCGGTCATCAGGACCAAGGGTTTAGTCTTCTGAGCTTTTGGAGTCATGCTGGAGCCCATCCTCCAGAGAACTTCTCTCTTTCCAGAATGTGTCTTGACTTTTCAGTATACATTCTGGTAGAGAGAAGTTCCCTGAGGATGGCTCCAGCACAAGTCCAAAAGCTCAGAAGACTAAACCTCTGGTCCCGATGACCAACCCAGATTGGATTTGAAACCTGTCCTCCTCTCTTTATCATTATGTTGATTCTAAAGGGTTTACTCTGTTTGAATCCTGCCTGTGAGTATCTGAATAGGTACATGGATGATTTTGCTCATCCAATGGGCAGGAATACTTGTGAGCAACGTGTACTTATCAATCACAAATGCAGTAATCAAGGTTAGAAATGCTGAAAAATTGGCCTGATGGAAATTGTGCAGTTAACTTTGTTTTTGTTCACCCTGTGAGGTGTTCACAGCACACTAAACCAAACCTAAACCAACCCCACTGATGACCTAGTATCTTTATATGGAGCCAGATTTGCAATAATTGTTTCTTGAATGCCCAAAGTCATATGGAAATCTCTCAATCGAAATTGATATTCAGAATTCTAACTCTATGGCAGAAAGTAAGAAATCCCAGCTGAGAGACTGACAATTGCTCTCAAGAATCTCAATAATGTAGAATAGTCCAACAGCTTTCAATCAGACGGAAATGAGAAATTGGTCAGGATAGATAGATGGAGGAAATCTTTTTTTATGATGCCACCTTGAGAAGTTAAGCACTTCTCAATATTTTGGTGAAGCCATTGGTGACATATTTGAATAGGATGGCATGGTGGCCTAGTGGTGAAGATGCTCACCTCCCACTCGGAAGATTGAGAAATTAATCCCAGGTAGCAGCAGATGTTTCTCTCCTAGGGTGTAAAGAGAAAATATCTGCTGTGAACTCCACATAGGCGTCAGGAAGGGCAACTGGCCAGTAAATGCTCAGCTCCATCCAGTTGCAATGACTCTACCCTGAATTAAGGTATGACAAGGTCATTATTTGTGAAATATCTGAATAAACATAGAGCAGTGGCATCAAATAAGTTTAAATAAGTTATGTTTTGAGTGCTAAGCCTTAGTTCCAGAGTCTCTGGGGGGGGGGATGAGAGTTTCTGAGTGTCCCAGAATGCCGTTCTTTTGTCAAGTATGCATGGCAGAGTGCATGGCATGTTTACATTTCCTATGACTTGGTTTCCGTTCAAAAGATTTCAAAAGTAAAGGGAAAAGAGCGCTGCAGAAAACCTTAAAGATCAAGGATGTAAATCCATCCCGATCCAAAATGTCAGCACTATCAAAGACCTAAATTAAGCCAAATCATGCTGTCATACAAGGTATGACATCCAAAAAAATGGCAGAAATATTCCTTAAGTGCAAACGTCAAAATATATTTAATTAAAATCGACTAAAATCTGTCTCCTGTCTTTCTGCTTGGAGGGAAAGAAAGTAAGAAAATGAAGTCAATTCTTCAGCTAAATTCAATGATTAAATGCAATTAAAATTTCTGTAGAATGCCTAGCTGTTCTGGAATTGACTACCCCGGCCATCAAAATATTGATAGTCATTGGTAAATGACTTCTGGTGTTTAATCAATGTTATTTTTTTATCATCCAATTTTTCCTTCAAGTCAGCTTTGAATGCTAAACTACATTTCATCAAGGTTGGTAAAATGTTTAGAAAAGAACAGATGTCAGAATATGGGGATTGCCAATATTACTGATAGAATCCAATAATTTCTTTCCTGTCCAAAGGCAAAATAATAATAATAATAATAAAGAGTAATCTGAACTGTATCCATAATAATATAAAATGTATTGTGGTATTAATGGCTACAAAAAAATAAAATTATAAAAGCTATCACCATTTTTTCCAAGTCATCACTAAGGGCAGTGTTTTTCAATTTAAAGTGATTTTCACATCAAAACCAAAGAGGCTGTGTATTTTTAAGCCTTAAGTATCAATAAATTGTAGTGAATACTGACATATTCCTGGTTGTTTTCAACTATGAAATAAAAATTACACAGGGCAATAATGAATGCTTAAGCCTTTAAAAATGGAGCTACAATCTCTTCTTTTAAGAATGTTCTTCTGCTTGTTGCGTGCAGATCATACCATTTACAGAAGAGTTATATAAATATAGATAAATCCAAAGGACTTTTTTTTAAAAAAAAAACAACAACAACCCTGCCCTCTAAAAAAAAAATCTACCCTGCAATTTGCAAACCAAATATTCTGCAGACTATTGTTGCCAGGAAAACTCAAGGCAAAGCTGATGAATCACAACTTTGCAATCATCTTCATATTGTGAAAATTCGGAGTGGATTTTTTTTTTATATTTCTAGGTGTTGATAACCTATACAGCTTTTACAAATTTGCGCAGACAAGGACTCTGCAAAGACAATAAGTAGATGCATAAGGAACATCTTTCCCTACATTCACAACAGAATTCCACACAAGTGTCCTTTGTGTCCATCCCCTTCATTTTAAGGGGCATGTCCATTTCAAAGGGATGGGCAGGAAAGAGGGGGTGTCCTTTCAAATCTCAGATGGGCACCAAAATTCCAAAATCCCATGATTAAATATGTAATGATCTTCCTGCTGTAGTTCCTATGAAAGTCTTCCTAGAATGTTAGTTTAGTGTTCATTAGAAGATTGCGGGGGGGCACGTTGGTTCAGTGGTTAAAGATGCTGAGCTTGTCAGTGGAAAGCTGATAGCTCCATGCAATGGGGTGAGCACCCATTACTTGCCCCAGCTCTTGCCCACCTAGCAGTTTGAAAGCATGCAAATGCAAGTAGATAAATAGGCACCACTTCAGTGGGAAGGTAACAGCGTTCCGTGAACCTCGGCCTATAGCAGTGGTGACGAACCTATGGCACGAGTGCCAGAGATGGCACTTGGAGTCTTCTCTGTGGGCACATGTGCCGTCGCCCCAGCCCCACCTCCACCCACGGCCCCCTCCACACCAACAGCCGCCCTCGGAGGAGAGACGCCCCCAGGCACGGCCCGCCTGGAGCAGCGTAGCCAAGGACATGGCAGCCAGGCAGTGGGGACAAGACTCCGCCCTTGCGCCCCATCGCAAACAGATGATGCTGCGGGGCACGGGTGGAGGGTGTGGCCACCATGGCACTGCTGGGCCTCCTGGGCGATCTGCGGTGGGCCGTGGAGGTGGTGGGTGGACCTGTGGGTGGGTGGGGGCAGGTCCGGGGTGGAGCGGGGTGGGGCAGGGGGTAGGGTGGGAATGGGGCAGTTTTGGGGAACTCAGTCTCTAAAAGGTTCGCCATCACTGGCCTATAGTCATGCTGGCCACATAACCGCAGAAAATGTCTTTGGACAACGCTGACTCCCTAGGACAAGAAACTAGGATGAGCACCACACCCTACAGTCAGATACGACTGCCAGGGAAACCTTTACCTTTTCCTTTTAGAAGATTGCATACTATACGGATTGTCATATAAACAGCTAAAAACATACTTGTAAGTTGGAGCAGAATTTTTTTAAATAATACCATAATTGTAGTGAGAATAGAAATTGCCTGAAATATTTTACTTGCCTTCACTCCAAATTATGGCTCACACAACTTCCTGCATTAGAGGACAAGGCTGAATTAAAATCCCCCCTCCTATTGAATAATGTACAAAAATTAGCACAGAATGAAAGATGTTCCTCTGTTTGTTCTATTTTATCTTTCGAAGGAGCAACTTGCCAAACCCATCTCTCTCAAAGCTCACAGCGATATGCAGAAATCCATGTAAAATATTATTCCATTATCAGCGTAATTACAAATGACAAGAACCTTTCTTTGAAATTCAAACATGACAAGGGGGGTCTTGATGTCTGCTTCACCATCCCGAGTCCACAAAGGATGGACGTGTAACCCACAGTGGAAAATTCTCTTTATTTCAAACAGTCTACCAATTGTTTAAACTGCAATGGAGCACTTTGATGCAATGCTGCAAATCAAGAATTTATGTTACTCAATACCACTACTTTGTTACACTCAAACACAACACCTACACCTAGGTAGCCTTTCAAATCTTAAATGCAAAATTAAATGTTGATATCAGTGTGAATGTGTGTGTTATTTAACTACAGCACCAGCATATCACATCTTGCTGGAAAGAAATGTAAGGCATTGGATCTAGATTTAGTCAAGCTTACAGTAGACAACTGAAATCAATGGAGCTTAGCTATAATTAACCATGCAATTCTACTCAGAAATTCACTGGCTGCAGGGAGTTAAAATGTGGCACAAGTCACTTTTTCCAGCAGAAATCTTTCTCTGAGATGATTGATCTCATAGATCTCCTAATGGAGCAATCTGCTGGGATCGAATACAAAATATTTTAGGAGATGGAAAAGGGTTGAGGAAGGAACAACAAGGCAATGAAAGAAATAAATTACATGCAATTTCTGTTCTAGAATGCTTCTTTGTAGTTAAGGTCAGATAGGAAAAAGTCCTAATTTTCAATACACTGATGGATATTCAAACATCTTGAACCGCACCCATCCTGAAACCATCCTAAAAGTTAAGGTAGAATTACAACTTCAAATAACAATTCAGCTGGAATAATAGAATAGCAGAGTTGGAAGGGAACGTGGGGATCTTCTAGTCCAATCCCCTGCTCAAGCAGGAAACACTGTACCATTTCAGACAAATGGTTTTCCAGTCTCTTCTTAAAAATCTCCAGTAATGGAGCATCCACAACTTCTGGAGGCAAGTCCTTCCACTGATTAATTGTTCTAACTGCCAGGAAATTTCTCCTTTGTTCTAGATTGGTTGTCTCTTAGTGTTCCAACATCTAAGGGGCTACCACAAAGAAGAGGGGATCAACCTATTTTCCAAAGCACCTGAAAGTAGGACAAAAAAGAACGGATGAAAGCGAGAACCAACCTAGAAATAAGGATTTTTTTTCTGACAGTGAGAAAAATCAGTGAAACAGCTTGCCTTCAAACGTTGTGGGTGCTCCATCACTGGAGGTTTTTAAGAAGAGACTGAACAACCATTTGTCTGGAATTGTACAGATTCTCCTGCTTGAGCAGGGGGTTGGACTAGAAGACCTCCAAGGTCCCTTCCAACTCTGTTATTCTGTTATTCTATTAAAGGACTGACACATGGGGCACTCGTCAAAAATGTCAAACATAGCACACTCAGTAGATCAGGCCATGAAGTTTTCCTCTTGCCAAGCATCCTGAGATGGATGAATCTTCAGATTTGTACATGATGAGCATTCTTAAAGATTGCCACCTGCTAAACACCAATACCTGCTGAGACAGTGGACATTAACAGAAGCAGAAGGACAGAATATGGCACTCTGGCAAGCTAATCTGCTAGCCACTGCTGGCTCTAGAGAAGCATAACCCATCTTCCCGGCAAGTGTCTGAGATCATTTGTAGACTCCGTACTTAAATCTGTCCCAAATGACACGATTAATACTTAGGACTATTAAAAACAAGCTTTGAAAAATCTTCAAGTGTTGAGGAACGCCAACTCCATTCCATGCCTCGTTCTTTCCTATCTGCAGCCTAATCCCCTCTTTAACCATATCGTTGTGCTTCCAGAGCAATATATTTCCAGTGAATTCATGCAAGAGACTTGCATGTACAATAAGTCCCCACACTAAAAAGGCAGGTGTCGTGGACACAATAAGCTCTAATAGCATCTTCCAAACTGCGAAAGAATTTTTAATACACAGATTGCTTTCTTCCCAGTAGCCTGCAATGGTTCCTCTGGAGCCATTATACACTTCTCGGTTGCTCTGGAGCCATATATGCACACTAAGTGGGGCGCACAGAAAGCCATTTAAGCGACTGGTGATTAAAAAAAATAAAAATAATTACTCCGAACAAGACAGGGCTTGACTGAACAGACTAAAAACAATTACAGGACTGCATGGTTGAATTTTGTTTTAGGGGGGAAAAATGACTTCTCTAGCAAAGAAGAGCTACAGGAACAGGACACCTGTTTTTTTCATCCTAGTTTTTTTTTTTATTCTTTTTTGTTTATTTAAAATATTTATATAGCTGCCCATGTTATAATCAACTCTGGGTGACTCTCAATCAAAAATAAAGACAGCCTAACAAAATGATACAATTAAGAAAACCTGGCATCATGTCATTGAGTCTCTTATCCCACAGCTGAATGAATGAATCAGTGGAATGGCTTGCTTCCCAGAGTTGTGGGTGCTCCATTGCTGGAGGTTTTCAAGAAGACATTGGATAGCCATTTGTCCGGAATGGTATAGGGTCTCCTGCTCAAGCAGGGAGTTGGACTAGAAGACCTACAAGATCTCTTCCAAACCCTATTATTCTTTGTTCTATGTTTATGGAAGACTAGGAAGGTGGGGGCTTGCCAAACTTCAGGAGGCAAAGTGTTCTATAGGGCAGGGGCTGACATGGAGAAGACATGCTTCCTAGCACCTAGCACCCCCATTATTATCAACTTATCACTTAGTTCCTTAAACCTAATGAGACAGATTTTTATGCAACTGAAATGGGTGTGTCGGTTTGGTATAAAATCTGCACCCAAGGATGATATATGTCTTTCTCTTTCTGAATACAACCTCCTTTTTCTCAAGGGTAGGATGAGCAATAGTGTTAGAAGAGACAAGGAAGGTGATGGTGTCCTGACCTTTAGAAGAAAAATGATAGTCTTGAGTGTCATGTTAGAAGAATATCAAAAGAGAAAGAATGTCCTCTAGGTATGGTCATACTATGTAGGGTGCGGTTAAACAAAAGTCAAATTGGCAGTCACAATAACATTGCCTATTTTTTCATGTGCGACGCAATTATAAATCAGGTAAAATTTGATCACACAGTTGCAGCTGCCATCTGGATTTATTTTTTTTTACTTAACCCAGCAATTACCCCGTATAGTAAAGTAATAAAGTTGGGGTTTATTTGTAAACCAGCTGAAGCAACAGGCTTAAGGTTAGATAGGAGGGTCCAAATGCTAGATGAAGCACAGCAACAAAATCAAAGTTCAAGGGAGGTCCAAAGCATGAACTTCATAATAAAGGCAGGAGTAGACATAGGAAAGTAGACTGCAGGTACCAATCTTAACATATCTCTGCATTTTTCACTAACTGAAGGTTCTGAATTCTCTTCAAGGACAGCCCCATGTGGAACACATAAGAGAAGCCTAATCAGGAGATGAGGGCCTATCAGCAGAGCTTCCTGTTCCAAGCACAGGATAACTAGCACATAGCACAAAGCTGGGCCAAACCCTTCCTAGCCACAACTGCTGCCTGCTCATTAAGCAGGAGTTATGAGTCTAGAAGGAGCCCCAAGTTGTACACCAGGCTGTTTGGCCAGCGCAACCCCTTCCGGTACCAAACTTAGCAAAGTCCCTGAGCAAAAGCCCCCCCAAATCCAAACCCACCCAATTCTAACTCAGCAACTCAGTCAATGTAGCCACATTCCTTCTTTAGATGCTTTTAGATGCTTCCCCAGTTATACAATTTCGTGCCGAAATTGCTTCAAGGCATCAACCTGTTAAAATTTTGCTTGTGCTGTTTTCTAAAATATTGTAAATTGACATAACTAAATAATAGCTAGTTAATATTACAGGAAAGTTAGATCTGATGATCATTAACTGTTAAAACATCCCCAGCACCATGACCTGGCACATAATGGCACTGAACCATGACATATTTAAATGAGTTCCTACAATGCACTAAGTGATGCGCTATAGTTTGCAAACCACAGAGGCTGGCTTGATATAACATGCGAAAGTTAGATAAACCATATTATGGCTTAGCACTATTTACAATCCAAGACACTGGTTCATATATGTTTACATGGGAATCAGACCAATCCTAGCAATAGAAGCAAGAAAACCTTCAATTAACACCATTCCTTTTCTGGTGCCCAGAATAGGATTTCACCAGATTTTGCAACGATGGGAGTCTGAAGAAGCATCTGCACCAGTGTGAGATTGACTTCACAGAATTCAAATGTCAAGTCACAGGAGATCTGTATCGAAAACCATTCTGGGTACTTTGCAGAAATAAAAAAAAAAAAGCTCACCACGCCACACGGTTCACACCAACTTCCTTTTCCATGGGATACGATGATGCAGTACCTCTACCACCTTCTTTACCTTAATTTTCGTTTTTGGTCTCTTAGAAATCAGAAGAAACCCATTTTAAAGAAAGGCAATAAATCTGACAACATGATTTTCAAAGGTTAGGTAGGGAGACTTGGGGTGATTTTTTTTTTTCAAAGCTGAGTTCTATAGCCTTTCCCTAAATGAATGCAAAAAACAACAACAAAACTATCAATGAAATCTTTAATTACACTGCAGCCATAGCCTATATTCTTATTTGCAGTTTGTTGAGGGAAAATTATAGATCTTTAGGGGGTAATTTTTATGAAATCTATGGGGGAGGGGGAGAAATGGAAAGCATCAGAAACATCATCTAGAATCAGATAATGAAGAATGTTTTTTTTTTTTCCCCAACCAATTTTCAGCCACCGCAAACTGATGATATGACTGTTTTCTTCTGGCACATTATTTCAGCACTTGAACCCCGGATAACAATGAATTCATACCGAAGGAAAGTGCTAAGCTTTAATTGTATGTATTTAGTCACGCAAACAGAAGCAATGGCCTGCGAAGGCTAGTTAGCCAGTGACAGCTTTTAGCTTTTAGACTAGCTTCAAAAAAGCTTTTACAAATTGTACTGATCTATTCACGGCCATAGCAGGGGAAAAAGCAAACAAAACAAAGACCGTCCATTTAACCTGGTGGCTGCAAGATAAAGTTGGGTTGCCTTTAAACGCACCGAGAGGTATAGAGATGCAATTTCCACCACCCGCTAATTTTGTTCTAGTAAATATCATTAAAAATTGGAAGACACTGGAAGAATGTGCAGTTTATGTTCAAAAATTTCTCCCTGTCAATCAATTCTGCATGAAACTGATGATCACATCATCACGTTAGTTTGCCTGACTTGATCAGCACAAAGGAGGTGGGAACGTTTTCCCGAGCAAGGATGTCAGCACTTGAAAAATCAATCACCATCTGGGCTCATTTTCCAAAAAGAAGAAAAACAACCCCTGGTTAAGAATACACTGGAACAAATAACTTGAAAATGTTTGAAAATAAACGGTGGGGTTAAGGAAACTTTATAATAAAATGGGAAAGGAAGCATCATGGCAGCTTAAAAACAGAAAAGAAAAGAGAAATGCAATCACAAGTCGATCAGTATGTCAAGTCTACACATGAACAGCATGCAAAGAAAAGTTGCTTTAACACTTTGGAAGATCATTTTTCTTGCTATCCTTCATAAAATTACATCTTCTTTGAAACGGAAGCTTCTCTTTTGAAATAGAACCCAGAAAAATATAAGAATATTGCATTTCACAGTTCTTCTACTCTGCTGAAGTGCAGAGAAAACATGATACCGTGTCCAATATTTGTGATTTAGCAACACTCTTGACTAAAAGTAATAGAACGTGTGCATAAAATTTTATTTCTGCTATGGAAAAGTTCTCTCACCGAAAAGAAAGTATAGTGTTCTGATTGACTAATCTTATACTCCCGCAATACCTCCTTAAGCATTTATTTAAAGAAAAAGTGTCTTTTTTTTTTTTTCATTGTATTCAATTCATTGTTTTGGAGACATTTCTTTCCATAAATACTGTGCTACAGTGGATTAAAATAAAAGTTCTACTTTGAGGATATTTTTTTTAAAAGTATGGGGAATTAGACAATGATGTTACAGGCTCTATCCCACAGAGTGAATAACAATTAATCAAATCATAAAACACTACAAAAACTCACAATACACAAATAGCAGAGGAAAAGATAAATTGATTTTTGCAGCAGCTTTGCTTCTTTTCAGTGGCACGACTGTGTGAAAAATACCAGTTTAAAAAGTGTGCTGAGGCAGCAAAACCATTTAATACTTCACAAACAGTTATCTAAGCCAATGTCCAATAGCTAGACAGTACTGTAATGTGACCTACATACTAACAAAATCATTTTTATACAGAGGAAAAGATGAAGCATTTATCCACTTCAAAATAGTTAAGCCAACTAACTCGGATGCTTTCTTATTGCTATTAAACACTGGCTTGAAATGGGTGGTTTTAAGGGCAAAACTCAGGTGGTCGAGATTAAAACCCTCAGATATTGCTGCAGCAAACCACTGTATTTTTATCACCTGTCCATCCCTTAACTAGCAAATTCCATATATTTTTTTCAAATTTACTTCTGCAGATCTTTCACATTTTTTGCATTTTGATTTAAATAACCCCTATAAATTCATGGTGATTCTACTGTACGTGCCTTGAAAAAGCTGCATCATAAGCTAGCAAATGTCTTGTCGCTAATCAAACATCGGTGGGAGTCACCCCAAATTAAGAATTTATTTCCAGTGGGAAACTGCTAAGCATTTAACTCTTCCATCAAAATCAGTGGGACATAAACTGCTTAACATGAATGAATGAATGAATGAATGAATGAATGAATGAATGAATGAATGAATGAATGAATGAATGAATGAATGAATGAATGAATGAATGAATGAACGAACGAACGAACACTTTAAAACTAGTTGATGTTAGCAAGTCTACACTCTTTGTACAGAAACTAAACTGCATAGAAAAATGTTATTAACTTCAAATGGTCACTAAATGAACTGTTGTAAGTTAAGGACTGCCTGTAATTTTTTTTTAACCTGGACCATTAACTGTGTTTCCATTGGAAATTCTACAGGTCATTTCTCAGCTTACAACCATTCATTTAGTGATTGTTCAAAGTCACAATGGCAATGAAAAAAGTGACTTACAACCGGTCCTCAAACTTACAACCATTGCAGCATCCCCAGGGTCATGTGATCAAAATGTGGGTATTTGGCAATCAGCATGCATTTACAATGGTTGCAGTATCCCAGGGTCATGTGATCATCATTTCTGACCGTGCCAGCTGGCTTCTGAGAAGTCAATGGGGGAAGCTGGATTTGCTTAACAATTGCAAGAATTACTTCACCACCATGGCAAAAAAAAAGGTCACAAATTCAGGCACGACTCATTTAAGAACCACCTTGCTTAGCAATGGAATTTCTGGTTTCCGTTGTGGTCGTAAGCCAAAGATTACCTATATTGGTGTTAGACCTCTGTTACAATGACTTCAGTAAAAGAAGTGGGGTGGAAAGAAAAAGACAATTTTACAACAGGGCACCAGAGTTACACGTAAATCCCACTTCAATCTTTCCTTCCATTCTAAACAAGCTCAGCTTTTTATACAGAAGGTTCTAGGTGACTGTAATCAAATTTAAAGAGGTAAGCGAGGCCACACATTCACAACTAGGGAAAGAGAATATTCACAATATAATCACAAGGACTTGTAAAGCTCACTGTTATCTAAGAATGTCTGGGAACTCAGCCCTGACTGACCCGTTTTGTGGGGAAACAGTGCCACAATGCCGTTTTGGCAGTGATATGGTGGGCATCTGTAACTGAGTTTTTCTCTTTGTCCTGTTAGCAGTTCAGCTTCCCAAGCCAGCATCCTAACCAAGCATTGTGGGCCCTTGAAAAAAGAGGTTGGCTTTAACCGTGATAAGTAGGAGCTCACAGAGGAGAAAAAGAGAAAGGTGTGCTCTTCTTGTCAAATTTGAGACCCAGAAAAATGATTTACGTAAGGGGATGAGTGAGGCTGACACGCCATCAATCCTGCAGCTTCCGCCTCCTAAGTCCCAGACAAGCAGAGTTTGCCAAACTCAAATGATCCACGATGCCATGTTGTAAGCAGGAATCCATGAAAGTCATAGCTGTGTAAAGAACTTCCCAACGAAATCAGCCGAGGATATTAATTAAAACAAATCTCTCACTCTCTCACACACACACATAAACACCTTTACATGAATATTTTTGTACAAGGAATGTGAGTTTTTGCTGCTGCCTTTTTCCAAGAAACAACATCTGGTGTGCCATACGGGCACACCACAAAAAAGATCTAAGATGGTGCAGTCTGATTCATTACTTTGATTCTGGCCCATCCTTTTATGTTAAGATCATTCAATTTGTAGGATTTTTTTTTTATTGCTCCAGACCACACCTGCATTAAGATGTATATTGTCTTCACTGTGATATTTAATAAGCAGCCACAAACTGAGCTAAGCCATTAATTAGGATTAAACCAACTTCCCCCCCCAAAAACACAAAGATGCAGACATACCAGGGTCTTTAGTATAATACATGAATTCAGACATTCCATTAAGATTCAGTATGAAGATTAGATCCTAAGGCTTGAGCGACAACATGTCAGTCCAAGCCAGGATCCTGAAAGCTCCTGCAGGTACAGTTAAGTCTGCCAGACAGGAAGGAAGAGAAGCATTCAGATCGACAAAAGTGACATGTCGTACATATACAGGTAGTCCCTGACTTACAAGCACAACTGGAACCAGAATTTCCATTGCTAAGTAAGACAGTTGTTCAGGAAGTTGCGTCCAATTTTGCAACCTTTTTTTTGCCACCATTGTTAAATGAATCACTGCACTTAATTAAGTGAATCACGCAGTCATTAAGCAAATCCACCTTCCCCCGTTGACTTTGCTCGTCAGAAGTCGACTGGAAAAGTTGCAAATGCTGATCACACGCCAGTTGGCCAAGCATTTGATTCTTGATCACGTGACCCTGGGAATGCTGCAAATGTTGCAAGTGTGAGGATCGGTTGCAAGTCAGTTTTTTTCAGTACTGCTGAATGAAGGAATAGGAGGACCTGTGTGAATATTTCTTTGCATTGAACTTCACATGCCTCTACTGATTTATTATTCCTTATAAAGCTTTCCAGCAATTTACTCGATGTTGACTCGTTATCTTTAGCACATGCCCAACTAGTGTAGGTTTTCTCCTTCCTGGTTATCAAGTCAAGCAATGGAGCAAGGAAAAGACTTGCCTGGCAAATAATTTGCACCCTGGGAGTAGATGCTCAAGATCCTGAGTTGTGAAGCAGGACTCAGCACTGATCACAAACTCATGGAGTTTGTATGAGTATCCTGCCCCTGTTAGGCACCTTGCAATCCTTTTTGAAAGCTGTTTTTTTGCAAACTGCCGTGGGCTTATTCTCGGCGCCTCGTGGCGCACTACGTTTAAATGAGAGTGCTCCCAAGCTTCCTCAATAGTTTAATAAAACATATACTGGCTGTAATATTCCATTTATATTAGAAAACTATCGCCCCTTGGTTTGAAAAATGACCTCTGGTTGGCAATTTGACTCTAAGCTTCATAGATTATAGTCCACTGTTGGTCATTTAGCCAGTCCACAGAGCAATACTTTTTCATAACAAGCTCAAACAGCGATCACTATTTGGTAGGCTACTCACAAGCTGACAATAATGCAACACAACACATTCTATTATGCAGCTAAACAAAAGGAGTAACAACCTGAAGACACTCACACAGGCAGGAGAGGAGTGCTTATTCCCAGAGTGTTGAGATTTGGGGAGGGAATATAACTCTTTGTATATTTTCACCGGTTTCTGTTGCCTTGAATGCGTTCAACCTAAGATCTAAATTCTCTAATTCCTTTTTCACTAATGTCATTTGCCTTTGTATCTCCTTAAGTCTATTTTTATGCATTATAGGAAAAAGTAGATCCTATTAGAAGCTGATCAAATTTAGGGAAATTAGAGAGATACCCTACAGTTATAAAATCTCAATTGCAATAATGGATTCAGGACTCAGCTTTGAAAAGGCACTTTCAGCCTGCCCTTGGAATAAGGAAGATATTTTTTTTAAAAAAAAATCAGTATTTCAGAGACTTAGACTGCTGTTTTAGATCTGTTCACATAGGGTTATTTCGGCAACTGAGTGTTTGTATATGAATCCAGAATCAATGCAGATGGCAAATGGGGGGAGGGGTTATTCTGCACTTATTTGCATGACAGTCAATCCCTATTCATTAGAAAGACCTACATTGCATTTATGACTTACACCTAAAGACTTGTACAGGCTTTGACCAAGTACATCAGGGGTCCTTGGCAAAAAATACACAAACACTTCCTTATACTGAGTCAGACTAAAAGCCAAGTCCACCATAGATATGGAATGCCAGCACCCCACAAACATCTCATGCAATCCATACATAATCCAAGGAGTGTCTGGATTCCCTGCCACCTCTGAAGGGTAGGTGAGATGAAATGTCATCCCTCTTCTACCTTGTGCAAATCTTTAAGATGCAACCAAAAACAATTCAGATACAATAGGGCCACTGGAGCCTTTGGAATCAGTGTGGTTTAAGTATCAACTCAACAGAACAGAATCAGCTCAACAGAAAATGGAAGAAGGCTATTGTTCCATTCTGCTTACCAAATCTCGTAGACATTTCTGTAGGTTGATGTGTGATACCACGTTATATCACTGGGTTTTTATCTTTCTAAGCCTCCCCGGAGTCAATGGGAGTAAGTTGGGTGGCCGTATAAATTTTCTTAAATAAATAAGGCTACTTCAACCTGGGTATCAGTGTGCCTTTTCTAGCTAAACCATTGCATTGGATGGCCATTGCCATCCTGTCAATCTAACGTGGCCAGAGGAGTTATGACAATTTATAACTAGACAGACAAATGCAGACTTGGGGAACGCTGTCCTGGTGTTGTGTGTGCTCCATCGCTGGAGGTTTTCAAAAATAGACTGGACAACCATTTGTCCGGGATGGTGTAAGGTCTCCTGTCTTGAGCAGGGTATTGAACTAGAAGACCTCCAAAGTCCCTTCCAGCCCTGTGATTATATGATCTATGATCATGCTCAGATAAATAGTCTTAATCTATAATTTAGACAAAATCTAGTCATAAGAAGGAAGATTAAGACACAAGCTGTGCCCTCCTCTCCCTGTGCTGCTCTGCCTTTCAGGCCCGCCTTACTGGAAAAATGAAAAGCCTACATTGGCTATAACAAGTCAAGATTCAAATAGACAGGAGATGAGATGTAAAGCTGGCCAACCCCACAGGTTAATGTAATGGGAAGGTTGGATGTGTGCCCTTGAGAAGGAGACATAGCAGTTTTCAATCACTATGTACCTCCAACATACTGCCAAACCAGCATGTGACCCTCAAGGATAGAAAGGATACCTGCTCGTGTCCATTCTAGCCTCTATCAATGGCAGCTGGTCTCCATACTTTGAGTTATTGACCATTCCAAATCCCCAAAGTAATGCTAGCAGTGGAAACTTGGATGTTCTGCTGTTAAGCCCCTGTTCTCTTCTTGAGATAAAGATGGTCCTTGCATACCAAGGAAATACTGATGTTTGGTTCCCTGTGTGTATCAGGTTTTCTGGAGAAGTGTCTCCAAGATTTCCGAAAGATGCTTTTTCACAAGGCAACTGGACTTTCTTGTTTTTCTTTGAAGATGTTTCGCTTTTCATCCAAGAAGCTTCTTCAGCTCGGACTGGGGAATGGAAGGATCATCTAGTCAGAGCTGAAGAAGCTTCTTGGATGAGAAGCGAAACGTCTTCAAAGAATAACAAGAAAATCCGGTTACCTCGTGAAAAAGCATCTTTGGGACAACTATAACCTGGATGACTGAGAATCTCCATAGACACTTTCCAAGATGCCCCAAAGTGGCAGGCCGAAGAGGAAACAAGGACATAAATCTTGACCTCATGCAAAGGCTTAACTTACAGAATAACCCAGGATATATGTTCAAATATATTTAACTTATAGACATTTTTACTATGGTGTGCAGAGGCTTCATAAGTGGCAAGATCTGAAACGAGAAGTTTTCCTGCTGAAATGCCATAGCCTTCAATCAAAAACCTGTATTTCCTTTGCATACTTCTTTTAAGTTTCATCCCTAAATTAATATTAAAATTTTAGCACACAGAATGATTCACTATATCTAGCTGAGGCGGATGACCCTTTATGTGAAAATTCAGCTGTGGATTTACATGCTTGTCTCATTAATACTATTGGAAGAATTGGATGATACAATTTTATGATTTAGGAAAAGAGCCTTTTAGTTTGAGAAGTAGCAATTTCCTTTTTTGAAAACATATTTTATCTTTAGAGAAATAAAAAGTGGCATATATGTCGCATACCATAATGGATTAATTAAAGAATATTATGTTTATCCTAAGTCCTGACCAAGTTGTACATCTTCATAACTCACTCGTAAAAATTAATGCATTTTCCAACACTCCATAATGATATATCACCTATTTCTGCTATACCTGTTCAGAATAAATTGTTTCAGATTGGATTAGTCCGAGGTACATTGAATAGTACTGGGGGTGGGTGAGTGTTATTTTAAGGGTTTACAGAGCAATGCACCAAAATCTTAATCTTCTCATTATATCTTTGAGCTGTAATGTGACCCCACTGTTATTCCAAAGATGCTTTTCCAAAAGTCCCAAAGTTGATATTTCGAGAGGCAACTGGACTTTCTTTCTTTTTTCCTTGAAGACATTTCACTTCTCATCCAAGAAGCTTCTTCGGGTCTGACTGAAGGGTGGGGAATGGAAGGATTTATATTCCTTGCAATCATCTGGTCATTAGTACTCTTTCTGGGAGTCATTGAGGCCGCTTGGACGTTTTATCTGTTCCCTTGGGGTCACCTGAATGTGCAAATGAGGGTGGCACCTTCTTGGAACTGCTGAAAGGACTGTGTTGTAAACAGGAGATAGGTGGTGTCGGCACAGATAAACCTCCAAGTGTCCTCAATGACTCTCAGGAGAGTGCAAATGACCAGATGACTGCAAGGAATATAAATCCTTTCATTCCCCACCATTCAGTCAGAACTGAAGAAGCTTCTTGGATGAGAAGCAAAAAGTCTTCAAGTAAAAAAACCACGAAAATCCAGTTGCCTCTTGAAAAAGCAGTTTGAGACAACCATGAACTGGATGCTTAAGAATCTCCATAGATGCTTTTCCAAAAGACAATTGGACTTTTTTCCGTGAAAATGTTTTTCTTCTCATCCAAGAAGCTTGGAGAACTAAAGAAGCTTCTTGGATGGGATGGGAAATGTTTTCCAAAGGAGAAAAAAAAAAGACACCAAGAAAGTCTAGTTGCTTTTTGGAAAAGCACCTTTGGGACAGTTATGAACTGGATGACTGAGAATCTCCATAGCCACGCTCCCACTGTTATGAAACCGTGCTGTTTTGACACCTTTAGATGTTCAGATCTAATGTAATATATATTCTGCATTTCCTCTCTCTCCATATCCAACTTGTCGCCTTTGTCATAATCTTTTATTTTTAAACCATTTCTTCGCCGTTGGCCGTTCACGTAGGCATCACAGAAATATTCACGCCATGGCTCATAAAACCTGCATATTTCTAAATTGACAGAACTTTCCCCCTTCCCTCCCTTCCTGAAAAAAAAAATCCCCAAAATAATAATGTACAGATGTTCCTTATTTAAATTAGCTGTTGGCATTTAAGGCTGCCAATCTCATATGTGATCAAGTTTGTGAGTTTCCCAGGTAGTCAACATTTTAGAGATGCCTGTTTATCCTCCAGTTGAAG
Organism: Azemiops feae; assembly: GCA_023970755.1. Taxonomy (NCBI): domain Eukaryota; kingdom Metazoa; phylum Chordata; class Lepidosauria; order Squamata; family Viperidae; genus Azemiops; species Azemiops feae. Next base: position 383,345 of record JALGBA010000169.1, on the reverse strand, counting down.
GATGATGCCAGGTGAGTGATCTAGATAATTGTTCAATAAATAGCAAATGTTAGAAGGCTAGGGCTAAGGGTTCCAATTGACCAGCTGTATTTAAAAAAAAAAATGTCATTCGCACCATCCTTTCCTTCTGCTGCAAACATTCGTTCCTTTTGTCCTTCAGTCTACAAAATGAAGTGAACAATGTTTTCCTTAAATATCATCCGTAAAACAACCTTGTTCTCAGATACAAAAACCATATTCTCGGGTCCAGGTAACTTCTAACAAAGATAACGTAATTGTCAAGCAGCTTATTTCTGTTAAAAGAAGAGAAATAAATGAAGAGTGGTGATCTGTCCAAAATGCACCTGGGTTCAGAGGAGACTTAAAAGTCAGAAAGGTGGTGTCGGGTGCAAGGCGGCAGAAGCCAGGACAGAGTTCAAAAGTACTACAAGTTTGTTTCATGCTACCTACAGTATATACAAGAATCTGATCTACTAACAGTCAAGGCAAATTGATGCCAGGTAAAAAAAAAAAGTCCATGGATTTCAAGGGCGGGGGCTGGACTTGGGTCTCTTTCAGGGGCGTAGAGATTCCAGACTGATGATGCATTTGACCCCACCCTCAGGCTCAGCCTGGTCTTCTTCTACATCAGGGGGCAGGAGTGGGATTGAAGCCTTGTCTCTTTGTACGTAAGAGGCACATGCAAAGGGGATTTCCATCACATGTCATGACTGAGTAATCTTGACTTTTTTATTGCTGCCAAAATGGTTGCCAATTGAATATAGGCATCACGTATAAGTCCAAATGGGTAATCAGTGTAAAGATTTGATCAAGATGTCTGGATTCACAAAACCACGATTTTGTTTCATCAAAATTTGTTGAATATGACAAAATGGACTGGTTGACATATTATCTTGAGCCAAAATCAACAAACCGTAACATGTCCTAATCTGATAGCTGATATTTTAGAAGCCTAACGTTCATAATGAGAGGGACATCTTTTTGAAACATGTCTTCTATTTGTTGAACCTCTACAAAGTGTGCAGTCTAGAGACACACCAACATAAAGATGGGGGTGGGGGGAATCACTTGAACCTTTTTACATTTACAACTTTAGTTGTTACTCTCCCATCCATCTGAAATGGATTTCTTCCCTAATTTTATTTTACACAACAGGGTCATTTTATATATATATATATATATTAAGGTCCAACAAAAGTAGTTTTCCTCTCTTTTCCATAGATACCCGGAATTTTCTCCTTGCAACTCAAATTAACCTTGTTTCCACTGCATAAAATGAATTGACCCAGAAAGCTAAAATGGTAAGAAACCATATTTTCTTGGTTTATTTCATAGCCGAAGTTCATAAACAACTCAGCTGGTGTATCACATAGCAATCACTTTGTATCTATTGTTAAACTACAGCTGTTTTGAGCAGAGGGAAATAATCTTGTCATTAGACTATAAAAAATCAGATCTGAGCAGTCTCTCTACAGTTTTTTAAAAGTGTAAAAATATAAGCGTGTGCAGCTTCTCTATACACACACATATACACACAAATATATATATATATTCAAATGGTTTTTGTGTGTGTATGCATGTTTATATGTGTGTATGCAAAGAATTGTGAATTTCATTGAATATATTAACAGAAGGGGGGGGAATCAGATTTGAAAAACAGTAATCCCGTCTTTCAACACAAATCTTATATCTATCTATCTATATATATCATTTCATTCAAATTTTGTCATTTTATTCCAGTCAGGCTTGGCAAAGTCATTTCTCTTTGCAATTTTTACTATGAAAAGCAAAATGTGATGAAAATACTACATTGCTGGCAATTAGACAGTTGAGATCACTGTTGAGAATTCTTTTAAGAAACTATTCTACTTGTTAAATCATAATTTATAGTTTAGAGCAGGGGTGTCAAACTTCCGGCCCGCGGGCCGGTTGCATCATACGGAGGCTGCGCCCACATCAGTTCCGGCAATGCAAAAAAAAGCCACAATACGTCGCGACATGTCACATGACGCGGCGAGTTTGACACCCGTAGTTTAGAGTGATGCATGAATGAAAGTGCCATGGTTAAAACAAGCTATGATTTAGCAAACCCAACCAATTGCACTGAAATGATCACGTTACATATAAATTTTTGATGTTTTATTTCTTTTTAAAGTAGCTCACTCAATGGATACCCTTTTTTAATTCACTGGTGAATCCAGCCTGGATACATCTGAGGATTATTCCGGATTACCTAAATAAGTGCTTTTTGGTTGGTTTGTTGACTTTATTAATCAAACAGTTTTGAGTCAGTTATTATATTGAACGTATCTGAAACTAGAAACTCAACTTTTTAAAAGGACTGCTTTTTCCTTAAATTTCCTCAGGAGTTTTATAGATATTTTATTTCAGAAGTGTTCTTGTCTTAATTTCAAATCGGTAGCATAAGAACGGATGGAAAACAGCATAATCATAACAAGAATAGGCTTTTAAGGCAAACCTCCATTACAGAAATATTAAATGAAGTGCAAAATGCCTCTTTAAAAAAAAACAATAGACTGAAAGGAAAAAATAAAGCAGAGGTAGCATCCTGCATTACATTTGAGTGTTTCATTTGAAAATCTCTTTGTTATTATTTCATTATATATCAGAGAGGGATATGGTGATCAGTTGTGCTTCTCTGTGATTTTTATAAGAGACTGCACACAAATAGATGTGTAACATTGCTTTATGTGTGATATTATAGCAAAGAGGTACTTCATATCATCTGCTTAGCTATCTTGCCATTCTGTAACTAATAAAGGAAAAAAACTATACTACGTATAATAAAAAACAAATGCTGGGGCAGATGAAAAGATTGAAAGCTGAGTATCTATGGTGTTTTCAAGGTATCATTTTGGAAGTACGTTTTTATCTCAATAAATGCTTTTGTAGTCTTTCCATCTTTTGGAAAAACAGCAATGCGTGATAAGATGTGATTGGCAGCTAACCTCAATTTGACAAATGAGATATTTGAAGGTGTGGAAGGCACGGGATAGAAAGACATCCAGAAGGGGAGAAGTTACTCAAATGAGAAGGTTGCAAGGAGAAAGATGCTATTTCCAACTAGGATGAGAAACAGAACAAGGATATAGAAAAGACAGCCTATGAATTCTATATATTTGACTTTATAAAGGGTCTTGAAAGACTTTTTGCTTTAGAAAAAACTTCATATATCCATATGTTAGTTATAAGCCCGAAATTTATACAAATAAGGTTTTTTTAAAGGCACTGATATTACTAGTCTTTAGGTTGAAAAACAGAGCCAAGTGAGTTTCTTATGTTTTTAGCCAAGGACTTTTACAATATTACACAAAACTAGATACAAAAATGACAACATGTGTTGCATCTTCACCAGGTAAACATGAGATGCTAAGTGAGATTTCTTGGTCATCCAATAATTAAGGGTATCCTCATAGAAGTTACACATTGGATGCTCAGAACAACATTTGCCAATCATGAGAAAATCATGATGTCATTATAGGACTCTAACACACACTCACTGCTTTGCTAAGGGATTTCCAACACAGAGTTACTCAAGGAACAATGAATCAATCAATGGAGCAGATAACAGAATAACAGAGTTGGAAAGGAGTCTTCTGGTCTAACCCCCTGCTCAAGCAGGAGACCCCAATCATTTCAGATAGCTGGCTGTCCAATCTCTTCTTTAAAACTTCCAGTAATGGAGCACCCACAACTTCTGAAGACAAGCTATTCCACTGGTTAATTGTTCTCACTGTTAGGAGGTTTCTCCTTAATTCTAGTTGCTTCTCTCCTTGATTAATTTCCAACCACTGCTTCTTGTTTTGCCTTTTGGAAAATAGATTGATAACTTTAAATCTAGAGTTGGTCACATACTTAGAAAGGTCTTGAAAGGTTTTAGTAAAATCTCCCACAAAACTCATTCCAATCAATATTTCGTATCTGTCCATCCATTCTTTAGGGCAGGAGTCTTCAAACCTGGCCCTTTTATGACTTGTGTACTTCAACTCCTAGAATTCCTCAGCCAGCGTGCCTGGCTGAGGAATTCTGGGATTTGAAGTCCACAAATCATAAAAGGGCCAAGTTTGAAGACCCCTGCTTTAGGGGATGTTTTAACCTAGTAAATCATTGACTGAAAGCCCAACTGACTATATCAGGAACTGACCAGACTCACACCAGTTTCATTTACATGGTGGTAGCATCAGAATACTGGACCTTCTTTTCCTACTCTTTGTGGAAAGCTATCTTTGAGAAGGAAAGGGCCATCTCTTGATTTGAGTCTCAGCCTAAAATATGCTGTCTTCTAAATCACAGTGACGCATATTATGTTCTAAATGGCTGAGGAATTCTGGGAGTTGAAGTGCACAAGTCATAAAAGGGCCAGGTTTGAAGACCCCTGTTCTAAAACCACTTCTAACCATTGCAAAGAAAATTTCATGGATGCATCCAGACAGCCCCTGGAGTCAAGTTTGATTCAAGACTCAAGGTTATCTTTTATTTGTGTATTTATTACTAAACTTGGGGCAAAGAAAGCAGATTGTTATGAATGAGAGAACTACCACATGAGGAAGACTACCAATAAGTATCAATCATGTTTTGTGGTTGGTGATTGAGAAGAGAAGTAGTTTAGATTAAATAAAAGTACAAAAAGTCAAATATTTCCAGTCAGATGAGCAAGAAGGTGCTATAGATTTCGGCAGGTCTCTCTCTGAAATAGTTTGGCTATCGTTTCATTTCCCAAAAGTCATCCCCTGGCCAGCCAATAAACTAAGTCCCAAACAGAAAAAGAAACAAGAATGTAGAGTAGACATTTATGAGTCAGCTGGGCAGCAAATGAGTTTTGGAAAATATTGTGGTAGCTAAGTCATTTCAGATATGCCACTAAAAACATAATACCTATTTCATTCTTTAAAAAGCACAAAATTCATCCACTCCATCCTCAATATTGCATGAAAAACTGCATTTCTAGTCCCTTCTACAGAAGCCACAACCATTCTGTATTATCTCCAGTTTAAACATCTCCAAATGATCTTGAAACCAGTTGAGGATTCATATGTAAGTGTTGTCATATAATTATGATCAATAGCAATCCAGAAGAAAATCCTGAGTCTTTCAGCATATGCCTGTTTCTGAAAATAGAGACTTACTTGCAGAACAGATCTTAAAAATACGGGCATAGTTAATCAATATTAACTTGGAAATTCCACCAAAGAATCCTCAGATATCTAAAACTGTCATTTGTATTTTGAAATTTGCAGTGAAGAAGCCAATCAAGTATATACTACATAAAAAGGCTTAAAAAAGTAATATTTCAATTCCAGATACTTAATTCGCTGTAAATGATAGGGAAACACTGTTTTTTTTTTCCTTTTGGATGGTTTACTAAGACAAAGCATTACAACCAGCATCTTTTCTTTTTTATATCAAATAATTAGCTTAACATGCCAAAAGATTCACCTAGCAAATTCTAATCCACAATGACATTGCAATCTAGGCACAAGTACTCAAATGTTTGTTTGTGTGTGCATGTTTATATGCGTGTATATACATACACACACCGTCATGTATGCAAAGAATTGTGAATTTCATTAAATATATTAACAGAAGGGAAAAAAATCAGCTTTGAAAAACAGTAATCCCGTCTTTCAACAAAAATCTTATAGGAAGCTATGAATTTGGTAGATCTGAATAGGCTGTTGGTACATGTTTTACTAAGGTAATATAATGGCACACTATTATTAGATCACATTAATCATTACGATGCCAAAGGCAGTGACAGCCTCACTGAAAAGGATTGAAAGGGCTGGTAATGGATATAAATTACCCATTGTGTGATAAAAGGATTTTTACTAAGAAGGTAAGAATAAAACAGCAAATTTCTAATATAACTCTTGTGGGGAGAAAAATTCTAAATAAAAGTAATCCTCTATTGGTAATATCCACAAAAATCAAAAACTAAGCACTTCCTAAAACAAGATAAAGTCACGTTTAAAAAAGAAAGAATGAAAAAGAAGAGTATGGTATGAAATTAATTTCTTAGCCTTTAATATTGCTATCAGTTTAAATGGTTTATGGGATGACCTCTAAGGAATATGGTCAAAAGGAAAGATAGATTCTGCTAATTAGAACTAAAGATGGCTTTATAGAGATTTGTTAAAGCCCCTTAGCAGAATCAAATGTGGATTACCGGAACCCCAAAATCATAAGATGGTTTATGAGATCCGGTTCAATTACCTCATTGTCTTTTCACAGGAAAGCTACAGTTCTGTATTCTTGACACCAAAAAATTCTAGGCAGATTTTATTTGTATTTTTTTTACTACTGTTATTGTGAAAAGAGAATCTGTCCAGATCAGAAGACGACTTTGGAAATATATTATAAATCAGTGCCCTTACTTGCATGTAATTTAGATAATGAACCATAAACCCAAATTAGCCTCCATTTTATCTTCTTTCCATGATCATTTCAGAGAACAACGCCATCCTAAAATATAAACTTAAACTGACGTCCTGTTGATTTCATTAAGATTTCTTCCTGGTAAAATGGAGATTTGTAGTCTGAATCTGAGTGGGAGAAGGTGGGATTAAGACAACTCAGAAGTTCAAAGATTATAAGATAGATAAGGAGGAAGAGAAGAGGAAGAACAATAGATTAATTTGTTGTAGATCATCCTGATCCTCTTTTAAATGGATGCTTGGGTCTTTGATAAGGCATCTGGTTAGCTACAGGACCATCTCTTCCATCTAACATTAGCCTGATCTATTAGAACACCCAGGGAGAAATTATTTATAACCCCACATCAGGTAGATACTGAACAGTCCCTGATGGAATCCAGTTGTCTCTTTCTTTGTTGGTTCTCAGGAAAATGTTAGGAATAATTTAGGAAGATCAAATGTTTTGGAAAGCATTGTCTTAAAGCTTATGGATAAGACATTTTTTTTTCTTTCCACACATTCTATTTTTTTAATACTCATTTTGTTTCTCTCTCTTATTTATGTTGTTTTTGATGGTCCTGGATTAGGGTTGATGCTGTAGTTGCAATTGTGATTGGTTATAATCAGTCCCTAGATATTTTAACATGTTTTATAATCTATGTTAGCTGCCAAGAGTTGTTTGACTGCACTGGGGTAGAAATATGATAGAGAAATAGATACATAGATAAGTGAATAAATATTCAGAAGGACAGGGCACTGTAATTGTTCTCAGTAATTAATGTGTGCATACCTGCCTATGTTTTAAAATTAATAAGAATTTTGGAGTTATATTTAGCTCAGTTGCTGATGTGGGGTTAGGAATTTCCTTTGGCACATGCCTTTCATGGATCTTAGCAAGAAGCCCTTTTTGAGTTTGGGGAACTACAAATGAGCTACAAGCAGGATCAGGGAGCAGATCCTAGCCTGCATGGCTGGGACTGGGTTCCTTCTGCTTCCGTTATTCCTGGATAAGATAAAGTTTTTTTCAAGTTGTGGTGGGTATAGAGGATGGCCTTGAGGGACAAAGGAAAGATCAACCAACCAAGACAATGGTCAGATAAATGAATCCTGGACGGATATGTAATCCAGGCAAGTGTCTCAGATAATACCCTCCCTAGTTTTCCTAAAGATAAAGGGAGTCGGGAGGAATTCAGACAGTCTAGGACAACTTGCCTCGGCCAACTCACCCTGCCCTGGTCATCTCACCCCAGTCAACAACCCACGGTCTCCTGCCCATTTCCCTTGACTGTTAGTTGGTCAGATTTTTGTAGAGAATCTTGTAGAGAGCTTAAACTTGCAATAAATCTTTATACTCATTTGAACTGCCTGAATCTCCTGATTTCCCCAGCACTTGACAATTACTATTGGATTGTTTATCAGGCAGCAACGTGTCTTGATCTGACTTTTAAGTCAATGGCAAATGAGGGTCTGTCAGAAAAATGGAAGGTTTTAATGTTTCTACACCATCCCAAGTCACTGCTCTGGGATGGGAGGTTCTGTCAATCATACACTGTAAATCAATCCTAATGCTGTACCAATCAGGAAATCTAGCCCTTCACCAAAGGATATGGCAGCTTGCTAATAATAGATCATAAAAAAAAAATACCATGCACACACCTTGAAAAAATAAATGTGGCCAATGCAAACTACAGCTATATTTGGAGAACTCATTTGAGAGTATTGTCAGCTGTGACATGACAATTTTCAATTAGCAGAGTGCGTGCATTAGCCTCTCCCATTTGCAAAAAGCCGAAATCGGCAGTGGTCATAAAGGACGTTTACTGAAAAGAACCACTTTTCCCAAAGGAGAGGAATCAAAGCAGAGTTGGAATTTTTGAAAAGATGCAGCGAGATTTGCTCAAGTACAAACAATGAAATAAAAATTTCTGTCCATATACATATCATGAAAAGAATAAACACTTTCTTTTTTTATATACACACTGTAAAAAGGATGAAGGTATTAACTTGAAGACACTCGTACATAAAACAGAAATGTCTTATAAAGGATGACAGAACAATTCTTACCAGGTTGATCCAACATCAACAATTTTTTTTTCCCCTGGCTGTGGGAGTCTTCTCAGAGACGAGGGATTAGTACAGAAGGTCAGGAATTGCAAAAACAATACCTGTGAGAAATTTAAAATGCAAAGCCATTGTGTAAATCAAAATCGATTCTCCCTGAAAGACACAATACTACAGTTAGCATATATTGTAGTTACTCTTCCATATTTAGAAAAAAAGAGAGAATTATGAATGGAAGCAGCCTAGATATGGGGGATCTGATATCTGGGAAAGTAATCTTTTAGAAAGGGAATTCTTTTCTGATCTGTTAATTGCCTAGAGATCTAAAATGTACTTCCATATTGTGCCCCCCAAAAAAGGAGAAAAAAATTAAAATGATTTTCCCAAATTAGGAAAAAGTCTTTATGGCTTAACAGATGCCGATATTCTGGTCTCTTAGACTAAAATAAAAAAACCATTTTAAAAGTTCTCGTATACAAATAAGTTCTATTATATAAATAAGCAGTCTTTCACAGATGGTGGCAAACTCATAAATTCCATTTGGAGGAGACCGTAATGCCAGCAATTAAAACCAAGATAAAGGCCTTCTTCTAACAAATTTAAGATTATTTCATTAAATAGGAGGAATTAACCAAACTCCCAATACTGTTAAATCCGTGCATCAAACTTTTAGAATGCTTTTTTAATAGAATATAGTAATACCGAGAAAATTGAAAGGCATCAAAAGTAATGGACCATCCTTATTTTTAGGAGACTATGGACAGACTGTTTAAGATGTAAAAATCCAGAAAGTTAGAAAAAACTTCTGTTTGAAAGTTTCTTTCCTATGCTGAAGGAAACCATGAAATAAGAACAATCAATTATTGGAGTGTTACATGCCATGTTATCTTATATTTGCCGATTTAAAAAGGGGCATAACTATATACAGTATATTGGAATAAATCAGGTATAGACAGTCTCAACTTACAACTATTCGTTTAGTGACTGCTTGAAGTTACAACAGCACTGGGAAAAAGATTAACGATAGGTTTTCACCCTTATGACTGTTGCAGCATCCCCATGATCAAAATTTGGGCACTTGGCAACTGGCACCTATATATATGACAGCTGCACGGCGGGGCCATGAAATCACCATTTGTAAACTTCCCAGTTGGATTCTGACAGCAAAGTCAATAGGGAAGCCAGATTCACTTAGCAACGCTGATTCATTGAACAACTGCAGTGAGTTGCTTAAGAACTGTGGCACAAACAGATCGTAAAATGGGGCACAACACACTTAATAACTGTCTTGCTTAGCAATGGAAATCTGTGGCTCCATTGTGTTCGTAAGTCGAGGATTACTTATAATAGCTTGCCACAACTGAATTTACTTATCCATTTTGGATATCTGCAGAGGATTTAGAGGTACCATTTCTCAAGAGGTAGGTGAAGTATGGATTACAAGACAGATTGTCTCTAAGGAATATTTCCTCCCTATAGAGCAGTGGTGGCGAACCTATGGCACGGGTGCCAGAGGCGGCACTCAGAGCCCTCTCTGTGGGCACGCGTGCTGTCGCCCTAGTCCTAGGCCTTCAGCTGGGTTTTATAAAACCTTTTCGCTTTAGGCCTCCACCGCCGTGTGCAAAAAAAAGAAAAAAGGTTCAATCAGTCAATTTCAACTTCTTGCGGAAAAAAAAAAGATCTTGCAAAGTTGGAATTGATTGATTGAACTTTTTAGTCCCACCCTGTCTGCCGTTACCACCGCAGCCACGCCCACCCAATTGGCCACACCCAGCCAATGGGCCACACCCACCCGGCACTCGGCGATGCATAAGTGGGTTTTGGGTTGCAGTTTGGGCACTCAGTCTCTAAAAGGTTCGCCATCACTGCTATAGAGTATCCTTGTCCACACATGCAAGCATTTTCGATTCTCCTTGTATTCCAAAAACAAGTAGATTGATATTATTTTCCATTCTTTCCATCCTGGTTAATTGTTGGCACCCATCATGAGAAGTCTGATCCAATGTTATGGACTGCATTTTTTCCACAATTTTTTTTTTAATTTGTGCATTGTTGGTTCTCTACTGGGGTGAGCCAGGACTGGGGTGAGCTACAAATATTGTTAAACCAGTAAACAAATTTATATACACACTTTCATCCTTTCCCGGTGAACCCTAAAATAAACTTTTCCTCTCTCTCCATTGCTCCAGACAAAAACGATGTATTCTTTGCAAACACGGGGTATCTTTCCTTTTTGTTACCATCAGCTACAATCAATGTGTACATAAAATTAGGCAATTTTTCATACCTAATATGTATCATTATTTACTTATACTAGGCCAAGTTTACATACTGTGCTATAATAGAACATCAAACAATAGTTTTAATGGGGAACACCTACGATTCTTTCATTTAAAAACTGGGAGGAAAGAATGTTGAAATAAAACTATTTTCCTAATATTCTATATTTTAACCATCATTTAATACATTAATTACAAACTGATTCATTGCTTAGTTTATCACTTAGTTTGTTTTGTGTATTTTATACAATGTTTTTAATGTATTTTTAACTTATTGCTTTAATTGGCTCAATTTTATTGTAAACTGATTAAGATTTTTCTTCAAATGAGAAGTGATATGAATTGTTTTGAATAAATAAATAAATTTAAATAAATTAAATAAAATCTTAATAGGCTGTATAAGTTTGCATATGAAGGCATATTTCAACAATGTCTGGAGGACTGAAGTATTAGCACTGCGGTAATACGCAGCCTGTTTTGATCTTTGTTGTAAAAAGAGTAAAAAATCTACCTTCACAAAGATAAATTGAAGTTACTCTATGGTAAGATGGACAGTGTAGGAAGTGACCGGGCTGAGCTTGAGGGAGAAGTCAAATGCATCATCAGTCATGAGTCTCTTCACTCCCACAAGAGGATTCAGTCCAGCCCTCCATGAATTCCATTGACCACCAATTTGCTTTGACCATTAGTAGTTCAGATTCTTGTAGAGAATTTAAGCTTGCAATAAATGTTTATACTCATTTGAACTGCCTGGACCTTCTGATTTCCCTGGCACTTGATAGGCAACCAATACATTTGATAAATAAAATTGAAAGAAAAGATGGTAGGTCCTTCAAGATTATTAATTATGGAAATTCATATTCTTCAAGAATTTGACCCAAATATCTTTTTTGTGATTTGTGGTCCAGTTTTTTCAATGTGACAACATCCCTTCATTGAGGGAGACAATATTGTTTTGCTGGTGAAATTTAATAATTTTCAACAGTATAGAAAAATTATCCTGGATCTTTGGACCAGTTATTGCAAGACTGTCAAATTTTTTGGGAAGCACTGGGTTCCACTCAACTTCACACAAGAAACCCTACCCTAAAATGTGTGTGGATGGATATGTTTCATGTAACGGGTGAAACTGTAGAACATGATCTGTGGCTTAATACATTCCGTAACAACCTGGGCAAACTCAGCCATCTGAGGTTTGTTTTACAGCTGCCAGGTTCTTTGTTTTTGGCAGGTGTTTCAAACTGAAAGTGATTCTTTCCAAGCTTAAGTATCTCAGAATTCTTTTTAGCAAGAGTTATTGAGAAGAAGCACTAAACTGTTTCCCATTTAAAATCAACTTACAGTAGACACTGTTCAATTCCCTTTACAGAAGCCTTTCTATAATCTGTCAAGGAGGTCCGTCTTTACACCGACAACGAAAAGCTGGCAGTAGCTGTTTACATAATCATCTCCTAAATCTTGATCAGACTGAGACCAACTGCTAAACAGTCATGACCTCTTATCCCGAATCTACAAAGCCATTACTCACTTTCTTTTTCCTCTCCAATGCGTTGTTGATGAAATTAAACTGTTGCCTCAAACTAACCCTAGACATTGATTTGTGGCTAGCTTCTGCTGTCTCAGGTAGGAAGCCTGGCATACCATGGAAGGAAGCTGGTCAGATGCTGTAACGGAATGGTAGATAAAGTAGGAATGTCCTTGAAAAACAGAAAGAAGAGCTGCAGCCTAGGCAAAAGTTGGATAAGAGGCAACTGACCCACAGAAGAAATGAGCATGTGGCAAACCATTGGACAACTCTGTTATTCTGTTAAACATCTCAGAAGGGAAGAAGCAAGAGATGTACTTTCAGACTTGCAAGATTATATTAAAGCAACATAGAATAAGAACATAGAATAACAGAGTTGGAAGGGACCTTGGAAGTCTTCTAGTTCAACCCCCTGCTCAAGCAGGAGATCCTATACCATTTCAGACAAATGGCTGTCCAGTCTCTTTTTGAAAGCCTCCAGTGATGGAGCACCCACAACTTCTGAAGGCAAGCAGTTCCATTGGTTGATTGTCCTCACTGTCAGGAAATTTCTCCTTAGTTCCCGGTTGCTTCTCTCCTTGGTTAACTTCCATCCATTCTTTCTTGTCTTGCCCTCTGGTGCTTTGGAAAATAGCTTGACCCCCTCTTCTTTATGGCAGCCCCTCAAATATTGGAACACTGCTATCATGTCTCCCCTAGTCCTTCTTTTCCTTAAACTAGACATACCCAATTCCTGCAACCGTTCTTCGTATGTTTCAGCCTCCAGCCCCTTAATCATCTTTGCTGCTCTTCTCTGCACTCTTTCCAGAGTACAAAAAAGTTAGAGGTATTATTTCTAGGTGTGGTTCTTGTCTGGACCACCCCACAGGTCTGGCAGATATTCAAGACAATACAAACTTCAGATGATTTGACTCCTGTGAAAGCACAGTACTCTACTAAACGTCAAGCTTACCTAAATCTATTCCATTAAGTTTTCTATCTTTTTACCTGCCGGTCTGAATTTGCATGCCTGCTTTTAAAATAAAATAGTTATATTTGTTCTCCATGAGCTGGAGAGGAACCTTGAAGCTCAGAGAACTTACTTTGCCAATAAGCCTGTCACTTATTTTCTGGTAGCCCTTGTATGGCATTTTGAAACCTGCACCCAAAATTAAGCCTAAGAAGCAGACTTTCTACAGAGTAAATATATCTTCTTCTTTTTCTTAATTCTCCCCCATCTCCAAAATAAAATTATGAATATCTCATTCACAAAGGAAAATACATTTTTTCCTCCAATATTGATTGGAATCACTCAACGTGTATTGTTGTCTGTTATGGGGTTATTGTTATTAGTTGATCCTGTATCTTCCCCATTCCAATAAAGAAATGAAAACTGAAATTGTTGATTTTCCCATTGAAAAATACATAGCTCTAGTCTGCACTTTGCATACGGAGTTAATTATTCAACATTCTGCATGACTAAACTGTCAGTTCAGGCACGTTTACTCAGTAGTAATCTTTAGTATAACCAATAGGGTTTATTTCCAATAAAGAGTTGCCTACAAAACTAATTACTCATATAAGTTTAATGGTATCATTCAAAAGCTTTCTTGTCTTGATCAGCATTAACCACAACGCTGATTATATAGTTTTCACTTCAGAAGCAAGGAACCCTCTTCATCCCATCCCTACTTGCAATCATTTACAATCACATTTGAAAAGAAAAAAAATTAAGCTTAAGGTGAACAGAGGACCTAATAAGATGCTTCTTGGTGACAGTTTTGCCGCCGAACAGATGACTAGTCAAAAGAAACATTGCCTAACAGAAACATTAAAGAAAATAGTTTTAGATCAGTAAACACCAATTTTGAATTCCATCCCAGACCAACCACAGCAAATCTTTGACTCTTTAAGAAGTCCTGCACTGATTTGTTCAGAGAATTTGTGTCATTGATCTTCACATCAACGTGTCACTTAGAATCTTTTTTTTCCAATTCATGACTCTTGACGGAAGCCCTGGGGTTTAAAATCTGAAAGTGATTGATAACTTCCTAAACAAACGGAGAGGAAAACATCTACCATTTTGCACACTCAACTGAAACCCCGAGTAGCAGAAAGAGACATTTAACTTTCTAGGCTAATGTTGTTCTAAAGCTTTTAACATGAAAAAAAGAGAGCAAAAGATACAACATGATGGTTAATATTGTAGGGTGCCTGAAAACGATTGACATGGCATTTCAGAAAGGACAAATACTTTGGAAGAGCAACAGACAACAAGAGTTTTCCAGGATGGGCTTAAGCCGAAAAATCAATACTTCTTGTATTCCTATAGCTTAGATTAGAATAAATGCAGATGCTTAATTCAATACTAGGAAGGAAGGAAGGAAGGAAGGAAGGAAGGAAGGAAGGAAGGAAGGAAGGAAGGAAGGAAGGAAGGAAGGAAGGAAGGAAGGAAGGAAGGAAGGAAGGAAGGAAGGAAAAAACAGCTATTTTCTCCCCACTCCCAATGCCTTCTTCTTTTTCTTCTTCTAAATATGGGCAAATGGTCCTTTCATTTTTTGCCCCCACTTTCTGGAATCTGACAGTCAGACACTCATTCCACTTTGACGCTCATCTTTAAAATCCAAGCTGAAAATCTGGCTCCCTGCCTTTGTGCAGGAGCAGGCTGACGAAGATACAGGCACTATACTGCAAACAGCCAATTTCAAGTTTCCCTGTTATCAGTTGAAGAGGCCCCCCTTTTCCTCAGATCACAAGGCTGCTAGAAAGAAAATAAGAAAGTCTCTCTCTTCTGATATACATAAAGAGGTATATTGATTGGATCAGATGGGAAATGGAGTTTCACAACCTAATCCCGTTCATCTCAGTCAATCTTGCTAATAAGGTAACAACTTGGTGAGAACCTGGCTTGGCACTTTGGGTTTTAGACATCACCAAAATGTCTGGGGGAGAAGAAGGAGCTTGGCTTGGCTTTTTCAATTCGGAATTGATTTTAAAGGGTTTTGGTGAGCTTTGTGGTAGAAAAGCAACTGCCTATTTTGATAAGGCAAAAAAATAAATAAATCCCAGCAAGTACCTTGTGAAATCCAAGAAGAGAAGACGAGACTTTGAAAACACATATGTACAATTTTATCTTGGGATGTTAACACCAAAATTCTCCACCAAATCTTCTCACTAATGAGGAGGGGTCCTTGGTGCTCTCTGGACTTGGTTGTTTTCTTGCAAATGTTTCATTAACCCAAACTAGGTAACATCATCAGTGAGCACCACTGATGTTACCTAGTTTGCGTAATAAAACATCTGCAAGAAAACAGCCAAGCCCAGAGAGCGCCAAGGACCCCTCATTTCAACCCTGAAGTACAAATATTCTCTTCTAAGTTCTCACACCTTCTGCTACTACTCTACTTATCAGAACATCACAGGACCCACCAAGGCCAATCCAACTACAGAAGTGCAACAATAGATGCTTCTTCAAACAATCGATGTGTTTGATAATTATTCTGTGACAACACAATACAATGCAGTGTATCATAAAACCAGAGAAAATTATAACTTGGGAAGCTGTTAGGCAAGTAGGGTAAATATACAGTCTCTTCCTCAGTTTGTTTGCTGTTTTGTGTTGTTGTTGTTTCCATTGAGTGCCAGTAACATCTCCCTGTAGCATAAACGCCACTAAGTTGAAAATACGTGCGCTTTTGGTTTGCTCATTAAGGAACCAAATTAGAGTGACTCCCTCACAACTGTACCTTCAGCTGAAGATACTGGTTCTCACCTGTAATGTGTGAAACTGCTCTCAGCTGCACAGAACGCATAATTGCAGACAAGTTGAGAGAGGAAGCAAACGAGCATATTATGGTGAATGGAAAACATTAACACATGGCAAGAGTTCTAAGAATCTAATTAAGTCTTATTACTTTTTAAGAGGCCATGCAGTAGCTCCCTTTTATATTTGTATTGATCACCAGAAGGACAATTGAAACGCCTGTCATATCATCTTCCAACTTTAAAGGCAGCACTTAGACTTATATACTGCTCCATAGTGCTTTACAGCCCTCTCTAAGTGGTTTATAGAGTCAGCCTAGTGCCCCCAACAATCTGGGTCCTCATTTTACTGACCACAGAAAGATGGAAAGTTAAGTCAACCTTGAGTCTGTCAGGATCAAACTCCAGGCTGCGGGCAGAGTTTGCTTGCAATACTGCATTGTAACCACTGTACCACCGAGGCTGTTAATATGCTGCTGGAATTGAAGGGATCGGGATTATCCTTATAGACAGAGAGAATGATCAGATTTAGCAAGGAGGTGGAGGTGGATCCCCAAAGGAATACCAGATACCAATGCATACCAGAAGAGTAAGAGGCAACTCAGACCAGATATCATGTGAGAGAGAAAGAGGGTGAAGACGGCACCTCCCTAAGAGTTCACAAAGTATATGGTAAATACAAATAGTAGAGTCCTCAATCTGGTAGGATTGTGTTTATAGGTATGAAGCAATAAAGATCCATAGAAAGACAATCAGGAAAGAGATTATTTAACTGATTCTTATTTTATATGATCTACTAAATGCTCTAGAGTTACAAGACTTCAATTCTTAATAGAGTCAAAGGTGGAACCTCAAAACAAAAGGCAATTCAAGCCAGAAATATTGACAGAGGCAGAAACAAAGGTGGCCAGAAGATGGATAGAATTAGACAGAGACAATGGAAAGAAAGAAAGAAAATGGTACATAAAATGGTGCAGGATCCTCAAAACTATTAGAATACCATCTATCTGACAAGGGTGTTGAAAATGAAAAGCATCGAATCCCTGAAGTTTCTCTGGAAATACATATATTTGTCCAGACACTTCTTTTATCTGGAATTAGGACAACCAACACATTTGCCCCTTCAATATCTCTTCTGTACATGCATATGCCACATAGTCATGTGACTATAACACTTCCCATGGATTGCAAAAATAACAAAGTGTTAGACGGAACCTCACCAAAAACATCACTTGAAGACAAGATCGCCAAACAGAGGCTGTCATATCTTTGGTTATGTCATGAGAGCTGATTCATCAAAAAGTCAATCATGCTGGGAATGATCAATGGAAAAGGGAGAAGGGGCCACTGTAGCTCCCACTGGCTGGACACTATAAAGGATGACCCTGGGATGACCATGGAGGATCTGAAGGAGGCAGTGCAAGACAGAGGGAGAGTGCTGATCCATAGAGTGGCCGAGAGTCAGACACAACTGACTGGCTGACAATGACATGCATGTGCCACATAGTCTTATAAAAGCTGGAGCTACTTTCACTTTGGAGATTAGAGGAAGGACATCATCAATCTTCAATATGCTGATGTCATAACTCTTCTCTCGGAAACCAAAGAAGGCCTGATACATCTGATCACAACATTCTACCTTATTATTTGGGCCATGTCATATGATCAAACTCATTGGAATAAGCAGTTATGCTTGGAATAGTCAGCGGTAAAGGGAAACAAGGCCGCCAAAAAACATGGTGGTTAGATACTACCAAAGCTCACATCAGCCACAGCATAAATAGATGAACAAGGCTACACAAGATCTGAAAATGTGAAGAACATCTTGGTCCATCGAATCACCGAGAATCAGACATGATTGAATGGATAGCATCATCATCACCAGTTTCATTTCAGTAGGATTTCTTTGTGTAAATGAACAGGTGAGCCCCTATATCAAAATGATGTACTTTCCTATTATTTATGAATACTCAACTATCATTTTACTAAAAGATGAAGGGCTTGAGATGGCATTGTTGGAGAGCCATGCAAATTGTCTTCCTGCCTGGATGTTGTTCAACTCGACTTCATTTGTGAATGTTAACTGATGGATGGGAGTATCTATGACATGCTCTCAAAATATCTAGTGAGAGGACAGACCCGGATGTAAGTCTGAAAATAAGGAGAACTGGGTTCAAATCCTAACTGACAATGGAGCACATTTTAATGACCTTGATCTTTGTCTCAGCCAACCAATCACAGAAAAAGATGAAGGGAGACCGCCACCTGCCATATTAAATTTGGAGTTTTGAGTTTCCATAGGAAA
>JALGBA010000169.1:337500-360000 GCA_023970755.1 Azemiops feae | reverse complement strand
TCGCAGCCTCCTGCGATCAAGTTGAGTAAATGGCTCCGGGGGCCATTTAAAGGGCTGTTCCTCATCCTTCACAGGCCCACAAAACATCATTGCTGTCAGTTTCAGAACGTTATTATTTTTATTAATCATTTCTGCAGCACTTCTAATGCGCAAGGTCTTTTGCAGCCTCCATCTCATTCATCCTACCAAGGAAACGTCCTCTCGAGATCGGTTGCTACGAGTCCCTTGTCAGAGAAACAACCAAATATAAACCCGACTTGCAGAAGAGACTCCGGTGTCTTCAGACAATCTGAACCACCGTAGAAAAGCTGTCACTTTGTGGTGGTCTCCAGGCTGTTCTAAAGATCCTAGCATGCTGTTTGTTTCTAAATTTCTAAATTTAAAGACAACTGTAAAAAAAAATGTGTTCAGGTAAGTTCTCAATTTATGATCACAGTTGAGCCCCAACATTTCTGCTGCTAAGTAAAACATTTGTCAGGTGAATTTTACAACCTTTCTTGCCACAGCTGTGAAGTGAATCACTGCAGTTGTTAAGATAGTAACACAGTTGTGGCTTCCCCCGCTGACTTTGCTTGTCAGAAGGACATAAAAGGCGATCGTGTGACCCTGGGACACCGCAACCGTCATAAATATGAGTCAGTTGCCAAGTGTCTGAATTTTGATCACGTGACCGTGGGGATGCTGCAACGGTTATAAGTGGGGAAAACGGTGATAAGTCACTTTTTCCGGTGCCTTTGTAACTTTGAACGGTCACTAAATGAACTGTTGCAAGTCAAGGACTCCCTGTACAGCATTATTTCTATTTATGATCTTTCTTTCCTTTGATCCTAATAAAGGCTTCTTCCTTTTTTAATAAAAAAAAATACTAGCTATTATTTTTCCAAAGGTGATTTTTTTATTCCAAAGGGCAACTGCACTTTCTTTATTTTTTTCTTGAAGATGTTTCGCTTCTCATCCAAGAAGCTTCTTCAGATCTGACTGAATGTTGGAGAATATAAATATAAATCCTTCCATTCTCCACCCTTCAGTCAGAACTGAAAAAGTTTCTGGGATGAGAAGCAAAATGTCTTCAAGGAAAAACAAAGAAAGCCCAGCTGTCTTTTGAAAAAAAAAATACCTTTGGGACAACCATGACCTGGGTGACTGAGAATTTCCATACACATTTAGCTCTTATTTTGAATTAAATTTGGAATGAGGTAGATTGTATGACAAGTCTATTACTTATCCGAACTTGAAATAGCATATAGACAATTTCTCATCTGTCCACTTTTAAATAACTCATTCAAAATGTTTTGCTTTATATTTCATAGGTGTTTTTTTCTGCCCCACAAAATGAAATATATATTAAATATGTACTGTCTAATTCACAGACAAATATATGCTATCATGTCAACTGGAATATGATATACTGTGAAACATTTGGGAGTTTGGCTCATTACGGTAAAACACAGATGCAAAAGAAATGTGTATTTATTTATATGTTGTATAGGAAAAATAGTAGCAAAGTTAGTAACGATACAAATAAATGTCAAAACAAGGAAGCTATTTTCATTATCTCCTGGATAAAATAGAATTTGTATTATCTCTCAGTGTAGCATCTCAGATAGATTTCTAAGTGATGTTATCAAAATCAGTGCAATTGTACAATTGTACTGAGAAATGCAGGGGATTAAATGCAGAATTTCCTTTTAGACAACCCAAGATTCATACTTTATAACAGGGATGGAAGCAGTAAATCTACAAAGGTTTCGAACTCCTCATTGTTTCTCAATAGTTTCACTCCCTTCCTGGTCTAAAGTACTTCATATTGTTGAACCAAGAAATCCTTGGCTAAGTAGAATCTCAATTTTGTCTGGAAGGCTGTCCATACAATATTCAGGCATCAGAATTTTTAAAATAACAAGCATAAGCCATTTTGGGTCAAGGTCTAGTTGATCACTTTGAGAATTTAGATGGAAAAAAATACAAAGGAGTTGATCCTGGAATCCATCTATCTATTTTTTTATGTCACCTTTCTTTTTTCAGCTCAAGAAACTGAGCAACTGAGAACGTTTGAGCATCTGATCACAAACCTATGGCTCCATATCGAGAGAAGTTATATTTCAAACTATCAGCTAAGAAAGCAGCAGTGCAATACCAAATTATTTGGAAGGGCTCAACTTACCCTTTTGACTTGATTTGCTCTTTTGGTAAGACATACTGTGCACTCAGGTATCTATCATATAGAAACCATTGCAAAGGAAGGCAACTTTTGCCTCTTTTTTAAAAAAGCAAAAAACATGTTAAATAAATGCTCAAAGCTACACATGCATTTACACTTGGTGTAACAATAATACTTTCCTCCAAAAAAGAAGTGTGGTGTCAGGAGCAAAGAATCAGGTCCATACCTTAAGTTCCAGTTAAGAAGATTTATTTCTCATGCCTATAGACAAGAATCTAGTCAACTAAATCAAGTCAGCACTAAATTGCCACTAGGTGAGAGTTAACAAAATTCAAGAGAAGTTGGACTTAGATCATTTGTGGAAACATAACAATTGTAGGCTCATTCCTCTCTTGATTCCACTCCCAGATCTATCCACTCTACATGTGGCCACCATAAATCTATGGATTGTTATGAATTTCATCATGGAAATATTCACCCTTCTCTGCCAAGCCTGTTTCACAAGATCTTTGGAGCTAGGGAGTTATAAAGGATAAATTAATCCATGTTTGTACCTCAGATTATAATTCACATAGAAATGTGACTTTGAAGCTCCGTATCAGCAAATCAGCTTGAAATCAATCACATAACCATGAGCCAGCAGTGTGCAGCAGCAGCCAAAAAAGCTAATACAATCCTGGATTGTATAAACAGAGGCATAGAATCAAGATCACGTGAAGTATTAGTACCACTTTATAAAACCCTAGTAAGACCACACCTGGAATACTGCAGCCAATTTTGGCCACCATATCACAAAAAAGATGTTGAGAGTTTGGAAAAAAATCAGAGAAGAGCAACTAAGATGATCAAAGGCCTGGAGACTAAAACATATGAAGAATGGCTACGGGACTTGGGTTTGGCTTGTCTAAAGAAAAGAAGAAATAGGGGAGACATGACAGCAGTGTTCCAGTATTTGAGGAGCTACCACAAAGAAGAGGAGGGCACGTTATTCACCAGAGCACCAGAGGGAAGGACGAGAAACAATGGTTGGAAACTGATCCAAAAAAGAAGCAATCTAGAATTAAGGAGGAACTTCCTGACAGTGAGGACAATGAACAAGTGGAACAGTTTGCCTCCAGAAATCGTGGGCACTCCATCACTGGAGATTTTTAAGAAGAGGCTAGACAGTCACTTGTCTAAGATGGTATAGGTTCTCCTGCTTAAGCGGGGGGCTGGACTAGAAGACCTCCAAGGTCCCTTCCAACTCTATTCTATTCTATTCTATTCTATTCTATTCTATTCTATTCTATTCTATTCTATTCAGTGTCTAGCATATCTGGATGATGTTGTCCTTGAAAGTAAACAACTCTTAATAAAGGCAGAGAAAGTGCCCAAGTGAGATTAGAGGGTCATAGAAGATTTTTCCAGAGCAATTGCCCATATCAAAATGTGCAGTCAGTTTGCATTTATCATGGGGCAGCTTGGGTGGTTAAATAACCCACTATGCACCAATATTTAGGGCAAATCTCCACCCTCCCGACTTGTTGATGAGAAACTAGGAACATTTGTTGCAATTAAAGATGAATTTCTAATATTCCTTTGTCTCATTTGAGTTTAAATTGCCCATAATGAATATTTATTTGATAAATGATATATGTCTGGTTCATTTTTAGTATCAGTAAAAAAAAAAACATACAGATATGAATGCAAACAATGCTTGGCATGCTCTTTATAAGTTAACCAAGCCTTTTACTCCATGGTAAAGGAAAGCTTTTTTTAAAAGTAACCCACAAAGGCGAGCTTTGAAAAAGCACACTAACACTGTGGATAGCATTTTGCTTTTACCGTTCAATCACTTGTCTGACTGATGTGAACAAAAGGAAGATTGAAGAATGGTTCAAGGGCTAACAATTGTGTTAAATGATCTGGAGAAATAGCCCTAAAAGTGTAGAGTTGTAATACGTGCAATGCCATCCTAATACAGTTTAACAACATTATGTACGACACTCTAGGATCGCCTTTCATAATCAAAGATCAGCATGTAATAATAGCAATAATAATAATGTGCTTTAGATTTCTGTTCCACAGCAGAACAGAAAAGAGATAAACTAACCTTGAATATAAAGAACTGATTTTCAGATGGTAACAGATGACTTTCCCCCCTCAAATTTACTCAGAAAATACAATCTTCCTTCATAAATATAAAGAATAGCACTCTGTAATTTCATAACATAAGGCCTTGGGAAAAAGCGTAACAGACAAGTTATATCAGCGTCACCAACACAAAATCTAAGCAGACAAATGAACAGTTAGGGGAAAGATAGATTGCTGATGAATGCTGAATGCTAGCAATGGATTTCATTGACAAGAAGCCACACCTGCTTTCAGAAAATTCCACATGTTCTTTGAGTTGCAGAGCGGAGTACATTTTTGACACCCCTCTGTCTTTCGGGTTTATTTATTTTTTAGTTTCTGAAAAATCACTAGGCATTATAAGATGTTTGAGCAGATGAATACTTTTTCACATAACTACATGTTTTAATTTCTGGGCTACCTTTTCCTCATGTTGATCTTCAAAGTCAAGTTCAAAGTAGAATTACAATAGTTAGAGCACTGTTTCCCAATCCTGGCAACTTGAAGATGAGCAACTTGAACAATTACACTTCTGGGAGTTGTAGTCCACACATCTTCAAGTTGCCAAGGTTGAGAAACACTGAGTTAGAATGATGGATTCCAAATGAAGACCTGCAGCTGGTCATTTTGGGTCAGCAATTAACATAGAATACCTGTTGTACTTTGCTATAGTTTGTTCAGACATGACAGTTGAATAAATCATAACTGGATGGATTCACACAATACAGTAAATTAAAGCTAGTGCGGGGAGAAATAAAAGAATAGTAAGAAAAGAGAGCTCTGGATGTAATCTGGATTCCCAGTAGGGGGGGCTGCATTCCAGAAGACCAAGAGACAGCAAAGTTTAGAAACTGATAGAAGAGAATATCTGAAGCTCAGGGTTGAAGTGTAGAGCCCTTGGTGCTCTTTGAGCTTGGATGTTTTCTTGCAGACATTGCATTACCCAACTAAGTAACAACATCAGTGCTAGATAGTTTTGTTTGGAGAAGATTGCTCAAGATTGTTCCTCCTTAGAACTTATCAGAGTGTATCTTTAATGATGCAAGCACTTGCTTTAGTTTGCCAAGTTTACTATCTATAGATGAGGAACAATAATGGAAATTGCATTTCTTTGTTGGTTTTTGGGGTCCTGACAGTTTCTCAACCTTAACCATTTTAAGGTTTAACCATGTGTGTGTCAGATGAAACCAGGAGCCAGAATAGAGTTCAAAAGTACTATGGGTTTATTTCATGCTACCTATACACAAGAATCTGATCTACTAACAGTCAAAGCAAATTGGCACTAGGGGAACTGGACTTAAGTCTCTTGTGGGAGCACAGTGATTCCAAAGGGATGATGTGTTTGACCCCACCCTCTGGCTAGGCCTCCTACAGTGTGGACTTCAACTCCCAGAATTACCCAGCCAGCATAGAAGGGCCATAGAAAAAGTTCTACAATGCAACATTCTGTTAAGGAAACTATTTTTCCCCCTCCAAACACTCTTTGGAATCATCTCCAATTTTGTAATTAGATATTTGCCATTTTTAAAGCCCCTTCACCCCCTCCCCTCAAAGACTACTTAGATCCTTAAGGAGATGCTGTGCTGTCTTGAGAAGGAGACAATAGATGGAGTTGTGAGCCCCCAGTGCTGTTCATTAAGCTAAAAGCACAGGACCAGAATTTTTCCCTGCTACCACGTAATTTGCAGGATGCATTTTTAAATGATCTGTAACTGCAGAAAGCTCCATCAGTCAGATGATACAGCTAGATAATTCACCCTCCTGTCACATGATCTTCCATCAGTCTAAAGATGTGAATATATTGCCACAAGCTTTGGGAATAATGGGTGCACCTGTTTACAGTGTCACCTCTGTTTGCTAATTGTCTCCTTGAGCTACATTTTACTTCTAATGCATTCATTTTTGACAGGCAGCGTCTATTTAGAAATCACATTACTTCAAGAGCAATTGTTCTTTTGTCTATCAAGTAAATGAAGTGTTGTTATACAGATTTCAGATTCTGATTAGTGAAGTATCAGTATGCCACAAAGGTCAATCAGTTATTTACCTGAAGTTGCAGAAGTATGACAAGGGGGATGTTTTCTTTCTTTTCTTTTCTTTTTTTTCAAATTTTCCAGGTTGTGGTAGATGTCAGGGAATCCTAATAGCCTTATGCAATATAAGAATAAAATTGCAATACCAGTACAGATAGTCCTCCAATTACAACAGCTCGTTTAGTGACCATTTGAAACTACAACGCCACTAAAAAAAAGCGACATGATGATTTTTCACATTTATGACGGCTGCAGCATCCCCCACGGTCACGTGATCAAAATTCAGATATTTGGCAACTGACTCGTATTCATGACTGTTGCAGCGTCCTAGGGTCACGTGATCACCTTTTGTGACCTTCTGACGAGCAAAGTCAATGGGGAAACCAGATTCGCTTAACAACGGGGTTACTAACGTAACAACTGAAGTAATTCACTCAACAACTGTGGCAAGAAAGATTGTAAAATGGGGCAAAATTCATTTATCTCACTTGGCAACAGAAATTTTGGGCTGAACTCTGGTCGTAAGTCAAGGATTACCTGTAATAGAATGGTATTACTAGGTAAAGATAATAATGAAAGGCACCTGCACCAAAAACCTCCAAGCCATTTCTTTTTAAGAAAAATCTTGCTGCATAATCTAAAATAACCACAGAAATGAAGCAGTGCCAATTGTCATCCTGAAGTCATTGATTCACTCATAACAATAATCCCTAATGCAATTAAGTTCATTACTGGGTTGTTTGCAAGAGGCTGCCCACTTTAATTTAATGTGTGAACCAAGCCAACATGGCTTGTTCAACATAGGATGGTTTTAAACCCGTTTTAGTGTTATACATAAATGTAGCCATCTGTTGAAACGGAAAGAATGTACACAAAGAATGTATGGTTCATGAGTTGCAGGATCCAACCTTTGCTCTAGAACACTTTAGCAATATGCTATCAGAATTTAAAGCTCTCATTTAACCTAATTTATACTGTGAATCAACAGAACTAACTTATTAAACTTTTATGACGTACATAAGTACAATTGTAGGTTAAAGTGACAGCAATCACTTTCTTTGGGGTTTGTTGATCTCTTGCACTCCAATTTTTTTTATGTTGATATGTGTGTATGTCAGGATCTCCTCCTCCCAGGTTTTTTTTTTTAAATAAAGCAGCTAGATAAAGTGAAGAGTAACTTAAAATAGCTGAAGCTAACATTCCATAATCATGGTAGGAACATAATAGGACCAAGGTTTAGTTTTAGCAGCTTTCTAGAAGTAGCTTTGTTGATAACAACAGGGGAGGTTTTCAAAGACACAAGCTAAAAGTTGGATGTTTTTGAAATCACTCCTGATTCCCTAATTTCTATTACATGTGCTAATATGACTATAATGATAGCAATAAAGCACAGTTGTACATCTATACACTTTCCAGCAACTTCAGAGTGAATTTCTGCTTATTTCCAGGCACAGCTATTGATGTTCTAAGTTAGGGTTTTTCCCTATTCATTCATGCATCCCATAATGTTTAATTCCTCCTTTACAAGTTAGCAGTTCTCAGAGCTATTCCAGCATAATGCTAAACCTGTCATACAATCACAGAACTAGCATTAAAAGTGAACAGGTTTCTCAGCGATTCCTATGTTCAAATTACTGTTCAGCCACTAAACTCAGTTGGGTGATGACTTTAGGTCAGTCTCTCATACAAAGCGGACATCACACAATTGTGATTGATTTAGCCCTGGATTCAGGCACACAGATGTTGGTTCCTGCAGACATTGACAAAGTAGAAGATGACTCTACATGAGAGTAACTCACTGTCTTTTATGCAAGCAAATGGCCAACAATACATAAAGAGGCTTTCCTTACAGCCTAATTAACCAGCCATGACTATCCAAGGATTCGTTTCCACTGAAGAAAGGTTAATTATATATGAACATGCATGTGTTTCTATAAAAGTGAATATGCAATAAGAAGTTACAATTATACCACTGAAACATGTACTTAGGATTTTTGTTATTGTTAATTACATTTACAACCCACCATGCCTCCTGAAGCTCATGATGGTTTAAATTAAAAGATATTCCTCTTCTTTAACCTTCATGGCTATAAACACTTGAAGTAAGTTCAGCTGGGTCATGCAACATTTGACCCACTCTCAAATGGTGACTTAAGCCCAACTTGGCACCTTTACCAGACCACTACCTTTGCTCCTCTAAAATGAACTAATGGCTCTCCATAAATGTTGGAATTACCAGAATCCAAAATAGCTATTTCTATTCTTATGCTAAGTATAGTTTCATATGCTCATATTCTTTCAATGCATATACCCAGTAGAGTTATTAGAGTGTTCTCAGTATGGGGGGGGGGGGGGGAATGGAAGGATCTGATCTTAGGGCAGGCCTCTTAATAGCCAATAGATCAATTTAGAATAGTTTTTTTTTCATAAATTCATCATATTCCGCATCATACAGTGGTGGCATGTATAAGAGAAACTGATTCTTTATCTTGTGGTAGACACCATCTATGATTAGTTGCCGAAGAGAACCTAAGAACATAAGTGGTGTCCTGTTGGATCGGATCCAGTGGTGGGATTCAGCCAGTTCACACCACTTCGGCAGAACAGGTAGCTAATTTTTTGTTGCCCACACCCAGAATGGAAGCGGCATCCACACAGAGAACCGGTTGTTCACATATTTGAATCCCACCACTGATCGGATCCCTAGCCCATCTAGCCCAAGAGTCTGTTCTCAAAGTAACCAACCAACTGCCCAACAAAATCCATTAATCTCTCAACAGTCACACCACTGGTCCAGCTGAACCCCAATGAGCTCCACAGTATGGCATATCAATACCAGACACCCATACGTATCCACGTGCACATATATCCATTTGGATAGTTGGCAGTAAATATATTCATGTGTCACCCATGATATAAAAAACTGAATGTATTATGCTTGGCTGATATACCTACAGGGTGATCCCAGGTTAATTCTTCCAGAAATAATATGGGGAAACTGCCGTGTTTCATACCAAATTTATATCAAATCTAGGAACAAGCTGCCGTCAAACGCAGCACCCCTGGCTTTTAGAAGGGGACGGCAATGCTGTAATTTTATAGTTTGCCAAAAGAAGCCAATACAAAAAAAAGCAATGCTTGCCTTAAGACACGTTTTAAATTGGCTCCCTGGAGCATTTTCCTACCTTGTTCACTAAACCACTGTGTATGTTTTCTCAGTATTTAGCATATGCTATGTAACCTGAGCAGGATTCATATTGTTCCTCTACTTGTTTTCTAAAATATGTTCCCATCAGGATCATAATTACATGCAAAATATTAGACACCAAATCATTCATAAAGATGCTTAATTTTTTTTTCTCTAGGTTTTTCTTTAGCAATCTTGAGGCACTGCTGCAGAGAGACCATGGAAGAGATCAAACCCCTGCCTACTAGTTCAAATTAGGGATAAACTTCAGATCAATCTGTTTGCCCCAGAACTGAAGGGCAGGTAAAAGGGGGGAAACGAAAGCGAAGTTTTCTGCTCTTTTGGCAAAGTGACACGTCTAAATCTATTTCAGATAGTTCACCAGGAATCATTTTAAGTCTTTTAAATTCCAAAGAGATTTACTGCCAGGCTGATTTTGGGCAATGGCACCAATTCTTCAGTTAGTCTAGAAAGGTTATAAGATACCAAATGCTTTACTTGCTTCCAGAATTGGAAGCACAATTGAGCCCAAATTTTCTGTTGCTAAGCAAGACAGTGAGTTAAGTGAGTTTTGCTCCATTTTACCACCTTTCTTGCCACGGTTGTTGAGGAAATCACTGTCGTTGTTAAGTTAGGAACATGATTGTTAAGTGAATCCAGCTTCCCCATTGATTTTGCTTGCCAGGAAGTCACAAAAGGGGATCACATGGCCCCGGGACACTGCAACCGTCATAAATGTGAGTTAGCGGTCAAGCATTCTAATGTGAATCACGTGACCACAGGGATACTGCAACAGTTGCAAGTGTGGAAAAACAGTCATAAATCACTTTTTCTCAGTACTGTTGTAACTTTATACGGTCACTAAACTGTTGTAAGTTGAGGACTACCTGTAGTACAGGCCAAAGGAGACAGGCCAAATGGAGATTTACAACAATGGCAAGAGCAATCATCTTAATTGAAGAGATTCCTTTCTTTATGAAAACGTTCTGATGTTAAGAAAGCAAGAGCAGATATCCAAACAAACAAAAATTTGAGTTAACATGACGGTGCAGACTATGATGGGTGTGGTTTAAGCAGGGTTAATGCCAACCTCTTTGAAATGCTGACAATCACTCTGGTATAGACAAAGCCAGATAGTGAGACCCAGTGATCAGTTGACAAATTGGATTTGCACACCGGTAGTCCTTGAGGCGCAACCACACCTGCTAAGTAAGGTGGTAGCCGAGTCACGCCTGCTTGTACAACCTTTTTTGCCCGGTTTTATTCAAATCGCTCTAGTTATTAAGTGAATAATGCAGTGCTTAAGCAATTTTGGCTTCTCCCATTGACTGTGCTTGCCAAAAGCCACTGGGAAGATCACAAGTGGTGACCACATGATCTCGGGTATGCAACCATTGTAAATATATACTGGTTGCCAAGCACCCTGTCAACCATCCAGCTAGCGAATTCAATATTGAAGAAACTCTATGGTCTTGAGGTGCCAGAAGGGCACATACTGGTACTGAAGAAGCAAAATCAAGTCTAGTTTTCCCCCGCAAAAATCTGGTTCGTTAACAATGGCTTTTCATAACAACCTCCCACCTAAGCTAATCTGTTGCTCCTGCCTATACACAAGAATCTAGTCAACTAATGATCAGCATTAAATTGGCATTAAATGAGAGTTAACAGAATTCAAGAGGGGCTGGATTTGGATCACTTGTGAGAACGTAGTGACTCTAGACTAAGTCCTCTCTTGACTCCACCTCCAAACTCTGCCTCTCTTTCTCTTGCAGTAAGCCTAGTTTGAATGTAACAGATAAGAACTGCAAATTGTCTCCCTTCATCTTACCTCCCATAAAACTGTTGTATGACACCTTGGGCTTTAAAAAAATAATACATTTATTGTGCCTTGATTTGGACCTAACGTCATTCTTTTGACATTTGGCATCAATATAGGAAATCAAAACTTGAGTTAAAGGAACACTCCCGTACCAGATGGGAAGCCATGGGAAATGCTAAAGTAGATTTCACCATAAGGACTAACACAATAGTTTAGCATAAAGTGTTTTAATTTTGAATGCCATAAGCCTCAGAGAAAGGATAGCTTTTAGTCTAATTATAATCGATGAGTGGCAATATAAAAATCTTTCCTACCTATTTATTTACAAGATTTATTCACCAAGTATTTCTTCCCATTAGGAAGCTCAAAGAGGCATGCTGCAATATAAATCCAACAGAGGTATTAAATTCTGTCTAAACTACAAGATATAAACTAAAAATAATTTTAAAAAATGAGTTGTCACTAAGATCTTGACGGATGAGGCTAAAAAGCTTGTTGGAAAGGGAAATCCGACTAAACACTGCAACCCTGATCATATTTTTAAAGAAAAAAAAATCTGCTTTTTTCACAAATATTCTGACACTTCCTTTCTAATTCTACCTATTTCCTCCTTGCTAGCCACATTCTTAACATGGTGATAAAATAAGGAGAGAAGAAGATTAATATAAAATTGGATATTTACATCTAGAGCCTTGGAGTATTCATAGTTTTATGTTTTTTCTAAGTAATCAGGAACATATTGGTATTTTGAAATTATGTATCTCTAATAACACAAAAGTACTTAAGAGCAGAAATAGACAGTAATGGAAAATGCAGTCAACTGTTGACAACATATAGAATTTCAGAAAATAATTTACGGAGAACAGCAGAGCAGATGAGTCAAAATTTTCTCAAAAATATTCCTGGTCTCCAATAGTCCAATGTAATTCATTTTCTATCTCTGTTCATTAATCATTGTTAAAATTAGTGATCCATTTCCTCCACTCTGCCATCTGCACTCAGCTTCGTAACAAACATGACACCTTCCTGCATAATAAAACCTGACATCTACGAGGATGCATTTCCAAATAGCTTTATGCATATTTGCACCTCTATAACCGATTCTGTTGTCAGACAAAAGTGGATTATCTAACTAGAGTTCTTTCTTTATCAAGGCACAATCGGTGGTTGGGTGTCTACATCTGACAAAGGGCGAGCACACACACACACACACACACACACTCACAAAGATGAGGCCAAAAAAAGAGGGGGGGGAATCATGCCGTCCTATCCATTCTACAAAATAGAATTAGTAGGAAAGTGTTTTAGAGCTGAACCAGAGACATTGATCACAGGTAAACACAGACCTAGTTCTAAGCCTTAAGTATCTCGATAGAAAGAAAAAAAAACCAGCTACATCAGCTGCCTCTAAGGACAATTTGGAAGTTTTACAGGATAGGTAGAGCAGTACAGTGGTACCTCATTATTAATCGATTCCAGGAGGCGCAATAAGTACTAAAAATGATGAGTATCAAACAAATTAGTGCTAATGTAGTGAGTGCATCCAGTTTTGATCGACATGATGGAAAAAAGATGCCGAGACTCTAGAAAGAGTGCAGAGAAGAGCAACAAAGATGATTAGGGAATTGAAGGCTAAAACGTAGGAAGAGCAGTTGCAGGAATTGGGTATGTCTAGTCTAGTGAAAAGAAGGAGTAGGGATGACATGTTAGCAGTATTCCAGTATCTAAGGCAGCTGGCTCTAGCTCATGTGTTGAGTACCAAACAAACAATGAGTACCAGGACAAAATTTTCATGTCAGAATGTGTTGAGTGCCAAATTTGATGAGTTTCAGAGCAGCTGAGTACCATGGTACCACAGTATAGATTTACATTTCCATTGTGCTCGCTTTACGTTCTTTGCTAGTTTAATTTATATTTGTAGACATTCATGCTCATTCTGAGTCTCCAAAGCTTGGGCCAAAAGTTCATGCTCACGCAGACATAGCAAGCATGTCTCCACTGACCTAATACGCATTTGTAGACTCCTTCCTGTTTCTCTATGTGAGATGCACTCAGAAATTTTTATGTTTGCTCATTTAAGACTAACCGTTTCTGTCCATTTGGCACTTTGTACTGCTGTGCTCAAAATGGCTAGAAGTCTTAAATGCTTTCGAAAGAGGAAGGAGGGGAGGAAAAGGAAATTTACTTTTTTAAAAAAACAAGGAGCTTATACTGACCGACTGCTATCATTTTTTTTCTATTAGATGCAGTCATATTGGAAATATCTAATGACTGCTAAGGAAAAAAACAATCTACCGGTATTATCTTTCTGGACATGTCAATGAAAGCTATTAATTTATTTTAATGCGTTATTGACATCTTCTTTGCTATAGATGGAAAAGTCAAGAAAGGGAAGCTTAATGCTATGGGCACAATCAGAAAAAGAAACCAAATCACTTAGGCAAGCAGAGCTAAGTTAACCCACAACCCACTTGCTGTACAACTTAAGGGTCTGGGCAGGGTGTTAGTTATTTAAAATAACGGGGAGCTGCATTATTCCTGTGGACGAGGTGGGCAGAACATAAATTAAATAAATAAATAAAGAGCAACTACTTTGCTCTGAATGTGTATTTAGAGAGGTGTGAGGAACAAGCCTCCTCTCTAGGGCCAAGTAACTACCTGAAGGCAGGTGACACCTTTGGTACAAAGAGCATCGCTGTACATCCTTTGTATGATTAACTGCCGTATTTAACTACAAAGAAACCACAGAGTACAAGACTGTCTGTGTGTGATTTCTATGTTCTAATGTCTATGTGTATTTACCCATGTAGTATGGCTGCGGTATTATTATTTATCTTTCTTATTATCTTTTCTTCCCCTCTTTTATTGGTATTATTGATATTATGATTATCAGTATTCTGTTGCTTTGCATGTACACTGAGAGCTTCTGCACCAGAGATAAATTCCTTTTGGGTCTAATCGAGAAAGAAAGAAAGAAAGAAAGAAAGAAAGAAAGAAAGAAAGAAAGAAAGAAAGAAAGAAAGAAAGAAAGAAAGAAAGAAAGAAAGAAAGAAAGAAAGAAAGAAAGAAAGAAAGAGAGAGAGAGAGAGAGAAGAAGAGAAAGAGAGAGAAAGAAAGAAAGAAAGAAAGAAAGAGAGAGAGAGAGAGAGAGAGAGAGAGAGAGAGAAAGAAAGAAAGAAAGAAAGAAAGAAAGAAAGAAAGAAAGAAAGAAAGAAAGAAAGAAAGAAAGAAAGAAAGAAAGAAAGAAAGAAAGAAAGAAAGAAAGAAAGAAAGAAAGAAAGAAAGAAAGAAAGAAAGAAAGAAAGAAAGAAAGAAATTACAACTGTTGCAAATATCTGCTGGCTGCCAAACATTCAAATTTTGATCATGTGAACTTGGAGATGCTGGATGGTTGTAAGTACAAGTATCGGTTTTAAGTCCCTTTTTCCATTGCCACTAAACAAATGATTATAAGTTGAGGGCTTGTGAAATCAGTATGAAATATCTCTTTTTTAATCCTGTATTCATTCACTACAAATGCCAGGTGATGAAACCTGCAGAGTTTTAAAATTCTCCACCATATGTATGGAGAAATGGACACAGGCACGTGTCTACCTGTTGTACACATGGCATATGCCATTTTCAGGAAAGCATTCCGTTACTGGCAACGATATTCCGAATGGATCTGCAGCATGAGTCGGCAATATGCACTCACTAAAAATATAACTTGTGAAGCCACCCTCACAAGAGCAATCACAGAGCTGAGATTTTTAACCCTTATTTCTGTGTCCCACACACTGAGTCCTCTGTCACTGTGGCTGTTACCATGGTGTTTTGTAGATATTGTGTGTGTGGGGGGGGAATTGTGGGCGGGAGAGTTTAACATTTGGTTCATACTTCACAGAATAATTTTAAAGTAGATAACCTTATGTGGGAGCAGAGAAACCTAGATCCATTCTCAAAGGAATAGTTTTGACTTGTAAGGCAGATGTGATTATGAGAGTTGTACATTCCTCACCCCTTGAAATTTCTTATAGAAACAATGTTATTTGCACATACTGAACTATGAACCAAAACAAAAATATGTATTAAACACAGCTGCCCTCTTTCCTGGTAACACATGAATAAACAGCCAGAAACACACCCCAGTGTTTGAAAAACTCAACAGATAATTCCGTTTTTTTAAGTGTTCACAGCACCACTCTGAAGCTTAAACCAAAACCTATTTTAAATTATTTTAGACTTGTAAATGATTTTGATATTGTGAAAGGCCAGCTTTCCTCCTGGTAACTACAAACACAGTGACAACCCTTTTCACTCCTCACCGCAATGCTGAAGATATTGTTTTCAAATCTTTAGCTTGAAATGCTAATAACCGAACCGTGAGTTTTACCAATCGAAAGACATTGCATTTTAAAAATGTATTTCTCTGTGGTGTTTTTTTTTTTTTTTTTTAAAGAAATCTTCATTATTATTTGCCAGACAGTTTATGGAAATGAAGTGTCTAGCCTATTTATTCATTTAACACTTCTTAAAGCTTGCAATAAATATTTTTGAGAGGAACTTGCGACGCTCTACCCCCCCTTTCCCCATCTCTCCACTGAACAAAAAATAATGATCACAAATAGACATTGTTCTATAGCTGTCTTTTTTTTGCCTTCTGGTTTTCTTTTTTCTTCACATGTCTGCATACTGACACATTCAATTTCAGGTTATCAGCACATCTGAATTACGGAATAGTGATGGGGAGAGAGGGCAAGTCTCTCTAGACTGATTAGCATCATTTAAGAAAGCATTCACTTGCCTGGTTCATTGGCTGCAGGGATTCCTTGATGGGTGGCCTTTTAGCATTAGAAGTCAATATGGAGCAATCTCATTTGAATTAAATATGGACAAAAGAAAAGATTTGATTGTGATTATTCATAGCTAACCTTTTAATTTCACAAAGCACGTCTGTCCCTCAAGCCACCCAACCCCAAAAAAGGCTCTAAAAATGTATACATCCATACATAAAATTGTATTGATTGATGCTCTTAATCCTCTTCAGCTATATTTGTATCTTTTCTCCAAGCTTTGTAAAAATAAAGTCAACTTTTAAAAGAGTGTTAAGAAAGAAAGAAAGAAAGAAAGAAAGAAAGAAAGAAAGAAAGAAAGAAAGAAAGAAAGAAAGAAAGAAAGAAAGAAAGAAAGAAAGAAAGAAAGAAAGAAAGAAAGAAAGAAAGAAAGAAAGAAAGAAAGAAAGAAAGGAAAGATATGTGTGGATGTTCTTGGTAAACCTTTTAACTTAGTCCTGGATTATAATGAAAGCAAACAGGCTAATTCTAATCCATAAAATGTATGTAAATCCACTCTGAAAAACATATTTGTGTATATGAGATTTACCCTTGCATCAGAATGGGTTGCCGATTGGACTAAAATATTTCATTAGCACACATAACTATTTATTTGGGGTTGGTCCTTTGCTAGGAAAGACAGCCTAAATCCATGGCAAGATTCAAGCAAGTCAAAAGCAGATCAGAACTCTGATCTCAATGAGAAAAACAATTCACATGAAAATTCTATTGAAGCTCAGCAAACGGAATTGATAAAAACAGCAACAATACATTTCTCTGGCAGCAATTGCTAAGATTTTTTATCACACGTGGCCATTGCTAAATTCAGAAAGGATCAGAAAGTTCCATTCCAACCGATCGTGGATTAAGAGGAAGAAACAACAACCAAATCAAACATACACCACATCTGTTCAATCACCAGGTCACAAATTCTCAAAAGAGGTGACCAACATGGTAGACCGTGCAGGGTTGACAGCTCTGTGTTTCCAAAGAATCACGTACGTTTTTCTGTAGCTGCCAACATCATCCTATATGGAGGAATGCATTATAAAGTACTGCTGATAAACAAAGCATGGAGAAGAACATGTAAGGATTGCCTGCTGATGAGACAGGGGGAAAAAAACAGTTGCAGGTGGTCCCTGACTTACGGCCACAGTTGAGCCCAAACTTTCCGTGGCTAAGCAAGAGAGTTGTTAAGTGAATCACTGCAGTTGTTAAGTTAGTAACACAGTCGTTACGTGGCTTCCTCGTTGACTTTGCAGAAGATTGCAAAGGTGATCATATGAGCCTGGAACCCTGAAACCATCATAAATTCATGCCAGTTGCCAAGCCTCTGAATTTTCAACGTGTGACATTGGGGATGCTGCAATGGTCGTAACTGTGAAAACCAGTCAGATGGATGGAACGGATGGAAACTAGTCAAGGAGAGAAACAACCTGGAACTGAGGAGAAACTTCCTGACAGTTAGAACAATTAACCAGTGGAACAACCTGCCTCCAGAAGCGGTGAATGCTCCAACACTGGAAGTTTTTAAGAAGAGACCGGACAGCCATTTGTCTGAAATGGTATAGGGTTTCCTGCCTGAGCAGGGGGTTGGACTAGATGACTTCCAAGGGCCCTTCCAACTTTATTATTATTAATTATTATTATTATTATTAATTATTATTATTATTATTATTATTATTATTATTATTATTATTATTATTATTATTATTATTATTATTATTATGTCACTTTTTCTAGTGCCGTTGTAACATTGAACGGTCACTAAATGAATTGTTGTAAGTCAAAGATTACCTGCAACTTCTAGCAGAGTCCATGGTCTTCCTTTGCATGAACAAAAGCAGCAAAGCAAAGTCAGATTCTAGTTGCAGACCTCAAGAATCAGGATAAGACCACCCGAAAACCTAAGCAAATATTATTCGTCCTCCTAATTTTAAACTAAACTAACTCAAGTTTAGACTGTTAGTCACTGTGATTTTGCCTTTATTTTGACTATATCTGAACTTTAATCCCTTTAAAAGCAGCTCCCTCTTCAGTGGGGTAAATATTTTATTACTGAGGATTTTTCTTTTTCCTGAGAAAAACTGGATAAAAGAAATATATTTATTTTTACTACCCTTTTACAGATATGATGTTCTGGTATGATATCAAATGTATAATTAAGGTATGTGCTGTGCTTGAAAAGTATCATCTCTTCAAAATATAAAGGGACTGAATTTACTTTAATTTCAAATGAAGCTACATGCTGATGAAGTCTAAACAATGTAGTGTATTTGGCATCTCTATACTTTTTTCCTGTTTATCCAGAAAATATCAACACTGTAATAAAATTTAAAAGTTATGTATTCTGGACTTCATTTTTGTTTGTATAACACAAGATATTAAAATTGCAAGTTTCAGGGGAACTAAAAACGAGTTGGGACTGGGACAAAACTCAGAATATAAATTTTGCCCCATGAAAATTTGACAGGATGGAGCTGAAAAATCCTGCTTATCATACGATCTCCCAGACAGAGGAGAGCAGCTGTGTCCAGAAGTGAGAAGCTCAGCCTGAAACCTAGCTGGAATTGAAACAGATAAAAGATTTCACAAGTGCTTTCACAATTTTTCATCCTGCAGAGAACAAAAGGTTGAAATATGCTAAGGCAGAGTTCCCGAAACTTTCTGGCTTTGTGGATCGGTGGTGGTGGGGAAGGCAATGGTTCCGCACAAGTGCAGCTCCATTTGTGCGAACGGCGGACACGTGTGTGAGCGCAAAGGGGGGAATGTGCGAGCACACGCACTCACACGCCACTTCCATGGCCTGTTTCCAAACAGCTTACGGTCATGGCCGAGAGGGGTTGGGGACCCCTGTACTAAAGAGATGGCAAGAAAAGCTAGTCTGTTTGAAACTGGAGGGAATGGAGAAGATAATTTGCAAATTAAGTTAGATTTAGGATGCTTGGGTTGCTGATGGATCCCTTGTTCCAGGATGGGCCAAAAATCATCAAAAAAATTTCCTGAGTAAGAAAACATTCCCAAAGATTGAAGGCACAGAATTTCCAGAGGGAGAAGAGGATTTGAAGACAAGATAGTTAGCCACGACAAAATGCCAGCTACGTTTTATCTGCAACCCTTGATTAACTCTAAAGGGAATTTGGATATCGCTTCACACATAATTACATTTTGGAATAGACACCCTGCAACAGGAGCAGAAGATTAGTTTTTGGAAGAAGATGGCTAATCTCAAAATCATAGAACAACGTAGCTGTAAGTAAAATGTAACATGTACCAACCACTATTCTGAAGTCTTGCGAAAAGTTGGGGGGGGGGTGTAGAGATCAATTTGTCTACCCCCCCCCTAAGTTAAAAGTTGCTTTTACTGTTAGCCTCGAGTAGGGGAAAGAGAAACAGTGTTTCGCCCTCTTGCAATGTTAAGAATACAAATAAAGTTTGATGCAATTCTTACATGTTGCGATTATGTCTATTCAGCTTTGAGAATCCCCCATTGACAGATTCTAATTGATTGAATAAAGTCCCATTTCTATTCGTCTTGCTTTCTTGCAGTGTTTCCCCCCCCCCATCTTTTTGCATTTTATTTCTTGCTTAGGTATAGATAGTTTTCAACTCAGGACCGCAAACGAGCCCAAAATTTCTGTTGCTAAGAGAGATACTGGTTAAATGAGTTTTGCACCCCAGGACAGTGCAACGGTCATAAATATGAGTCAGTTGCCAAGTGTCCAAATTTTGATCACGTGACCATGAGGATGCAAGGGTCATAAGTGTGAAAACACTTTTTTCAGTGCCATTGTAACTTCAGTCACTAAATGAACAGTTGTAAATCGAGGATTACTGTACTTCCAAACACAAGATTTTTTTTCCACATCCTCACTTCATTTAAAAAGGAAATAGAAGCAAAAAGTCTGAAAGGGTCTCTTTGGGGTCAGGTTGTTTCAGTAAATATGAGACGCTGAAAAAGAATTAAATACTCAACATTCCTGCCCAAACAGCGCTGACCCTTTCACATACAGAATGGCAAAGCACTGAACGATTCTTTCCTTGCGTGAGATACCAGTCCTGCAGAATGATATGATATGATAGCTGCATGCACAGCCCTACAAAAAGACTGCACACAATCAAGTCCCTTGTTTCGGCTATGAAAACGCAATGTGACATCTGCCAATGTGACACTACAGTTCCCCTATTGATGCTAAATCTCTCCATTTATTGTCCATGACCTCAGCTGCTACCTTTTTTTTTAAATCTGCAATATAAAATATATTCAGCTACTTATTGCATATGCTATCAATCCATAATCTTTAGATCTTAGGTTCTTCTGCGCATATCAACAGAAGAGCAGTGCAGGTCAAGCAGCATTGGATATCTTATTACGGCACTCATAATTTTTTACCTTTTTCTTTTTTCTTTTTGCAGAAGGAAGCACATAGCACAGTGTTCTTTTTTTTTTTCCCCTACTAATATTTGCTTTTAAACTAGGGGAGGTATTCTATTTTATGAACCCTACTACTGTTCATCTATTTGTGACAATGCTTTTAACTGAGGTTATAATGATAAAGAATGAACATATTTTCAATTTATCTACTAGAACAGAGGAATCCGTTATGAAAACTAATAGCTAAAGACTTTTTTTATGGGATATTCACTGGCTAGCTAGTTTTCATTCAGCTTATGCTCTTGTGAGTCAAATATTAATATTATTACTCAATTGGATACTATTTCCATTTTTTTTCTATTATTTTGTTCTAAAAATTCAATGATTTTTATTTCTTACTTTAAATCTTACCAGATACTTGAGAGATTTTGTTTTTAGTTCAAAGGTGCTGATCTTTTGTAAGATGTTCTACATCACCATACCTGTGAATTCAAATAAGGTATGTAACTGACTAAAAGACATTAAACTTGCTTTTACAGGTAGTCCTCAACTTACGACCACAAAGGAGCCCATTTCTGTTGCTAAGTGAAACATTTGTTAAATGAGTTTTGCCCCACTT
The DNA here is from genome assembly GCA_023970755.1 of Azemiops feae. Classification (NCBI taxonomy): domain Eukaryota; kingdom Metazoa; phylum Chordata; class Lepidosauria; order Squamata; family Viperidae; genus Azemiops; species Azemiops feae. The sequence goes on along the minus strand of JALGBA010000169.1, from coordinate 338,883 downwards.
TCAACCTTTCTTGCCACGGTTTTTAAGTGAATCACTGCAGTTGTTAAGTTAGTAACATGGTTCTTAAGTGAATCCGGCTTCCCCATTGACTTTGCTTGTCAGAAGGTCGCAAAAAGGGATCACATGACCCTGGGACACTGCATCCGTCATACATCCATGCCAGTTGCCAAGTGGCTGAATTTTGATCACGTGATCATGGAGATGCTAAAACGGTCATAAGTGTGACAAACACTCATAAGCCACTTTTTTCAATCCTGTTGTAACTTTGAATGGTCACTAAATGAACTGTTGTAAGTTGAGGACTACCTCTATTATAACATATTAAAAGTCGCATAACATTGCAAATTGTTTTTGATTCTTTTTAAATACTGAAGCAAATCAACCTGAGTCCATTGAAGTATCAACTTGGCTTCTCCAGACAGGTTAGATTAAAACTTTGGCTGGGGCCTCTGGGAATTCCCAGAATTCAATTATTCTGAATGGCCTCAAGTTTGGGAAAGTTGTCCTGTAAGAGAAATGTAGCTTTTGAAAAGAAAAATAAGAGGTCACCATCAAAGCTGAACCAATCAGAGCATCGAAAAACTCAAAGAAATAGCGCAGATGTGGAAGATGTGGAGAGACCTGGCCCACAGAATCGGCAAGAATTGGACTTGACATCATCATCATCATCCATCATCATCACCATCAAGCAAGCAAGAGCTATTTTACAAGTTCTTTTCAAACTTAGCAACTTCAAAATGGGTGGACTTCAATTCCCAGAATTCTGGAATTTGAAGTCCACTCATCTTAAAGTTGTCAAGGTTAAGAAACACTGTCTTATACCATGAGGTTGTGTGCACAACATCTATGACCACACCCTGAAAAGCTGATGTGTGTTATACAAATAGAGTCCAGGCATCAGACTGGATACATGACCTTGCCATCATCTTATGAAGCTCTGTGAAACGCTTTAACTATAATTAGTCAATAGACAAAAACAGTAAGTGATCTTATGCAATAATAGCTATGTTCTGAGCAAAAAAAAAAAAAATATTGGTGAGGTCCACAAAGCATTGGCTCTTTGATAGCAGTTTCAAACTAAAGTGATTCTTTCCATGCACAATTCTTAGAGTTTTCAGTAGAATTTATTGAGATGAAATGGTTGAGGTTAGAAGAATTTTAGGAACGGAACCGTTTCTCATTTGGAATCAATTTATCTCTAAATATGTTTTGGTACATACTTTTTTCAGTTTCTTTCTAATAAATCTGCCTGTGATCTAGCACGGATGTGGGTCTTTTCATACTGGAAAAGGCTGTTTATATAACCAACTTCTGAATCTTTATCAATCTGAGAAATCACCACTACACTAGATGGAAATTCAGTAGAAAGTTATATGCAGCCTC
>JALGBA010000169.1:180000-332500 GCA_023970755.1 Azemiops feae | reverse complement strand
CACGGACCGGAGAGTGCGTGGTTTTGTGTGCCGCCTGCATCCCACGGACGGGGCTTTGTTTGTTTGTATGCACCAGTTGCTGGCATGCCACGGCCTGGTACCAGTCCACGGACCGGGGGTTGGGGACCCCTGCTCTACATGGCAGCATTCACGAGGGAATGAAATATTGGTGATACTATAGCTCCTTATTTTTAATCATCTGGAAAGATAACCTGGTTCTTGCCCAATGTTTTAATGTTTTTCACCTTTTAGTTTTTTATACTGTTATTGATGACATTGTAAGCCACCTGATAGCGAGAGGGGCAGCATATAAATTTAATAAATAAATTACACACTAGACAGAAGACATGTTTAGACTTCAGGGCAGGTAAACACTTAGCAAATCTGCTTTGTCCTCGGGTTTTTGATCAGTCAGGTGTTTTTTTGGCATTGGAAAGAAATGGACTTAGGGGATGACAAGGGAGCAAAAGTCACTTTCTAGGGTTGGATTTCCACTTTCATAATCCTGTGATCTGTGAAATACCTTCCAATAGGAACATGCAGTTGTAACCTTATTCTTTCAAATGGCAATATATTATTGCTCAAAGCTATGAGTGGGGGGGGGTTGGTTTTTTTTTTTAAAAGGCTGTTAAGGAAGAGAAAGAGAAGGGAGCCATGTATTTGGTAGGCTTAACCCTTGTAATCCTTTTCAAAGTATTTCATGGGGAATTATATACCTGAGTTATTAAGTCCCAGACAGCGAGCTATATAGATAACCAGTGTAGCACCGGCTTCCCAGATGCGTGTCAAGTTTTATTTGCAGCTGTTATAATAAAGTTGTAGTGGAAAAGGTTATTTTCTCTTAGAATTGTCTCGTGCCATTTTCATAGTGAGTAATGACAATTGCCTAAATGAATAAAAGAATAAATTTCATTGTTACCACCTGCTCTTTTCTATCATGAGCAAAAAGGGGGGGAGGGAAGGAAAAAGTAAAAGAAAAGAAAAAAGGAAAGTGTGTGTGTGTGTGTCAGTGTGTGTGTGTGTGTGTATGAGGAGGGAAGAGCTATGTGCAATATTTGCAAATGATGCTCTACTGTGCTAAATTGTGTGGGATGTTTTATAAAGTGAATTAATATCCACCAGGGACCAAGCTGAGATCATCAAACTCATTTCACAGAAGACAACAAATTGAATATCTCCAGGGATTCGGTACATGAAAAGCCAGTGTGCTATCAAGTGATCCAGCCTCCTCTTAGGTAGATTTCTTTAAGCAAAATATTAAATATACTTCCACGAATGTGCCTATTGTTTTGTTATTCACCACCTAATGAAATGCACTTCTGCCTTCACCAGATGGTGGTACATATAATTTTCAGGCCTCCGATTCACAGCATCATACAAACAAATTGTATGGCAAACGTTGCTAGTCTAGAAATCTCCTGATTATTATTTTTTTTTTCCTCCGACGTCAAAAAAATAATAATAATAGTAATAATCCAACTCTTATCTCACCGGCGTGCTGAAGTGCACAAGGCTTTAGCTCTTAAAATGCACCTTCCTTTAGGTCTGCGGATGGGGCGCTGGGTAGCAAAGAATATATTTAATTGATCCAGTTACAGTTTGATGGATTGCGGTATGTGCCATTCGAGGGATGTATAGATTGGCATGCGTGGAGTAAGCAAAAAAAAAAAAAAAGGCAAGTACATAAATTGTGCAATACAAAATGCATTCTTAATACATTTTAACAATAACACATGCTGTGTTCCTACAGTGGAATAACATCATCCATATGAATCCTAGGAATTTAGTACATCTGACAACCACCCATAACATTCCTTCCTGTCTCCTTGTAGCTGGCAAACGAGAATTCTATAATTGAGTGGTACAGACCATGTGCCCTCCCTACAAGCAGATGACAGATGGATTATAAAAACTTCAAAGGAGAGCATTTGGAGCACCAGGGGAGAGATAGTGGATATTTGAACTCAGTCTTTACCCAGGAGACAATGGCACTGTGACATGGTGCATATATCAAGGAATGGTGTAACTAGATAGACATAATCTTTCTTTTCAGGATGTATTTAACATTCTGTGGCGAACAAGTTTCAGCCTAGCTAAAGTGCAACTCATCTTAATACAAATCACTGTAGCCTGAAAGCCTACATAGCCCCTTTTTTTCCCCCTTCATTTGGGTTAAACTATTCCTGCATAAAAGTGATTTTAAAAAAAAGGACACAGACCGTCTTTATCCAGTCGTTTGGAATTGTCTGATTTCATTTGATTCTCTCTTGCCCCCCCCCTCCCTCGCCCTTATTCATTTCAGTTCTGCCTATTTATACAAAGACGTCTTTTTAAGCATTTGAGGTTTTTCTGCCTAATGGGTTCGGGTGATCACCGGGGTGTTATAATGTCCAGCCACGTAGTGTAAATCGTGTATTAATCCCTGTGTACAAACAGCGTTATGAATGCAGCATTTAAAAAGCAAGGCGAAAACCCAGAGAACTGAAGAAGCTTCTTGGGTGAGAAGCAAAACATCTTCAAGGAAAAACGAAGTCCAGTTGCCTTTTGAAAAAGCATCTTTGGGATAACCATGTCCTGGATGACTGAGAATCTCCATAGACATGAAAACGTAAGACGGGGAAAGAGAGAGCCAGAAGCAAACCTAACCTCAGGAATACAGCAACCAGAAATATCAGAATATATAATATATAATATCAGAATATAGAATATCACCTGTTCAAATCTTCCCTCTGCTATCAATTCAGTGGTCATCCAAGGCAAATCTCTTTTTGTTCACCCTGTTCTCTATGACATAGAACAGAACTATACCATCTGAAGTCTCTGAGTGTGGCCTAGCTGGGATTTCTAAAGGTATTATCAGAATAACAAAACAGAATAACAGAGTTGGAAGGGACCTTGGAGGTCTTCTAGTCCAACCCCCTGCTCAGGCAGGAAACCCTATACCATTTCAGACAAATGGTTGTCCAATCTCTTCTTTAAAAACTTCCAGTGTTGGAGCATTCACAGCTTCTGGAGGCAGGTTGTTCCACTGATTGTTTTAACTGTCAGAACATTTCTCCTTAGTTCTCTTACTTCTCTGCTTGACTAGTTTCCATCCGTTGCTTCTCGTCCTGCCTTCAGATGCTTTGGAGGTCCATTGATAATTTTTTCTTAATTTGTCATTATACTATACGTGATCAGAGATCAATCATATCAGTCAGAGATCAATTATTGCCTTTAAATATGTGCCCTCAAGCCACATTTATTTTATTTACTTATTGGATCCTTCTTCCACTTCCCAGTATTTAAAATGCAATCCTAGCATGCAATCCAAAGGCCTTTGACCTCCAGAAAGTTAATCTACCTGAGGGTGCTAATGCTTATAGGAATCTTGTAAATAACATACTATATCTTGATAAAGTGTATGAAACAGCCTGAGGATATTGCATTAAAATTCTACAGAAAGGTTATATTATTTATCTGTTAACAAGTTTATGAGAATAGCCACCATACATAATAGCCATGGAACGAGAGCAAACCAAATTCCCACATAAAGCTTAAGTCATCTTCACTTGGTCAATGACCAGCATAAAATAAACAGAGAGACAAACAAAGGGAAAACACAAGGCAACAATCCCATCTCAAGACAGAGAGGAGAGTAGCACAGCAATACATTATGACACTGATGTGTGTTTCTAAGACCAGACAAATTCTTAAGAATTCCTTATTAGGACTGCTATTTTAGTCAAGGAATCTTAGTCAGTTCGGTATACAAGTTTTACTCAATTAATTAGAATCCATTTAAATATTAATTAAAAAATGCTTCCAAAGGTTAGAGTTTACATTCTTTTTGAGATGTAGCTGAAGTTGCATTGGTCACCACATTAAAAGGAAACATGCATACAAAGATTTTCCCAAACCCTTTGCCATTTTTGAAAAAAAATGGAAAACAATTCGTTTTCCATCGCATTAAATGAGAGAATCCTATAGATACATTTCCTGTCGAGTGGATCTGCATTACTGAAGTTACCTTACTGCACAGCAAAATCACTTATGCTCAGCTAATGGGCTTGAATGTTTTTTTGTGCAACAACAGTCCCATGGAACCACTTGAAAACTCAATGTCTACTCATAATTCTTTGGCTTTTTATATATATATATATATATATATTAATATCATGAATGATATTGGCAATTGCTGTACGAATGCACCTGATCTCCACTGCTTCTGGTATTAGAAACATAATGAGACAAACATGTAAGCAAGTTTGAAATCCAAGAACATATTACCCAGCAGCTGAATTTCGAGGGAAAACTGGGCTTTTCGTCAGGCTTTTTGTACATATTCGGTGCAGCTTCTTACCAACTTTCCTGAAGTCTCACGGAAAGATCTAAGACATAGTTGGTCTTACACAGATGAAATCTACTCAAAGGGGCACCTGCCCAATTCTGAAGTTGATCACATTGTTACATCTTGCATGTATGTGAAGGTTTTGCTCTATGTGTGTGATTCCAATAGGAAGTTGGAATGCCCCCGAAAGAAAAATGAGAAGCAAGAATCACCAACTTTGTGTTTGTTTAACTACAAATTCTAGGGAATAATACAACGATCATTTCACGGTTATGCTGTGTTGCATTTGGGTTTTCTGGCCTTATAACTATCGTCAGTACACCAGTGTCTCCCCAGAAGCTGGTTAGCAAGTGCAAGCAAAGAAACAGGTGGTAGAAAGAAGAATTTTTGAAGGAAATTTGCTTTAAGAACTTAACCCTTTTTAAACTGCTTTTCCACTGTTCCTTCCCCTGCCCCCCTCCCCGAAATGATCTTCCTGGAATGTAAACAGCACAGGAATAGGCAGAATTTCGAATTAAGCATTTTGACTGCATTTCTTTAGAAGTAATCTTCAAAGAATGTACAGCTTTCGAACAACGTAGCAACTCAACTAAGGAGCTTGCAACTACTTGCATAACCAAACAGGCCATGTCTGTTACTTATTATTATCAGTTGATCCCCGTAGAATGACAATAGACCACAAAAATATGGAAGGGCCAGTTTCTGGTGATCTTCCGTTAAAAAAGAAAATTGGGTTCCTTTAGCAGGCAAATAGGATAGCAATGATGCTTTTATGGAAGAATAGGCAGAACCACCATATTTTAGCATTTAGGGTTTTGCATAAAAGACCACACTACAGGAATCTGTCACTCAGCTTGCCTTTAATACTGAGTTGGGTAAAAGGTAGGAAAAACATAGAGATGCAAGGTTTTTCTTTTTTAATGAAGCTACAAAAAGAAACCTTTATTAACTGTTCAGAAAAGGCTCATTGCCTTTCATAAATATATAGTATCATATACACATTAGAAGGAGTCTGGTATACCTTTTCCAATTACACATTTTATTTAAAAAAACATTTTCCTGAGCTGCAGCTTACTTTATCTGCTCGCAAACGCTCATGCCTTTTAATCATAATTATTGGTCAGAAAAGGTGCTACCATACTCTTTTGACATGTGGCTCACCATAGATTAATAGAGAGCCAGGTTGGTAAAGGCATCAGGTCTTGCCTTAGGCATGAAGCCACCTGGGTGCCATCTTAGGCCAATCATTCTCTTCCATCCCTAGGAAGAAGAGAAGGCCAAGCCACTTCTGAAACCTTGCCAAGAAAACTTCAGGAACTTGTCCTGTTAGTCACCAGGAGTCAACACTTACTTGAATAGACCAACACTGATCTCCTTCTATAATGTCCATGTGTCTATGTAAAGGCACCTTTCACCTTGAAAGACCTAAAGTCCAGGAGGTAAGATGTCAAAGCAAGAACATCCAAGAGGATGTTCTTCTAAGAGAAGAGCCGTGGTGGCCCAGTGGTTAGAATGCAGTACTGCAGGCTACTTCTTCTGACTGCCAGCTGCCAGCAGTTCAGCAATTCAATCCTGACCAGCTCAAGGTGGACTCAGCCTTCCATCCTTCCGAGGTTGGTAAAATGAGGACCCAGATTGTTGGAGGCAAATATGCTGACTCTGTAAACTGCTTAGAGAGGGGGGCTGTAAAGCACTGTGAAGCGGTGTCTAAGTTTATGTGCTATTGCTATTGCTAAAAGATAGGAATTCTTTCTAATGGAGGAAAAGCTACCCACAACTCCACGGAGATGAAGAGTTAATTTAAAAAAGAAAAGAAAAGAAAATGTTTTATTGCATTTTTAAACGCAATAAAAGTCAAGCATTTATTACAAGCAAAAGTCAACATATAGATTTTAACTCCAATGACCAAAGGCTGAAATAAATGATCTCAGGTGCAGCCAATGTAATGGGATCCTACAGAGATCCAGAGCAAAGTCCTGGAAAATAACCTGTTCTCTCAGGGAATAAGCCTCAAATCCAATATTTTAACATCCAAAAGTCATAGGCAGAAATCTCTACCCAACCGTAGATAACACAATGCTATCTGCCTACCAGGCATTGATTCTAGGATGTTATTTCACTTTGGGATAGGAAGACAGACTCCTGACCTAGATTACAAAAATGACACTATGAGAAGGATTAAACTTTACTCTTGAAACCCCACTCTGTCTGTGTGAGCTAAAAGGAGAGACATCAATGGATCTCAATTCAGCATAAGCTCTCCTTATGTTTGTGTACCTGATAACCCCACTTTTTGTTGGTGCATGAAGATACCATATTTTAAATGTGCAGGTGTTTATGCTTACACACAGCTAATCTTCGCCTGGCTCCATACATTCATGTGCAAATACAGTGTCTTGTTATATGATCTGACTGTTAGCTCAGCTATTATACAAATTATAAAACCCCAAAAGATGAAACCAATAAAACATTCATTATGCAAGAACATTTATCGTTGAAAAGCAGTGGAATAAGTTATCTTTGGGAGCCTTTTTGGAAAGGAAATGCAGAAAACAGTTTTCTAGACATGTCTAACATTATCCACAAGCAGTCAATAACACAATTAAGACATCCTCAACAATATGCAATATTGGTATTATCCACTGAAACACCTAAAACGTAACCTATTTATATAATGTAAAGTGTCTAATTTCAATATCGCTCAAAGAATCCTCCATGTTTGAACCCCATAATACCTTGCAAATACAGTGTATGAGATATATGATCAATCTCTCTGTTTCCAAATTTAAAACCAAGTTAGACAAAGAGAAATGGGTCCAGTGAGACAAATCAGTATTTCTATCCTTAAATCAAATAATTGAACTCTGTAACTGGAGCTAATGTACCTTATGTAATAAGTTTCCCCAGCAAGCTTATTCAAACTAGGATACAGGTTTGTTTGGGGACAAGAAAGCCAACATTTGAAAGATTATGCCAGGAAAGTCCTGAAAGAATACATTAGCTCCTAAAGGACATCAACTACAATGAACAATATTTCTTTGTTCAATCCACACATACGAAAGGAGCCACATTAACTACATATGCCACAACACAGGTCTTTCCCTAGTAGATGGAACTTCTTGGTGATGCTTCAGAAATTCATCTTCCCTTCCTTTTTTTAGCAATTGTAAAACATTTATACTATTAGCAGAATAACAGAGTTGGAAGGGACCTTGGAGATCTTCTAGTCCAACCCTCTGCTCAGGCAGGAAACCCTATACCATTTCAAACAAATGGTTGTCCAATCTTTTCTTAAAAACCTCTAGTGTTGGAGCACCTACAACTTCTGGAGGCAAGTTGTTCCACTGATTAATTGTTTTCACCATTAAGAAATTTCTCCTTAATTCTAGCTTGCTTCTCTTCTTAATATGCTACATGAACAAGGAAAGGTTTGTCATGAATACATTTTATCATAATTACAAAGACAGAGGACTTTTTTTTAAGGATCCACAGGGGACTCAGCATTGCTTCACTTTCTACTGCCCAATCATTAATTTGGGGGTAGCTCCCACGGACCCATCTCATTTGAAATTCCCGTGGATGTCTAAGAAAGATCTTATAAATCATGGTTACATCTCCCACAAAGATGTTGTTCTGTCTTGAAAATGCTCTCTTTTTTTAAAACATGTAACTATTAAGCCAACAATAACCATTTTAGGTTATTGATTTTTCTTTCTTCCTTGCTCTATTGTTCCCATCGTCTTTGCAAGAATATGGACATTAACTTGCACAGTAAATGTCACTTAGAAATAATTACAGACATTTAACAAAGAAAAAAGTGTCTATTCCTTTGAGCAAAAATATCATCCTAAATCTAAACAGCACTGATGTGGTATATTAATACGATCCCATAACTCCATTATTCCTGTGTAGCTACAGGACCTCTGCAAGAGTGAAAACATCACTTTGTTATGTTTAAAGATTTCATCTCCTGCTTTCTCTGTTTTGTGTAAACTCAACAGTTATTGGTGCTTTGGGGCTCTTACTTTTTTCGTGCAATGTTGAATTCCCAATTTTTCAGGATAGTCTCATTTTACCCCTGTGTCTCATTCTTTCCTTACCAGTTTCTTCTATTTCTCTATTCCTTCTCCATGAAATCGTATCTCTTTCATTCATTTGTCCAGATCAGGGGGGGCTACAAACTTGGCAACTTTAAGACTTGTGGGCTTCAACTCCCAAAACTCTGAATGGCTGGCTGAGGAATTCTGGAAGTTGAAGTCCGCAAGTCTTAAAGTTGCTAAGTTTAGAGACCCCTGGTCTAGATTAAAGTTTTTCTGAACAAGAATCAAAGTATTTCAACACTGTACAAAAAAAAAAGTAACCAAACAGAAGTCAGTTTCAAAAATAATCAAATCACAAGTACAATTTTTGCTGAGATTTTAGTCTCTCAGTTAAATTTAAGGTCTAAATGTACTAAGCTGACATTTCCTTGTATGTGAAAAGTTAACATATGAGAAAACCATCTCTACTTAGCCACTCATTTCATGTTTCAAGGAACTGTTCCTTCTCTAAGGATAAAATTAGTCATTCTTTTCAAGTTAATAAGGAATCTAGTTTGTTCTTTTCTTTTCTCATTGACCTTCTGGAACATGTACCAAAAGTACAAAAAAGCAACTGTAATTTAACTTGTCCTCTATTTAAATTATTTGATATGTTAATGTTGCATTTCAGAATTGCTATTATTCTTTTTTATGAGGTAGTATTCAAACTACATTACTCATGAAACAGCAACCACTGAAGTCCACAAGTTAATTAGTCATCCCAATCAACCTAAATTCATTAATTTCAGCAGAACGTAGTTATGACAAACTTAATCTGAATGAATTCCTGAAACAACTTCCTTGGAAATAAAGGCAACAAACAGAAATAAATGTAGCATATTGCGACATCATCTAAACATGAGTCACATGCTGACACATGGTTTGTGGCATTTTACTAATATCTAATAATGTGTCCTTTATCTTGAAGATGGAAACGTAAGTTAGCCTTGCTGCCAAACAACGTTAATCCACATGCAGAGAATCAAAGATTTTGGCAACCTTTCAAACAGGTGATTTTTGTGTACACATCCAAAATGGTGTGCTTTTGGATATTTAAATCAAGCTCTAAATACTAAGAGACATTGCAAAAGTTTGTTTCCCTTATTTTCAGAACAATAACAATGACTGCTAACATGCAGGTCTCTAGTTACAGATATTAATGTATTAATACAATGCTGCTATAGGGCATTGCATGCCAAAACAACTAGACTCAAAGAGAGTTTCTTCCCCCCCCCCCATATCACTCTGCTGAAACACTTAATCCCAACAGCACTGTCTTAGGCCAAAAAATTTTACCCATGTAATAGACTGTACTGCTATTATCATCTCATTTCTCATCTTTTCTCATCTTCTCATCTTTCCTACTATCTTTCCCTATTGATGTCTTATGATTAATGATTGTAACTATGATTTATGATCTATGACTTATCACTTTGTTGTTGTATGTGTGCACACTGAGAGCTTATGCACCAGAGACAAATTCCTTGGCCAATAAAGAATTCTATTCTATTCTATTAGAGAGACATTTATGGAAAGACTAAGAACGCACCTGTAGAAGCAGGAAATCTAATCAGGGTTAAATCTATAGATGTGTTACATATTTTCATGAAAGTAAGAACACTGGGTGCTTTGTTTCCCTTAAATGCTGAGGCAGATCTTTATTATTCATGGAGGGTGAGAAGCTATTTTGGCAAGGAGATTGTCAAAACAGGTTATATATAAAGATATTTCCTGAAAAAAAAATATACCTCTTATTTAGACTGGATCATGCTCTAAAATTCCAGATTTATTTTACCAGATCAAAATGCTTGATCATATTACAAAGTCCAGAAATAAGCGAAAAGGTATAAATTAAGATATGTTCCTAAATCTTTCAGTCAAGAAAACCTTTTGAAAAACCTTGTAAAATGTTTGCTTCTTGTATTTGTTTTTTTTTTCTTTTATAAAAAAAAAAATCCGAAATCGCAACTCTGCAAAATGGGATTTCATTCGGTGACTATAAGGACTGATAATATTTATTATTGTTATTACTACAATGTACCATTTTAGGACAAATTGGCATTCTAAATCGAAACAGTTTCATCTCTCACCCATATTATACTGAAGGATGCAGGGAATAAAAAAGTTTATCTCACTTCCAAGATGGACAGATTTTCACAAAATTACTTTGAGGGAACTTAATGTGATTCTGGAATTATCCATTCATTTCAGCATTTTTGTTTATCTTTAATGAAACATAAGTTGCTTTTATTATAAAAAAACATCCTTTTGAAATTCAGTATAAGATCTAAAAAAGAAAGTAACTCTTAGAATTTATATTTAACATTATTTCGCCTATTGACCTTTAATTTCATTGTCTTGCACTGACATTCAGAAGACTAAACAGTAAAATATTCGCTTTTTGTTCTTTCAGTACTTATGAGATCCGTAGCTCCTAATCTGCATTAGAATTTAAGGAAAAGGCATTATTTCACTTGCTGTTCTGGAGGAGTTTAGAATAGCAAATAGCACAAAGCAGCCCTTAAAATCCCAAACAATCATCTCTAGTCATGTCCCTAAGAATCCATTTATACATTATGCAACTTTAGCTTACTTTTGGAAACACAAAGTATTTGGATTCTCCACTATAAAATTCCTCCTCTATATTTTTGAAACCCAAACCTCAGTCAAAATAAGTGTTCCCGTAACAATTTCATTCCACCACCAGAAAAATTGGCGCTCAAAAAAAATGTTATTTGGAAATACTGTTACCACCACTGGTTTATAAACATTCCACAACTCAATTCACTTAAAAGGAAATGTGATCTAAAGGGTAAGGTGTTGGGCCAGAAGAGAAGGTATCCAGGACATCCACCATCAGCTATGGAATCTCACTAGATGGGGAGGGGGAGGAGGGGGAGGAGAAGGAGGAAGAGAAGAAGAAGAAGAAGAAGAAGAAGAAGAAGAAGAAGAAGAAGAAGAAGAAGAAGAAGAAGAAGAAGAAGAAGAAGAAGAAGAAGAAGAAGAAGAAGAAGAAGAAGAAGAAGAAGAAGAAGAAGAAGAAGAAGAAGAAGAAGAAGAAGAAGACCACCTTCCCATCAGTTCCACTCTCACTATTTCCACCCTATCACATGGCCATCAGGAGAAAAATGCATATGCATCCCTTAAATAGAAACCAAATTTTTAAAAAGTATTTATTCCAGGATTTCATATAGAAAAGGGATGCCAGATGCTAATTCTTGGGCCAACCCTTCTAACTGACTTATGTTTTGAAGACTTTCATCAGAGTGAAAACTGTAGGTGAATTAAACTGTTTAAAAGCTGGAGTCACTATTTCACTTTGCTACATCCTATTTAGGTAGAAGATACTAGCCCGAGAGCATCCGTATCTTAACAGTATCGGATAAGGTCTGACTCTGCAAAAAGTCCCAGCATGTGACTATCGCTAAAAAAGCAGGAGCTTTTATATTACTCTTTTGTATTTTATGTTTAAATTCAGTTAATTTGGAAAAAAGTAAAATAAAAATCGGTTTGGACTGACTTCTATTTTTTTTTCCTCTTCTTTTGATGAGAGAGGAAATTGTAAAATTGGCCCCGTGTCAGCTCAGGAGAAGATGCATTGCCGTGCCTCAGATAAAACATTTCATCGTAAGAGCGCTTCCCAACTCTTTGCACGTTCCAGGGTGCCACAGCTGTGCAGTCCCAGGTGCAGGTTCTGCAGATGTCACAACCATGAAAGTGAGATTAAATGGAACAGACTCCAGGCAGAGAGCCAAAGAGCCATTTCTTGAGCGCTCTGCTCACAGACCCTTCAGCTTTTAAGGCATACGGGTCCGATATTAATGTAGAGACGCAACGCAGGACATAAAGCTAGAATGTCAAGTGAACATAACTAAAGAAGGATGTTTTTACACTTACGGGGTAGGAAGGTGGGAGGGAATCCCACATCATCTACAAACACAACTTCACCTGGCATGTAACAGGGCTTGTTTGTTTCTTAAAAAAATATTTTAATATTATTAAATTTGTTTGTTGCTCATCTGGCCATGAGGCGACTCTAGGAGGCTTAGAACATTAAAAACAATAAAGCCATACACTTGCTGATGCTTCAATGTTTCTCTTGGTTTTTGAGAAACAGTACAGTACAGTAGTAGTTAAATCAACCGCTTCAGCACTTGGACCACAGGAACTTAAAGTTCACAACTCAGGTCCATTTTGGAGTGCCTTCCAACAGATACTTTAAACCAATGATAGATTTTCTCACATCAGCTAAGAACTGAATTTGATATCAAATCAGCATTTCTGATAACTTTCTCTCTCCTACTTGCTCTTTGACACGTGGTACATATAAGACTAAAATGTACTTTCAGCATCATGGTCAGGAATTTTGTGTCTTGTCTGCGCATATGAAACATTATTACTTATACATGTTTGTTATTCAAAGCGGGGTACAATCTTTCACTGATCTGTAATATGCATCCCACATTTGGATATAAATATGAGTGCTTATGTATGTGTGGATGGATGGGTTGATAAATGATAGATAGATGATAGATGATAGATTGACAAATAGATTGACAGATAGATTGACAGACAGACAGACAGACAGAGACAGACAGACAGACAGACAGACAGACAGACAGACAGACAGACAGACAGATAGATAGATAGATAGATAGATGATAGAAAGATAGATAGATAGATAGATAGATATTTAGAGAGAGAGAGAGAGAGAGAGATGATAGAGAGAGATAATCTTCTGAACTATCTGATGTTGTATAAATATAATACTTTTTGATTAGCCATTAGTCATGTCAGAATCCAACATAAGAACAATAAGACCATGTGTTACAAAATAAAGGCAGTACTAAAAGGAAAGGCAAACCATATTTCTGTGTCACCCCCACCATTAATGCCAATCAGATCCAGATATGCAGTTCTCGATATATTAATCATATAAGTAGTGCTTAAAGCTAAAAACTATGCAAAATATGTTAAGCCATACTAATTATGGGGAAAAAATGACTTCAGCTCCTACAGAAACAATGGATAGTGCAAGACTGTCCTGCTTCTAAAGGCCATGACTCCAGACTTCTGCTGAACCCCAAGCCTGCCCGTTTTGCGCATCCTACAGAAGGGACATTGTTTCCTTGAATAATGAAATATGACATTTTCCTGTGTTCTGCTGCTGTTGCTTCTTTCCCTGCCTGCTCTCATTTTTCCCTCCCTCTTCGCAGAAGGCAGAGAGGTGGTTCACACAGGCCTGGCATAAAACAAGGGACTTGCAGGAGGTTTGCCATTTGGCAATTCATGAACACTTTAGAGAAACATTCCAGCAATTCGGTACTGCACAGCCACTCAGGGAGCATGGTACAGTGCATCAAATGGAGCATGCTAGTTAAACTATGCAACTCTTGAGCTGTGCCCTCCATTAACCGTAATTGCATTATCTGACCAAAAAAAAGAAATCAATGTGCAGATGATGACACTCAAGTGTCCCAATAGCTAATTCTGGACTGAATGAGGCAATGAGTTGGCTTTTTCCATGAAGCTTTATGCTGTTGCTAAGTCTCTGAAGCAGATTAAAAAATTTGGGTAAAATAGCCTACCTGGTTCAAGGGATTTAGTTGCTGGATTTAGATGTCAAGAACAAGGGTTTAAATCCACCCTCAGTTGGGTGGTAAAGACTGGTCTCCATGCTAAAGTTCCTGAAAAACTTCTGCATTCAGTAACAGGAAGACTGAATTTAAACCATAATGGAACTCTCTCTCTCTCTCTCTCTCTCTCTCTCTCTCTCTCTCTCTCTCTCTCTCTCTCTCTCCTTCCCTCTTTTTCTCTCTTCATTCAAACTCTAATGCATATTGTCCTTCTAGTTCAGGGGTGTCAAACTGCTGGCCCGCGGGCCGGATGCATCATAGCGAAACCGTGCCCACCCCATTGCCGGCAATGGCAAAAAAGTCGTGCTATGTCGCGACACGTCACGTGATGTTGCAAGTTTGACACTTCTGTTCTAGTCCATCTCTCTTCTTCTTCCCAACCTCTCCAAGAGAATTTTCTCATAATGAGAAAGGATGGTGTGTCTGTCCTATCCATCTTACATCTCAAAAGACCTATGTTCAGCTGAGGAACTGATATTGCTCCTGAAGGCTATGTTTCATGAACATGGCCCTCACTGTAGTCTGATGTCCCTTTCAGAGAAAAGAAGGAGAGAATCATTATTCCAGTTGAAGGGGAAGAAAAGTGAAAGAAATATTGTGAAACAAAAGCCTTTTAAGATGTCTTTCAGAAAGACATTGTCACAGCCAATTCAAATTGCTACAAAGCTTGGAATCCCAAAGGCAGAAAAGCCGAGGTCTACTAAGGTTATTTCTCCAAGAACAGATTGCACCCACAAACTCCTCTTGTATCTTGCTTGCCTCAGACACATCCATTTTCTACACCACAAAAAAAATATATAGATAGATACAAATATTCTCCTTTATTGAAAGAATCTGATTGTGGTATTAATGGTGTCACACATCCATTGGTTCTCATTCTTAATTGCTCTATCTCTGCCTGCATTGAACTATAGATATATTCTACAGCTAGCAGGTGTTTCTTTTTTCTCTGCAAAGAAAGAAAAGACTTATGGGGTTCTATAGGTTTTACAAATTGACTTAAGGAATATATTACAAATGGGGGGGAGTACATCTCCTGGACACCAGTTTCTTAATACTGGCAACTGAATTTTAAAATGCAATTTGTGCCTCACATTTAAACAGCTAGAGAGCTGTGTAAGGTATGAATCCATTTATAGAATATAAACTTATAATCTGCCCAATTAAGTAGGCATACTTACATATCCTTCTGTATTATTCCTTCAGCTATTCCAAACTGTTCTAGGAACCTCTCTTTTATAGATTCTATAGAAATAGAGGGCATCACTTTTGTTGCTATCATGTTTTCCATTTCACAAAGAAAAATAATCAATTGAAGTTATTACTACTTATATCTTTAAGAATACAACTTAGCCTTAATGGAAAAAAACTAATGAAATCATAAAAATCAACTTTAATATTGCCAAGAAATATATCAATATGTATCCACCATGATGTCCAGCATCCATTAAGGGAAAACAGAATATTAGAAATGTTTTAAAATTAGTAGCAGTAGGAGTAATAATACCATAAGTAATTTCAAAACATATTTTTTGTTGATTAGGATCTGTTGTTCACTTCCTCATTTTTGTAGAAATAAATTGTTCCTTCTCCACATATATGTGTCACCTTTCTACCAAATGATGATCAGAACAGGAGGTAATTCTACAAACAACTGGAAAATAAATTCCTATGTACAGTAACCAAGAAATTATCATTATACAAAATTAGGTGCAGCTAGACCAGAATTTAAGCACAGTTTACATTTAGAAGACATTGCAAAATCAAAATACATTTTGGCTTGACTATGCAAATAAAATGTCCATAATTTACTTGTGTTGCATAACAGAAAATCTCATACATATCTTAAAGAAAAAGGAATCTTCCATATAAGAAAAATAGAATAAATTATTTCTAACAGGCAATAAACAACGCAAGTTCATTGTATAATTGTCTTTTTATGAAGATTATACTAGTTTTTGTTTGTTAAGTTTGTAATAAATTAGTTGGAATACAAAACTGAGAGCAGGTTCCATACATGGATGAACACATTAACTATTTACTTTAGTTTAATTTATAAACTTTGATACAATTGACAAACATATATTCCCGGAAATTGTCCTGTGAGATTGTCTCCAAATGGTTTGCTTACACTTTTATAAATACATTTAAAAGTAGCTTAATGATAAGCTAATTGTAAAGTTTTGATGCTTTTGTCATAATTCAGGAGGACCCAGTAGAGACACTATTGAGAAGCTGTTGCCTTTGACCCCACATGTTAACAACGGATTGCAATGACTCCATTATGTTTAATTCAGTTGCTTTCCAAACAGGAATTGATGGAAGGAAAGAAAGATTTACAAAATTAATTCCAAGGTTTGTTGTCTATTCTGAACTAAGCTGGGAGAGTTTTTAACATCAAAAATACATTGGTCAGGCTGGCTTACTGAACTATGAAAACATCACCTAAAGAAATTCTCGTAAAAGACACATTAATGAAATTTCAGCATGGCGTAACATAAAGGCCTGGCACGCAGCTATGAAATGTTACATTTCTGTAATTAGAAACATTCGGCTTGGCTAAAATTTGTAGAGCTTTTGTCCAAACAGGACAAACTGGAATAGAAAAGTATCCGACATCAAATCAAAACATTCCCATTACGACCCCCTTCCCATCTCCAAAACAGACCGTGAGGCATTTAAACAAAGGTACCAGAATATGCATATATAAGTTGAGTTGAAAGAGATGCATTCCATGTTGTACAGAAAGAGAATGTCAAACATCAGTTGGACCGAACTTGTTTCCAAAGCCGTCTAATCTACTTTAGATAGTTGCAACAGCCGTACAAAAAAAAAACTGTCAATGTCTTACTTCAAAGTGTAGAGAGGGTAAGGGAAATGGCTCCCAGATCTGTATATACATGGAAGTTTAAACATGTATATGATAATTTAACCACACATTTGTCCTGATTTAGAAACTGTTTGCATAGTGATTTGCAGAATGTTTCCAACTTCTTTGTCATCTTAGCAAGCATACTTTTACTGGCACTAAGAGAATTTTAAACAAATAGCATTTCCAATACTTAAATGTTCCCTGTTAATAAACCTTGGAATTTGCCAGCTTTCTTCATTTTTTAAAACAGAGCTTTAGTCTAAAACAAATGTCATCGGAAACCAAATGTAATTTTTAACATAATGCAAGATGGGTCCACCTACTGCAAAATGAGACACAGTAAATAAAAGAACACCTGAACAAAACAGATTCAAATGCTTGCTAAAATTTCACAAAAGTTTATTTCAAAGCAATTTAATAATAATTTTCACCAGAAATCTTGACTGAAAAAGAACAGTGGACTCCTCTGACTCTTGTGTCTATGAGAAAAGCAAAGTAAAAACAGACAATTGGGGAAGATTTTGCTAAGCCTCCTAAAAATGGACAATGATGGCAAACCACTCTTTGGGCTAAATGTCTATGGAGATTCTCAATCATCCAGGTCATTGTTATCCCAAAAGGCAACTGGACTTTCTTGCTTTTTTCTTTAAAACATTTCACTTCTCATCAAAGAAGCTTCTTCAGTTCACAGATTATTATAAATATTATTTAGGATAACAATAATGGGAAAAAAGTCAAATGTAAATTCCATCCAATCCAGTAAATTTCAGCCTTTAATTACAAGTATTTTCACTGTTCTGATTGAAAAGTACTCTGGATTAATTTTATCCCAAGTCTAGTCTTACATTGTCCCTTGGTGACAAATGAGTTCTGAATTAACCTAAATTATCCAATTCTCTTACTAGCTCAGGGATCCATGTGACTACTTTGACTCTATAACCCCACATCCCACTGCCATTGTTTCTCTCCTAGTCTAAACAGATTCCTGGAGAAACTACATGTTCTGCATGTACTTTTCTAGAATAGTAGCTGCTGCATATGGATTTCCATAATGCCAAATTCACACTGAGATGAACCATATACAAAGTGCACGTGCAAAAAAAACCCTCGGGGGAAAAAAGAAGCTACTGTTGTCCTACATTGAGCATTCTTTCCTTGAAAGTAAGAGAGAGAGAGAAGTTCATATATGATCAACATACAATTAGAGACGCCAGCAAATTGTTAATGTGGAGATTGAAGCCCCAATATGATATGAACAGATAATAAAATGGTACTGAACAAGAGTTTACCTTTTTATCAGCATTTGAGGAACATCTTGGGTTGGGCTGTATCCTAAGTCAAATAATGTTGGTTGGGGGAAATTTTGACCCAAATTTTGGAGAAATAGATCTGAACCCAAGTAGATCTTCCTGAAATGTTGATAGCAATTTGAACACTTCAGAGACTAGCAGAGCTGGAGTCTTCATAAGGAAAAGAAAAACCACAGACGATTACCAATTTCCACTATTTCTATTTCTCTTTTCTTTACATGCCAGGAAAACATTGGATTGGGGGGATGCCATGTTCCAGGAGCATTTCCTCAAGGTCTCTCCAATCCTACTGTTTGTGGAAAGGGAAATTGTGTTTCATCAGAGCAAGAACTATTTGATAGACCTACGATCGTGCGATATCTTAACTTCTTCAAACTTTGCAGTTGCGCTTGCACAAAACATTCATAAGGGTTGCTTCACAAAGGGTGTTAGCATGAATGAAGAGTCCCTCTCATGTAGCTGCTTCAAAAGCTTACCCTAGTGGCCTGCCTGTGTATATCCAGAGGCAACACTTTTGTCACTACCTCCAGTAAAGTGATAGTGCTGGCTGTGGACAGCAGGAGATAGCCTTTGTAGCAGCCACACAACTCTTCTCCAGGGTGCAATTTCCTTAACACGTGGAGGAGCATCATTCCACTGGTCTACTTCACAAAGCACCTCTTTCAAACATTTCGCACAGATCCAGATCGTGATGTTTTGCTAAAAACTTTTGCTTGCCATTTTAGTTTGCTTGTCTCCTGCTGCTTCTTCTTCTACAAGTTACACTACCCTTATTATTGTTCTAAGTCAAAAAAAAAAAAACCCAACCCAAAACCTTATTAAAATTTAGTTGAATAGACAATACTCATTCCCTTTCCCCCCTCACACCCTCCCAAATCAGCCTTAAATATTGTTAGACTTTCATTTGGAATCAAGTAACGTGATCATTCTTTAGTCCTTTTTCTAAGATGCTAATGAGAGACAGCAAGAGAGAGAGTAGGTCATTATTATAATTATATACTTCACGGCTATGACTCCCTGTTTTCTCTTTGTCATGTGTGGAGGTTTTATTTAATTTGTGGCATGCAAATTTTATTCCACATACGCACAACCACACTACTGTACGTTGCTTAGCACATGCCTCTAAATCATACGCCAACACTTTATTAATTAGAATTAGTTACCAAGGCCATCCCAGGTCACCCATCTCTAAGGTGTGAACTAAGAATAGGCAACCATTCTACTTTGCAACTTTAGTTACTTTTAGATCTCTGATGGAGTTTATAATCCCAAATTGTAAACAGCTGTCATACATCAGCCTCAGCAGGACAGTGGTGTCCTTTCTGAAAAGCCTCGTAAAAGACAATAAATTACAACAAGGAAAGCAACTTAGTCTCCGATATTTGGAACAACCAAATTAAGATATATGCTCTTCTCTTCTATTCAGCACTTTGCTGGAAAAATTAATAGAAGCTGACCAACTTTATTTTCCAAGTCTACATCCAACAAATGAATAATTGAATTGTCTCTTGGCCAGAATTTCCAAATCATTCCTGAAGCTCTCAGCTTCCTAACCAACCACTTGTGTAACCTTTTAACTCCTATGTTTTATTCTCCATCTAGTCCTTACAAAGGGAAGGACAAATTCTCCATTAGTTACGTTCAAATTCTAAGGCTACCCAAATGTCTACATCCAATGAAAAGTTGCCTTCTGGTTATTTGGTTATAACTTCACTTTACAAAATCAAAACTGGTAAAAATAAAACTGTTGAAACAATGGCTCTTCATCTGCATTGAGGACGTATTCTGCAAATCTCTCTTCATGAAAGCATGGCAGGAAATACATATATGTTTTTTAAGGATAACTCTGGCTATTATATACAAGCATAGAATAAAAGATACAAGCATATTGTGTGCTGTATCCAAGTATAAAGTTAAAGGTGAAGCCTCATATGTGATAGGATTAGAATAAGGCCTTTGCCATATTTGCAGAATTGTCCGCCTTCCCAGGGATACCAGAAGGGAAACATGCTCATGAGATAATTCTATTTTATTATATATATTTTTATTATAATATACTACATTAACAAACCTTGTCCAAAAGGTGCTTTTCAAAAGATGACCGGACTTTCTTGTTTTTTCTTTGAAAACATTTCACTTCTCATCCAAGAAGCTTCATCAGTTCTTTAATTCTTCAGTTCAGAACTGAAGAAGCTTCCTGGATGAGAAGCAAAAAGTTTTCAAAGAAAAAACAAGAAAGTCCAGCCGCCTTTTGGAAAAGCCTTTTGGGACAACCGTGACTTAAATAATTGAGAATCTTCATAGACATTAATGAATCTTGCAAGTCTGAAAGTTCAGATCTCCGTCTCTTTTTACAGCCTGATAAGGATGATCCTTTCAGAGTTTCTTTTTCTGCCCATTATACAACTGTGGGCTACTGCCTCCCTTATCTGATTGTTCCTTAGGCAGCATCTCTTCCCCCATCTCCCAAGGTCATCCCTATATACCTTTTACAAGAATAGATGACCCTCCAAGTGGTGCAGAATAATTACAGTACTCCAAGTTTCTTCAGATAGTATGGCCAACATACTAGATACTCCATCTTTGATCCATTACACTGACTGTGGGCATCTATGATTAAGCTAGGCAAAAATCACTACCCTACATAAAAATCAGGAGCTTGGTGGCATCTTTTAACATGTTTTATTAAAAGGCACAAGCTTTCATGAGCTACAGCCCGCTAGATCAGATGAATGGACAAGCTTTAAGTCTTTTAATAAAATATGTTAGTCTGAACGATGCTACTCCTCCTCCTGATTTTTGGTTACCATAGACTAAGATGCCTCTCCTCCTACTAGGCTATATATTGTATACTGCAACTATTTCAATGGATTAAGGTTTATTTCCATGGACAAAATGCATTTGAATAAACACAAGCAAAGCATACTATATAATAAAAGCCCTGACTCTTTTTTTTCTTAAATGTCTTTATGGCAATTTTTTATATAACAAAGCTTCTGGGAATTGTCTTTTATCAGGTAGCGGTTTTACCACCAAATTAAGGGTTCAGGAATAATTAAGCAGCATTACTTTGTTTGCTTTGAAGACAGACTTATTATGTGTCACTTTTGACAACAAAAGATAACATTTTATATGGGCAATTGGTGATACCAACATCAGGAACGTTTTAGTTTCCTTCTAAAAGCATCGGTGCCAATTTCTGCAAATATTGGAGGCTTCAGCTGAAACAGATAATTTTTCAAGCGACAGTTTTAAAAACACAACAACAACAACAACAACAAAAATAGTGGCCTTTCTCACTACACAGTAAAAAAAAAAAAACAGAGCAGCACAAAGATTTTCAGTGCGGACCTGCTTAAATTAGGGATTCAAATTGGTCGTTCCTGAAATAAATCCTTCAGCTTTTCATTCAATGCCTCCCCTGCATTATGTCCTTAATGCAATGCCGAAGAAAAGAAGAAAAAGGGAAGACAGAACCAGCAGCCTCTTGAGCACCACTCAACCTCCCTATTTAGTTCCATCACACAGCTCAGAAGGAAATGTCAATGCACGCCTATAGAGACCACGATACTGCCGTATATCAAAACGAAGCCTGATCATTCCACAGGCTTTGCAGATTCATCAATGTAAGAACTTTTCAGGATGGGCAAAAAGGCCAGCCAGTCTCATATATCAGTCAGGTTTTGCAAAAAAAAAAAAAAAAAGTTTTCTGCAGCTTTATCATTTCTCTGACCATATTCATTCACTTCAGTTTCACTTATGCTGGTAGGGCAATTAGTTTTCATATCTGTACTTCTGTACTTCTCTTGAACATCATATCTGAAAAGCGATAAAGGTGGGGCATGGACCTGCCCCACAGGAGGGAGAGGAAAAAAAAGTAGGGCAATTTTCTTACTACTGTTCACTGCTCAGAAACACTGTAAAGAGATATAACTAAACTAGCAAGCTAAATCCAGTAGCAGTAGTACTCACAGAATTACACAATAATAGGGTTGGAAGGGACCTAAGAGGTCTTCTAGCCCAACCCCCTGCTCAAGCAGGAGACCCTATACCATTCCAGACAGGTGGCTGTCCAGTCTGTTCTTGAAAACCTCCAGTGATGAAGCACCCACAACTTCTGCAGGCAAGCTGTTCCATTGGTTGATTGTTCTCCCTGTCAGAAAATTTCTAGGTTGGATCTCCCTTTGATAAGCTTCCATCCATTGCTTCTGAAAGGATCCTCCAGTATTTAATGCTAACAGGAATATGTAGGATTGTCAGCTTTAAATCTTACAACCTGTATCAAAGAGAGTGTGCAAAACTCCTGTTTCCCATTTCCCATTGTTTTCAATAACATCCAAAGGAGTAGCAAGCTGTTACAAATATCATTCATTTCATAATTAGTACTGGAAGCTAGACAGAGTTTGAGTCCGAGTTAGGATTGAGACGGAGATTATTAGGGAATCCCTGGACTGAAAAATTGAGGAAAGCAAATCTTGCTTAGGTATGATTTTACCCATTATTTACTGATATCTTTGTACCCAACTGTGATTTGCAAGGCTTCTAAGCTTCCACTGAAAAATACCAGGTGATCATGCCCAAGAGTCTTGCTCACATCCCCAGTTTTCCTATCAAAATGCAACAGAGTTAGAAGCATTTGAAAGGCATAGACTAAACCATGAAAATTGTACCAAGCAAACCGCAAAGCACCAAAACGATTGTGTTGTCTCACTGAAGATCTGCGTGGAAAGCCTAGAGACAGACCTAGACATAGGAAAAGGGTTGAAAAGATGCCTCCTAAGTAGAATAAAAGCCTTTTTCATGGAAAATATGTTATAGCCAAATTACGAATCCAACATATTTGTGCCCAAATTAAACCCTTTGGAGACCTGTTAATTTCTGGGGGGGGGATGAGGATGCTCTAAATTCACTCTTGCTTAAATGAATGGAATTTAGACCTGCTTAAATTTAGCTGGTTTATGTTTGCCTGAAATAGTTTGTCTAAACTATTTTCTGTTGTTAAGAACTTTGCAGTGTATCAAGTTCTTTTAGGTAGCAGTAGGCTCAACGAAAGTCATATCATTCCAAACTTGATTTACATACAAACACACAAACACACAGTCCATTTGTTTCCTCTTCCATCTGAGGGCAACCAGTGTGACAGCAAGATTCCCATATAAAAGCCATAGAGAGGGGCAGATGGACTAGCAGACAAATATTGATAGTTGATTAAAAGCAGGGCAGCAGAAAACCATGCGGTAACTATTGGTACTCATAATGAATCTGAACATTCCTTCCTTAAACACAAGTCCCATCAGATCCAACCACTTCTTCTAAAATTGCAATTTCAAAACAAGTTGCAAAATGATTTGATGATCCTTCTGTTCAAAGCAATAAAATCCCCCTCTGAATGCCCAATTTTTTAAAATATATACATATATATATTCCCTTCCCCTTGGATACACCTGAAGTGATTCTCTAGATTACAGCCATATTACCAAAATATAAAACACAGCTTTAACAAAATTGGTATCATGTTCCTGGGACACAATCTGGCTGTTTTAGTTTCTAATCCAATATGATTTTGTTCTATAATTCCAGCAACATGACGTAACTTTCTCTTCCACTGTGAATAATTAGGAATAACAGCAGGGGTCTGCTTTTCAAAAATAGCCTTGATCTTGGATACCTTCAATTTTCAGCAACTTGACTAAAAATATTTTCTATAGATTATTTTGCCTTAGAACCCTAGAAGTGAGGTGGGGGGGGGGACTGCCAAATTTCATTTGGACCAGTGGATCTTTTTTACCTGTTGACCTAAACATGAAATAGGAAAGATGGATTTGAAATAAACAGAGATGCACTCACATGGTTACCTACACACCTGGTCACCCAGCTGTGGCCATGCTAAGGTTAAGCATTATTAATCTTTGCTTTTGCAACACTGATACTGTAGTTGCTTTTCTCAGAAGTCTGAGCACAATGGGTAACAAAGTAGATTTTATCTTGTTAATCTCTCTTTAACACATGCGATTTTTCTTTGGTTTAAAGTTTATCGCAGACTATCAAGGAGGGCATAAAATATTAGGACCCTGATTCTGAAATCGTTAGGGATATTCTGGAATCATTCTTGATATGTCTTGCAAGTTTTCCAGTATTATGACCAACAATGCGTCTTGGTCGACTTGAACAAATACAGACCTATAAAGAGTAATTTTTCATACAGCACTTTTTTAAACTCACTTTAAGCAAAGTAAAATTGCATTCTAGAAGTAAACTCCATTGAACAGAGCTGAAACTTGCTTCTAAACAAGCATGCAGAAGAATCTCCTTAGCAAGCTTCAACCTGAGATGGAAAGATAAGTAGTTTACTAATTACTTTCTTCAAAGCTTTTCCTAGAGATCCATTTGGTTATTCAGCCAGCTCAGAAGCTGATTACAAAATTCAACAAAGCTTTTTGGCTACTAGACTCCTCAGTTTTGTAAACCCACCGTTAGATGTTTGCTCTTCAGACACCAGAGTACTATAACTTGGAATGAAAGATACATTATTAGCTTTAATGTGGATCACAGGGGGAAAAAAATGAAAAAAGACACTTCATATCCTGGAGCTAACTCAACCTATTCTTATCGCTCTAGCAGTATTTTGAGGGGTATTATTTTCCCCACTGAAATTAAGGAAATAGACAGATAGCATCAATTCATTCCTAGAAGGTCTATCAAGCACCCACCAAATCAAAAAATGGACTTATGACTAAGGTGTGGTTCTTCCCCCAGCATTGTAGGTTTTATAAATTTCATTTTTCATGCCTATATCCAGAAAATCCCAATCTTGGTGTTTCAACTAGGTCTTTCACAAAACTGGAGGACTTGCAGTTTTCGCTACTCTACTCTCTCCTGAAGTTACCCATTGTTACAGAAACGTTTTATTTATGAACTGATGGTCTTCTCTCTTTTTTCAACAAATACGGTTTATCAAAGAATTTTACTATAGCAAATTTAGCCCCTCAGATTTTAGTTTTAATCAGAAAGACGTCTTGATTTTTCAGTTCTTCTGTTCTAAAGCCATACCGTTAATGCAAGAAACTTGTAAGTGGGAATGGAGACATTTTAAAAATGTACTTCCGGTCCCTCTGTTTTTTTATTAAAGTCTAATTTTAGCCACCTGTATCCAGAAACCCATAAAATTGGCAAAGCAGGTACTTTAGCAAATAAGGTTAAATCGTTTGATTAACAAAGGCTCCTTAAACCTGAGCAAACTTTTGGTTCTTTCTTTTTATAAAATTCCTATCAATTCAGTCAAGACTTTTCGTATCAGATTCATATCCTATCCAAAGACAGCTGAGTGATATCTGACATACATATTAACCCCAAAATAATCTTCAGGCAAGAGTGGAAAGGAGTGGGGGGAGGGGGCAAATTTATTTTCATTTAAGGGAAATTTGTATTTGTAAGAAAAAAAAAAAAAAAGGAAGATCTGATTAAGACTCTGATAGATTAGATGGGCCAGTTCCATTTCAAGCAGACTAGTGAGTTGAGATTCACATGGCATGTAAACAATCCCATTTGTCATCTTACTTTTTTGAAAATATAGCCAGTTTGGCTGCAAAATAAGGACACAATCTGTCCTATAAAGAAGGTGGTATTGTAGTATTTTCCCTAGACAGAAAGTAAAATTTCATTACCTCTCTTACAATTTGGGGCAAGTTGTAACTAAGCTCCAGAAAGATAACAGTGCTGAGAACTTAAATCTCCTGACTGTTAGGATTTTTCTCACATCCCAGTAGGGCAGGATATCTCAACATATATCAAGCTTGCTCTACAAATTTAGTTGCCTAACTTTCTGACAAATATTTTGCTTTTAGACAGAAATAATTTGAGGGCATCAGTCTAATTCTGTCAGGTCTAACAAGTATAAATCTGCTCCCACATGCGGAAGTTTTTAGCATCACAAAGCATCAACAGAACAGTAAATAAAAATAAATACTGAATACCGAATACAATTTTAAAGCAGTAAATGACACTATTACCCTGAAGCCATACCCAAAATAGGAATATATATATCTGTAAATATTCCTCGCAGTGAGGAAAACCATTAACTGAAATCCCAAATGATGGAGGAACTGATTGTTTTTTTTTTTTTAAATAAGATATTTCAATCCAGCTAACCTAAAAAGATAGATCAGATGGCAGCAGATACACATTTCCAATTATCTGGAGGCATTTTGCTTGCAAATATTGGGTTTCTGTCATATTAAGTATTATAAGGAGACACACAAACAAGCAAACACAACATCAGAAAGAAGAAAACAAATGCTTAGATGTGTTTGTTGAGCGTGTTCGTCTGGGCTCCCCCAACTTTTTATTTTTATTTTTAAGAAATGAGCGCCATCTCGAATTCTCCAAACTGAAAAGAAGAATACTACCTTTCTGGGTTTAGGGTAGCTATCCCTTTGATAAAAGCCCTGAGACAAGCTGCTCCCAGAAGTGCAGTTGCTGTTGCAAATTTTCAAGCTGGAGAGCTCTCTCTTCACCAGGAAACGAAGAAGTTAATTCCTAGGGCGCATCAGGCTTGTGATTGTCAAAGACCAAACATGTCAGTGCTACCATTACCAGCAGACTAGCCAAGCATTTAATGGTAGAATCTGGAGACATTCACTCTCCACGATCAAAATGACATCATAACTAGAACAGCCTTCAGCTCAGAGACCCACATAAGAACACCCTAGCTGGATTCACAGTTCGGATCAATTGCATCCCAGGCATGTATACACGCGCACACGGACACCGGATTCCCCTCGCCCTGGTGGAAAGGCAGTTTTAAATACCCTCCTTTTCAAACAGCAGCGGAGAGATTTTGTTTTTTAAAAAAATCACATTTCCATCACAGCACTTTATAAACAACTCCCCGGTGAAAGAAGACACCAGGGCAGAAATTCAAAGACAGCTATTTGCAAATGCCCACGATTAATAACCTTAACTCTTGACTACTCTAGGAAAATGGGAGGAGGGAGAGCGAAAAGCAAGCAATTAGAAATTAACTCCTTGGGATATATTTTTTAATTCTTTTTTTCTGTTGGCTTCTTGTCCGATTTTAGATGTCTTATTAAAATCCAAATAACCATTCCGCAGACAAGCAGGCAGATCCGGGAGCCCCACCGTTCTTTATGAACTATTGGAAGTGGGCAAGGTTTTCACAGACAATCCTCCCACGTCCCCCCAACAGTAGCAGCAGCTGAGTGTAGCGCCCATGTCCCCCAGCGACCACCGGATTTAAGCACACAGCCTCTCTACACACACATCCTAACGGTCCAATAGATTCACAACAGGTAACAGGCATCACAGCCAGGGGATCCCAAATTAATTTGCATCACTACCAAGTCGAGGAAGGAAGGAAGGCAGAAAAGCAGAGCAGAGGAAAAGCAAACACTCCCCTTGAAGCCTAGGAGCCCTCCAAAGGATACCAACACCAGCCCCGGACCCACCCCCAGCCCGGCTTCCCTTCCCACAACCTAGGCACGCACTTTTTTTTGCAGGTCACTTACTTTTCAATTAGGTCTGCCCCCTGAACCATCGCGGAAGACGGAAGGAGCCGAGTTTGAGGGACCTCTAGAGATTCAGGCTTTGCCAGCAAGTTTCTTTCCCCGCGCGTGGGAGGGAGGGGAAGAATCCAAATTATGCAATTCTGCTCCCGGGATCGGTTGCGAATAATTCAGGGAAAGGGCGATCAGGTTAAAAAAAAAAAAAAAGTACGAGATCCAGCTCCCTGCACAGGACAGATTTGTGAAGCCAGCCGAGTCACCCGTACGGATTGGCGCCTTCCTGAAGCATCTTGGAAGTTAATTACAGCTGTACATGTCCTTCACCACTACCGGTCTATCTTTGCCCCCTCCCCCGCTTTTTTTTCTTTCTTTCTTTCTTTCTTTTTTTTTTTTTAAAAAAAACCCCTCCCTTATTCAGGTTTACTATTTCAACCTCAAATCAGGCAGGAGTTGAAAAGATGCGGGAGGGGGGAGAGGACGGGAGATCCCCTCCCTTTGGTACTTGAGGAGCCTTCTTCCAAAGTCTGAACAATGGGGCGAAGATTGGAGAGATGGAGGGAGAAAAAGAGAAAAGGGAAGGGGGGGGAAGGAAAACAGAGGGGAAGAGCAGCGACGCGAGGAGTGGGGGCGAGAGAAACACTTTCCACAGAAAGACTCCAAATCCGGTGGAAGTGGGTAAAAATACCGCGGCTAATATTAAACTGGAGAAGAAAAGCGCCTTCGTTTGCGGAGAGGCGTTGCGCCCATCCCTTTTGAGAACTTTTCTGGATGGAGGAGGGCTGGGGGGGACCCGCTCTAGGCAGCCCGACGGAGCGCAGCGGAGGTTGCTCAACTTCAGGGGGACACTTAAAAGAAGCTGTCCCCCAACACGCCTAGACAAGCAGAGAAAGAGAGAGAGAGAGAGAGAGAGAGAGAGAGAGACCTGGTCCCTTTCCCACAAGCGCACGTCTGAAGCGAGAAAAGACTCGGAGGAATCCGCTCAGCTCAGCACAGACCGCCCCTGTTGGAATTATTTTAAACTGCACAGAAGGGAGACGGGGCGGGGGGCGGGGGGCGGCAACTGGAAGGGGTGAGAGGGGGGGCTCCAAAGAGCGCGCTTGGGAAGTAGAGACCCGGTCCGGCCAGCCGGCGAAAGAGACGCGCGGGGTATCCCGGCTTCTCCCCGGCCCCGGCGCGCTCCTCTCTCTTAGCTGAGCCTCATTGTCTCGGGGCGCGCATCTCGGAAGCGGCGGCCAAACTTCGCCTCCTTCTCGCCCCCAGCCGCCCGCCTGGCCCCCTCCCCTCCCCAACGCCGCCGCTACAGCAGCTCTCCTGGGCGGCAGCTAAAGTGAAAACGAAGCGCCCGACAAACTCCCATCTCCACCTAACAAGACACTACTGTAGACACATCAAGCTCCACTCGACAAAGAGAAGGGGAGATTAGCAACGACGCCGGGCCGGGCCCCCCTCCCCCGGGCACCCTAAAGGACCCCGCCAAGACCCCTGTAGATTTTTTTTTAAAAAAATAAACTAATTAAATGAATAAATAACGAGTCACCCACTCCTTCCGAGGGGGGACCTACCCCTGTATTCAATCTCCCGTGGAACTGACGGTATGCCGCCGTCGCAGTCGCCCCCGCCCCCACCCCTGTCTTCCCCGCAGCTTAATTCAGATCTCGGATAATCCGTGGGAGACGTTTCGCTTTGTTTTGTTCTGTTTTGAACTTCGCCGTTTCTCTCTCTCTCTCTCTGCCTTAACGCGAGGGTCCCGGAGACAGGCGCGCACCCACAAATCTGCAATCTCTTTCCCCCCGCGTAAAAGTTGCCTGCTTCCAGGTCCCCTTCCTCTTCCTCTTCCGTTCTACAGTGCGAAGTCGAGGCAACAGATGGGCTGAAGTGAAGAGCTGGAATTTTTCCTACTTTTATCATCAAAGCATTCTCCGTATGTGTAATTGTGCGTGTGTCTCTATATGTACAGATACAGACACACACTTAGAAAGGGTGTGAGCTCGTCTTTCTTAAATAACTTTTTAGGGTTGATTTTGTATATATATATTGTATGTATATATATATATATACAAAATTTTGTATACATATATATATCTATGATTTATATATGTATATAGGGTTGATATACAAAATCAACCCTAAAAAGTTATTTATGTATATTCATATAATCATGGGGCTATTTTCAGATCTTCAGGTTAAAATTAAAATTAGTTACAATTCCGGGCTGGAGGAGGTGATAGATCCACTACAGATGCCCCCAGTGGAGAAAGGACTCTCTCTCTCTCTCTTCCGCTTGCCCCCCCCCCCGCTCCAAACACCCCCCCTTCAAAATCTCTCTCTCTCTCTTCCGCTTGCCCCCCCCCCCGCTCCAAACACCCCCCCTTCAAAATCAAACTTCTCCCCACCCAGTTGGAAGACGGTCGCTTCACCTTAATTCACTGGCAGGGAATCATCCGCCTGAGCGCGTTCCCCCCCCCCCCCCCAGCGCGCGGGTTTGCTTTTGCTTCGTTTTCTCCCCAGAAAGCCAAGTTTTTCTCTATTAACCTGTTACTTGAAATCGCGCCTTTCCCCTGCCCGGGCTGTCTGTCTGGCAGGTGCCTGCTTTCCATGTCGGCGTGGGAGGGGGGGGAGTGCGGAGGAGGGGGGGAACCTCGGGCACTCTCCTCCCCCTCCCCACAGTTCCGTTTTGCTAGAAAGCTTTTCAACCTCTCTGAAAGACTAGTGCAAAACGGCGCCCCCCCCCCTCACCGCCAGCCCGTGCTCGCTCTGCCCCGCCCCGCGCCGCGCCGAGCCGGCCTGTGAATGCAGGAGGCTGAACCCGAAGCCTGTCGGCCGGGCGCGCGTCTGGCTGGAGGAAGAAGAAGAAGAAGAAGAAGAAGAAGAAGAAGAAGAAGAAGAAGAAGAAGAAGAAGAAGAAGAAGAAGAAGAAGAAGAAGCGGGGGCCGATTTGACGGCGCCCGACCCGACGTGGCTGGCTTAAAACTCCCCCAGAGCGTTGGCAGAAGTTTTGAGACAGGCTAAGCTCGAGGGAAGGGGCGTGGGAGGGACGGAGGGACCCTCCGGGGGGGGCGCGGCGATCTCGGGAGGAACCGGGGCAGGGGGCTTCTCCCGCCGCTGGACCTTCCCATCCCGGCTCAAGCTTCTCAGCCCCTCCGCCTGCTGACAGAACCCCTTCGCCCAGACAGGCTAGGAAGGAGTTGACTTTTGCAAAACTTTGCCTCCCCGCAGCGAGGTTTGGCTTTAAAATTAAGTCCCCACTCCCGACCCCAAAGTTTGGGTAACTTTAAGCGCGGGGCTGGGCAGACACACACAGACATACAGAGAGGGAGAGAGAGAGAGAGAGAGAGAGAGAGAGAGAGAGAGAGAGAGAGAGAGAGAGAGAGAGAGAGAGAAAGAAAGAGAGGCGCGATCTGAATTCTTCCTAAATCTTCCTTTCCTCCGCGTGATGAAAAGCCGTCTCAAGTTCTGCCTTTTCTTCTGCTCCCCTCTCCCTCCCCTCCTTCCTGCCCTTCCCCGAATCCCTGGAAAGTAACGGATTTTGAAAAGGGACGGAGGGAAGGCGCCGGTGCCGGTCTCCAGGCTAAGTTCTACAGCGCCCTGCCATGGCTCCTTCGCTGCCTTCATTCTGGCTCCGCTTTTTTTTTTTTTGCTTTTTTTTTTCCTGTCTCTCTCTCTCTCTCTCCCTTGACAGCCTCGGCTCGCAAACGTCACTGCTATGGATATTTAATTATACTGTATTTTTTAATCACGCAGGCCCCGTTGCGAGGATGCAAAAAAAAAAAAGAGAGAGAGGGGGGAGGGGGGCAATTACTCCTAGGTTACTTTGATAACGCGGGATGGGGAGGTGCGCACCCCTACTTAAAAATAATTCTCCCCATCATAACTCTGAGATTCCCTCTCTCTCTCTCTCTCTCTCTCTCTCAATCTCTCTTGTTTTCTTCCAAAAAGAATAAATATCTGGAGGGGAGGGGGCGGAGGACCCTTCGCCGTCCCTTTTGTCTTTCCTTACCTTCCCGTTTGTTTTAAAGCAAAGCCCCCAGAAAGTCCGGCACGTAAAGCGAAGCGTTGTAAAAGATTGTGTTCAATGAATAATGAGGCATATCCCCACATGATTGACTTGATCATTTGCTGGGGCTGGAAACGGGGAGGGGGGGAGGAGAGGAGAGGAGAGGAGAGAAAGTGGCTAAGGGGAACTCTCCCAGATCCACCCTCGGCCTGGCTCTCCTCGATCTGGGGAGCCCGTCCCGAGGACCAAAGAGATCCGGAGCTCCTCGCTTTCTCGCCCCCCCCCCTTCCTCAGGAATCCCCCCCCCCTTTTTTTTTTTTTCCTTGATAGCGATCAGGCAACCTCGCAAGACATTCGCGGCTCCTGCTCTGGTAAGGTAAAAATGCATTGTACCGTTTAAAAAGGAGAGGGGGGGGGAAACACACACAGAAAGAGAGAGAGAGAGAGAGAGAGAGACGTACAGAGACACAAGCTCCATCCATTGTCGTCTTGGCGTAATTCGCGGCATCCAGAGAGGTCTTGCGGCATTTAGCTTTGATGAGCCAAATGCCGAACCCTTGATATAATAATCTACAAAGAACCGGCTGCCATCGTCCATTTTCGCCGCTCGCTCGCCGCCTCTTCCCCCTCCCCATCCCCTCCCCATTCTCCCTGCCTAAGGAACTCTGGCTAGGCAGGTGGGAGAGGGAGGAAGCGTTTAACACCGAGCCGTTTTGGGCTTGACCTTGAGCCCGTGTAAACACACTTATTCAAACCCAGAAATTCCTCCAAGATCTACCCCCCATCCCCACCACAAGCCGCCCGCCGCCGCCGCTGCTGCCGCTGCTGCGGATCCAAGCTTCCATCAACCCTGTCATTTTCCCTAAACAAACCCGAAGGATCTCTCCCTATTTAAGGAGAAGGGGAAGGGGGGGGCAGAGAGAGAGAGAGAAAAAAAACGAAGGGGGGGGGAGACGGGAAGCGAGCAAGGAGGAGAGGGACACAGTTAACACGCCGCGAGAGAAATACAGACACACAGAGACACACACGCACCCACGACTATTTCAGCCCGGCTTCTTACCTGCTCTTGCAAACTATTTCAAGTCCGATTCTTGCAAAAACTCCGGAAGGGAAGCTTGAGCAGGATTGCACGCAGCACCAGACCCCCCAAAAGCTGGGCGCTTAAAGAGAAGTAATCAACGATAAAGTGACGTTGATCCGCACTGTAACCTTGTGGCGTATTTAATGTAAATAAGCAGTTATGTTGCCAATCGCACGCACGCAAACACAGAAAGGTCTTCGGCGTTGCATTTTGATGCTTTCCATTAAGGCTGACTTTATTTACATACACTATTTAGGGGAAGGGGGGAAGGAGAGAGAGGGAGGGAGGGAGGGAGAGAGAGAGAGAGAGGCAAGATCACGATGGTAGGAAGACAATACTACTGCCAAATGATTATGAAAATATGATTTTAATTAATCACGTAGTAGGCAAGGAAATTAGCATACGGTAATTAAACTTCCAGGGGAAAAAAAAAGGAACGAA
The DNA here is from genome assembly GCA_023970755.1 of Azemiops feae. Taxonomy (NCBI): domain Eukaryota; kingdom Metazoa; phylum Chordata; class Lepidosauria; order Squamata; family Viperidae; genus Azemiops; species Azemiops feae. The sequence continues at coordinate 299,236 of JALGBA010000169.1, read as the reverse complement.
AGAAAGGACAGGCGGGGAGGGAGGGAGGGGGGAGAAAGCCATGGAGCTCCTTCGCCTTATAGGTCTCAGATAATCAGGAAATATAGATTTCAAACCTTAGATTGGTTTTGTTTTGCTTTGCTTTTGGGCTCCCCCAGATCCAGCGTACTTTATTACCTAAGCAAATAACTTTTTCTTTAAAAGAAAAAAGCAACTTGAAAAGGTTGGGTTTGTCGTGCCAAGGCTTGGAAGGTGCAATCAAGCAAAAAAAAAAAAAAAAAAAAAAGAGGAATAGGTTAGATGTGGCTAATAAATGAAAAGGAGCAGAAGGGGGGGCATGAGTGGGGGTGGGGGGGAAACACTGTCGTTGTGGATTCTACCACCCATCTGTGAGAAAAGCAGGCCTTCAACAGCCTCTTTGTGATGGGGTTATATAATGAGGGTGGAGTAATTATTGGAAGGGGGGGTGCAAAGAATGTTTGTTATAATAAACAAAAGTAATCCAGCACCTTCTAAACATTTGGGGTGTTGAGGCATGTTAGTGGGAAAGGAAAGAAGAAGAGAGGGAGAGAGAGGGAGAGAGAGGGAGAGAGAGGGAGAGAGAGAGAGAGAAAGAATCAAGATCCAAAAAAGCTGACAAATAGAGAGAGGGGGTGGGATTGTTTCTGTGTGTGTGATGTGCTTGGTTAAAAAAAGAGACAGAAGCAGACTGATTATTCAAAATGCTGGGCCACAGGGACACTTAAAACATTGATTCAGGTAACACAAGTTCCATCTCCACTGAAATGAGGTCCCTGAAGATGACCGGCATACATTTTAAATCAGTTTACGAGATTTTTTAAAAAAGGGAGGGAGGGCAGAAACATCACACAAGGCGAAAATCATCTGGAATAAAGGCAGGTTTGTACTAGAGAAGAAAAGTTTAGACATCTGGTCAAAATTCTTGGAAGATCAGCAACTTGTTGATAATATGAGCACTAAGTTTTTTAACTTAGGCATTTAATCAACCCTTCTAATTTTCCTTATTTTACTCTTCCTAAGGCTTCTCTGCTTACCTCTCTTCTCCCTTCCCCAAGGGGGGAAAATTGCTATTTCTTTTCTAAAGTTTCTGAACTATTCTTAAAAGCTCACAATAAAAGTGGATAGCAAAGTGGAGAGTGTTTGTACTTGTTTCCAGAATGTAGGAATTGATTCTTCACTTTGAGATTTAATATTTCTAAAGTCCTCTTTATAAATATTCCAAATATTCTCTCTTTTTCTGTAGAAATTAACATAGCAGCCACATCAATAATGCCACTATCGCTACGGGAATGATAACTAGAGCAGTGGAGGGGTGTCTTTATTCCAGTTCTTCATGGATCAACTGATTATATTCTCATCTTTTGAATTTGTTATTGTAAGTCAAGTGATTCTTTATAAGTGACAGGCCTGACAAAGAGATGAGGGTGGGAAAGCAGGTCGAAAGGAAGTTACCATATGCACTTTGAAAAAGGCATTTTTAGAAAACAATTTAATGGTGGAAACGGATCTTGTCTTTTAATCCTTCATGGCCTTGATTCATGGCTGCATTAAAGTGCAATATGCTTTTTTTAAAAAAAACAAAAACAAAACAAAACCACAACAACTTCATGGATCAGTTCCTAGGACCTGTATGGGATTATGAATGAACTTCTTATGAAGCATTTAAAAAATAATTAAAAGTTAGACGATAAGATGTGATGTTAATCTGACCTAAGTACAGGTAATCCTCGACTTACAACTGTTCATTTAGTGACCGTCTGAAGTTACAGCGGCACAGAAACAAAGTGACTTAGGACTGTTTTTCACACTTACGACCCTTGCAGCATCCCTCTGGTCACGTGATCAAGATTCAGACGCTTGGCAACTGACTCATATTTATGAGGGTTGCGTTGTCCTGGGGTCATGTGATCCCCTTTTGTGACCTTCTGACCAGCAAAATCAAAGGGGGAAGCCAGATTCACTTAACAACAGTTGTTACTAACTTCACAACTGCAGTGATTCACTTAACAACTCTGGCAAGCAAGGGCGTAAAACGGGTCGTTATCTTGGGTAGATGTTATCTTGGGGGTAGATTCCCCTCTCAATTCACTGCCCGTGTGCATTTCCTGATAAGGCTTTGAAGTAATGACTTCTGCCTGGCCACTCTTCCTGAACACAGTAAGAAGGATTGTAACAAGTGCATTTAGTTTAAAGTTCAGAAAGGGTTGTTTCATAAGCTCAAGAGATACTCCATAACAAGAGAAACCTAAAGTAACGTGGAACTAGACTGGAGTAATGTGAAGATGCCTATTAAAAATGAACATTTAGAAAATGCATGCTCTGACTGCTACGGTTTGTTTATTTGCAGGCTTTCGGTGCCTTCAAGTTAGTCATGATTCCTGCTTGGGCAAGTCCCTGTAGATATTCTGGCAACATTTCCAGAGGTGTCTTTATCAGTCAGTGTCTTCTTCCTAGGGCTGAGAGAGAAGGGCTGGCCCAAAAATGGCTTTATGCCGAGGGCAGGACTAGAACTCATAATCCAGAGGAGGAGGAGGAGGAGGAGGAGGAGGAGGAGGAGGAGGAGCAGGATCCTGTCTAATTTGCTGTGGTCCTTGATGTCTTTGATGTCCTTGACAAGGAATTCATATAAAATAAACATGGGGGGGGGAACCTTATTTTCACTCCTACTAAATCAAATACTAGAAAGAAAATTCTAACTACACCGTTCTTAATACAGGAGCATATTCTTTCTAGTTTAGCCACTTCCTCATGGAAAAGACAAAATGACAGGTGAAGTGAAGAGCCACAGGTGGGTCAAGAGGTGGACTCACATGGATATCACTTAAGAAGGGGAAGCATAGATAAGTCCTTGGCTTACAACAGTTCATTTAGTGACTGCTCAAAGTTAAAACAGCGCTGACAAAACTGACATGGCCATTTTTCACACTTACGACCTTTGTAGCATTTCCCCGTGATCATGTGATCAAAATTCAGACGCTTGGCAACTGACTCGTATTTATGACGGTCGCAGTGTCCCGGGGTCATGTGATCCCCTTTTTGCAACCTTTTGACAAGCAAAATCAATGGGGGAGCCAGATTCACTTAACAACCGTGTTACTAACTTATCAACTGTAGTGATTCACTTAACAACTATGACAAGAAGGGTCATAAAATGGGCAAAACTCACTGAACAACAGAAACTTTGGGCTCAGTTGTGGTCGTACGTCAAGGACTACCTGTCCTGCATTAGTCCAGATTGACTATTTCAACCATGTTTTGGAATTACCAAAAAATGAGTGCACAAACATGAGTGACTTCCAAGGTCTCTTCCAACTAGATGACTTCCAAGGTCCCTTTCAACTCTATTATTATTATCATCATCATCATCATCATCATCATCATGTGAAAACTTCAGAGCACAATTCTCTTTTCCCTCAAAATCCAAACTCACACTCTGCAGAGGTGAAATATTTGTGCACATACATGACCACTTTTTCCACTCTGAAAATATGTCTGGTTTGCTGTGTTTTGCTTTCTTTTTCTCTCTTATAAAGTGGAAGCCCATAGAGGGCAGAAAAGCAGATGTTCTCAAGGAAAGGAAAGTATTTTTGAAGAGAGAGAAAATATTTTCTCTCGCCTCAATCCTAGCAACTCCGTTCAGGTAAATAGTTTCTATTGGATAAAGGAGCTGTGAAAACAAAGTATTAATATTCAAGGCATAGAAATTAACGTGAATCCGATTAAACTTAGGTTGTCAAGAGAATAACTTGCTTTTGTTTAACCTAAGTTCATTCTCGGCTAACTTGAAATAGAGAGGAGTTCTCAACTGAAATTAAAGTAGATGATTCACTAATCAACTTTAAAGTCTCCATATGTGGAGCTACCATACATGAAATATTCTACATATGGACAGCAGAACATGGCAAGCAAAAAATATGCTCTGCAGAAAAAGAAGAGGTAGAACATTAGAGGAGAAAAACATATATCATCATATATCATCATATATCATATAACATGTGTATTCAGAAAGAATTTTGGACTTTCTAGAGCTGTTTCTACTGGGACTTTAGTGTCCGTCAATGACTTGATGAAGACTTCTGCTTATTCTGCTAATGCTGCATCAGAAGTCAGTATTTGAGCAACTTTTCAAGATCTTGAGTTGATGAGATTATTCTTTGAAAAGAAGGTAGAAAGAGTTTGTACCTCTGGAAGCAACCACCTGAAAGCAAAAAAACATTCCCCAAACACGAGTGAACAGTTAGATGAGGAGATCCGAACTCATTGGTAGCCTCACATTGCAATGAACCATGCATTCAGTTTGGCAATTAACTAAGATTGTTGGCTGACCAGGGACAAAAATAGCCAGAGAAATGATTGAAGCATTGGAAACAGGCCCCTTGTCAGTCAACAGTTTCTCTGTCTTTGGGCAGTGGTTTTAAAGGTGGGGTGGATCCTGCATCTATCCCAGAAGCCAACAAACATTAATATCACCTAAAAGCCCCCCCCCCCCGGGTCCTATTTAAGTCCTTTCACCTATTCTTCTCCATCACTCATGTAACTTTTTCCCTAAATACCATATTCCAATACCTAAATTTGCCCTGTTGTACAATGTGTAATATATATTTCTAGCTTAAATTTGGTTAGATTCTGTTATGAATTTAAACTGTCAATTCTGTCATTGCTGCACATTTTCCAGTTCTGGTCTTCCAGTGAGACACTGTCCTCCAATATTTCAAAAGCAATTCAACCAGCCACACAAGATCAACTTTAGTCCCAATTGTTTGCCTTGGTCTACTCAGAGGAAAAGAAATAGTCAGGTTCAAGGATGTACACAAAAGTTTGCTCAGATAGTCCACTTCTAGCTTATCTTAACAGCGAGAATATTTTAGCTGGCAGATTAGTAGTTGCATCATACAATTTATAGACTGCATTTTTATATATATTGTGTTTATACAAGCTCAAAGCAAGGATTTGGCTACTTTGATGTATGTAACTGGAAGTATGGATGCAAAGTGCTACAATTCAGAATGCCATCAACTCAAAAATATAACTTAGGAGAGAAAGACCTTGGACAAAAGATTACATTCTTTTCAGTTTATCTGAATAATATTTGTGTAATCATTCACTACCATTAAAAAAATCGCCAAGGTAATCTATGTCTTTCTGTGACAGAGGAAACTGTCCAAGAGGATACTATTTAATTAAAAATTATCACATAAAAATAAAGACTCAGTGAAGTACAATAAGCTTCTGTGATCAATGTCCTAAGGCTTGTAACCAGCAAAAGCTAACCATTCTAAAAATAATTGATTTGTACTTTAAATACAGAACCACCTTCTTGTGTTGCAAAATAAAGCTCATCACATTTTAAAAAAAGCACAACACAATCTTGATCCGATCACAGATTCAGCAGAAGCAGTTAGATGATTGACTTCCTTAGATACGGAGCTATAATAACTTTCCTATTACGACTCTATGCACCATATTATGGCGATTTTATCACGGCTTTATCCTAATTTAATATTTTATCTCATCTATTTGTGTTTGTACAGGTAATGTGTTTTAGAATGTTGTATATCGGTGACCACATGACCTCTTGTAGATGCCATACGCTAACTAAAAATAAATAAATAAAAATTTTGAAAAACTTAAGATATGAAAAGAGAAACATTGAAGAATCTACCACCTTGCTAATCAGAAAAGTGCAAGATGTGGAAGAATTTCTCAAGATTTACTAGGATGCTTTGAAGAAACACAATACCAGGCCAAGTTTCTGGGCCTTTCTTACCATCCCTTCAAGATGCATCCCATCCGATGCATCTAGGAAGCCACAAATAGAAAAACAAAGAAAACAGGAGAAGAAACCTGCCTTGATCTTTTCTTTGTGGCTTGCTAGACTGCATCTGGTGGGATACACCTAAGAAGCCACAACAGAAGATGAAAATAGTTCTCTCGCACTGTTGCTCCCATGGAGAAGCGGACAGCTCCTATGGCTGGAGACAGTCATCAAGGGAAAGACATTTCAATTAATTACTTCTGCAAATCTTATCTACATGGAGAGAGCCATCTTGGTGTAGTTGTTAAAGGCAGTAGGCTAGAGATTAGAGTTCTAATCCTGGTGACTTTGGGACAGACCTCCTCTCTTTCTGTCCTAGGGTTAGGGTTAGGCATCAGCACAGCACTTCTGAAAAAACTGCCAAAAAATGGCAGGGACTTATCCAGTTACTTACCAGAAGTTAAGACTAACAAAGGCATCCATCAATCTCTCCCCCTATCTCTATCCATATCTATCCATATCTATCTATCTATCTATCTATCTATCTATCTATCTATCTATCTATCTATCTATCTATCTATCTATCTATCTATCTATCTATCTATCTATCTATCTATCTATCTATCTATCTATCTATCTATCTATCTATCTATCTATCTATCTATCTATCTATCTATCCATCCATCCATCCATCCATCCATCCATCCATCCATCCATCCATCCATCCATCCATCTATATCCATCCATCTCTCTCACATGTGTCACTCGCTAGCTAGCTAACTCTATCTCTGTCCATATCTCTATCCATATCTCTATCTCTATCCAACCATTCACTCCAGGGATATATATATATACATTTAATTTCCACATGGTTAGGCAGGGGTCCCCAACCCCCTGGTCCATGAACCAGAACTGGGTCGCGGCATGTCAGCAACCAAGCCGCAGAAACAAGCAAAGCCCCATCCGCGAGATGCAGGCAGCACACGAAACCACGCCTCCTCCGGTCGGCGGAAAAACCTCTCTCCACGGAACCGGTCCCTGGTGCCCAAAAGGTTGGGGACCTCTGGTATAAGGGAAATGATGTCCGAATTATTAATGAAAGGAAGTAAAAGCTGTGGGTAGTATTTCTACAACAGTATAATAAACAAAAGCAAACACAGATGTATCACATAGATACTATTAATATGTAATATTTAAATTCAGTAGTTTTTATAAAGATTTGATAGTAAAAAGATTTGATGGTCAAAAAGTTTACTCTTAATAGGTGCCACTCTGACTAAAACCCATCCTTGCTTTGAAACAAAAACTTACTTCCAAATGTAAGAGATTAGTATCAGCCTAGAATACTTTTTTTCTTTCCTAGTTCATGATATTATTAATATGTTTTTTCATTTTGGTTTTGAAAGATTTATTCCAGGAAAGTGGACAGTATGGAGATCTGATTTGATAATCACATAAAAAATAAATTTGGCTTTTCATTTCTAAGTAGATGGGTGATGCACATTCATCATTTTCTGATGCTAAAGTCATTACCTTAAAAAAAAATTAAAGAATATGGGGATTAACATAAGTTTGTGATCCATACAATCTGCATTTAAATTATGCAGTAAAATACTAGAATTATTTTTAACTCAATGAACCCTGTAGCCAAAGCATAAACCACCTGAGGAAAAAGAATATTCTTAAAATAAGACTGCAGGTAGAAAATTGTCTATCTTGGAAGTAGCAGAATGTCATTATAATTTTTAATGACTAATATTAACCAAGCTCTATTACATAAGGGTGTTTTTTTCTGTCCAGCACACCTGAACCCTGGTTAAACAGCCCCATCAGGATGTCATGTTTCACAGAACAATATAAGTTAAAGTGTACACTATTTTTTTTTTCCAGTTTAGGTTTGTGGATCAAAAGAAACGCAATTATTGACTATTAGCTTGCAATCTAAACAAAAAGATGATCAAGTTATCCTGAAAGGCAGAGTAGAAATCAGATTAATAATAACGACAACAACAAAACAAAGCTCAATTAACGTTAGCCTTCTGTGAGTTGGGTTCAATAGAAGTTAACATTAACAATGCAGGAGCTGGAAGTAGAAATTAGAAACATGAGTCTGTTATAATGATATTATCACAGGCCAAAAAGAAAAGAACTTTCTCGAATGACATTGAAAGAATAAGAAAGCACACTAAGCAAGGCAGATATTTTTTTTCCCTACCACGATGAAAATGCTTGTAACTGCTCTTTACCAAAAATTGAATTTAATATGATTTTATAACAGCAGCTTTATACCTTGAAAAGATAGATAGGTCTAAGCAAAATATAAAATAAAGTATTATTTTAATATGATAGGTAAGAAAGCTTTTAGAGGAGACATCAGTCTTCACTCATGTAATTATAAAGAAAACTGGGTGATTTATGCTTTTGGTGTATCTTTCTGGTGGTTTGTTTCCTTCTCCATCACCACTGCCAACAACACCATTTGTTTTCCTTACAAGAAGAATCTCCTTACCCAAGAAGGTTGAGATAATGCATTGGCCTCCAACAGGACTTGCCCAAGCCATCAAGATCCTGAGCTCATTCAGGTTTCCATCTGTACTGCTATGCAGTAGATTGCATGTAGAATTAAGTCAAAGTCATTGCATGAAATTGCTTGGTGATGCTACAGGATTCAACCCAATCAATTCACCCTAGGAGAATAGAGGAATTGATTCTACCCTATCCATTTTCCATACATTTCAGGTAATATGATCGCACCACCCAGAGGCATTTTCCAACTGTCATATATGACCCCATATGTTCCAGCTGACAAGCTCAGTTTCTTTAACCGCTGAGCCATCACACCCCCAATTTCAGTTGGACACAACTGAATAACATCACCATGTCCATCATAACTCCTAGATTGGTGAAAGTGGAGCACCAGTTCATTTTAGTTGTGTGTAGATAGAGATCTCAGCAGGTGACACCTCCTAAATGAATTTAGCTGATTAAAAAAAAACCACACCTAGCTAGTACTTGGCCAGAAGACCTCAAAGACATCCCAAAGCTGCAGACTAGTCTATTTGAATGAACGTGCCCCCCAAAAAGTCCATACAAACCACATCTGTATTGTTGCCAGAAAGATACCATGGATATGTCTACAGAGTCAGCAGAGCTGAGGTCATCTCAAGCAGATTTTATTCATATCCATTATTTTGTTTCCTGTTTTTTTTTCCCCCTAAGAGTGCATATATGAAATTGAAAGCCTTTTTTTTTTCTTTCAGACTAGAGATATTTATTAAGCTACGCTGTCTCTACAAGAGGAGGGTGGGGCTCCTTGATGTTTCTGTACACATCATTGGTCCCTGTCCAATATTATGCATTTTAGATATAGGACCTTGATGACTTCATGCAGTTAATCAATGTTTTTAAAGAAAACAAATCACTGATCCCAAATCTCAGAAGATCTGAGTGGCTTCTATCCTGAACACTTCTGTTTTGCAAAAAAAAAAAAAAGGAGGAGGAGGAGGAGGAGGAGGGACAAAGAAAGGAGCTTGCAAAATAATTTAATTCTATGCCAATTTGACTATACCATCCCCTCTGGGATATCCAGCAAGGCTGCTTCTTACATCTAATTATTATGCAGTGGTTATATTATCTGTAACGTGAACTTCTGGTTCAGTCGAAAACATGGATTAGAGAACTAAATCCCATATATTGTGCCATTGCTCAAAATACTATTTTGTAATAGGGTTTTTTTTTTTCAATTTCAATGATCGATGATTCCGTTTCAAATATATCTTAGGGAACATTTTAATTAGCCAGGTTTTGAAAAGGGGTTATAGATTGTATCTCAGCACATCCCGGTTATGGAGAAAATAAATCAAACTTACATTGGTTTATTTATTCATTTGTATCCCGCCTTTATTATTTTTACAAATAACTCAAGGTGGCAAACATACCCAACACACCTCCTCCTATTGTCCCCACAACAACAACCCTGTGAGGTGGGTTGGGCTGAGAGGGGAGGACAGGCCTAAAGTCACCTAGCTGCCATTCAAGCCTAAGCAGGACCAGAACTCACTGGTGGTGGTGTTTGGTTGAAAGTCATCTAGCCAGCTTTTATGGCTAAGATGGCACTAGAACTCACAGTTTCCTGGTGATTGGCCCAAAGGCACCTAGCCGCTTTTCATGCCTAAGGCAGAACTAGAACTCACTGTTTCCTGGTGATTGGCCCAAAGTCACCCAGCCACTTTTCATGCCTAAGGCAGAACTATTACTCAGTCTCCCAGTTTCTTCCCTAGTGCCTTAACCCAACTGGCTGTCTGGTTAGGTACGCCTACAGAATCCCAAGCAAAGTTTTGTTCAACATTGCAAGGTCAAAAAGTCCCAAAAACATGCCAAAACAAAAATTGTCTTTAAGAAAAAAATTCTCAACTACTTTTAGTAACCCAGATCATTTTTGTATAGGAAAGGTAGCACCCCTATATATTTCCAAAAAGAACTCATTTTTTAAAAACAAAATTGTTCTTCCTATTTTTCATCCTGCTAGATGAGTGCTAATAAGATGGTTGGGTCTTTATGAGGGAGAGTCTCCAAACAGTCTCTTTTGGCACCACTTCCTTCTCTTGCCTCTTTTTCTCCTGATACCCAATTAAAAGAAATGGTTTTGTTTGATCTGGTCCAAATGCAGAATGTTCTACAACTCAGATGGCTGCAGCCATTTTCAAAAGGTCTGAATCACTAAACGTTGGGAAGCTGTTTAATTTATACAATCATGGAACAATTTTATTTTGAGCTTGATTTAGAAATAACTCATTTCCCTTTATGTTCTGAAATTCCGGGCAATCAAATTTGCTAATTATAAACTTTAAAACCAAAACTCTGTATCACCAATTTGCCTTTGAAGTTTAGTGACTTCGGCACTTGAGCTACTGGCTTAAATTCTCTGGTCTAAAGTTCTGATCTAAATTATATTAACAGACAAAGTGTCAGTGGGGTGCACAGGCCACGTTCATCCAAATAAGTTTTGTTCAGGTTTGGTTTATTATATTGTGTGAATCCAGGCACTGTAACCTGGAAGATATTTCTCAGGAATTTTATTTGAATCCTTTCTAAGGTGTTCATACTGTTCTATGGTCCTAATTGATTAGATCTACCTATGGATTTCTATGACCTTCCAATGCAGCAGTCAAGGATTAATTATGATTAGACCATTCAAAGCATTAGCAACTTCCATCCTGGGGAGATTTTAAATTTCAATGGGAAATTGGTTACTCATATAGAGTTGGGCAATTTGTGAGGGGGTTCTGATTAGAAGGTGTCCTGTCAAAGCTTACCATTAGCAGTTAAAACAACTAACATCTGATGATGGAAAGATCTTTAAGGAAAAAGCATTTATGCATTCATTGCGGCAAATAGGAGCTGAACACTGTCAATTTCCCAATGACCTTTTAAAAACAACGGCAGCAATGAACAGAGCATATCTACTTACAGATCTGATAAACAACCAGGAAAAAAGGAAGGAAAAAAAAACAAGGTGGGGGAATCAAGAATCATTTAAGCTGGAGGGAAAACAAAATGTCTGTAAAAAGTAAGCACTGGAATCTGCCAGGTAAATGCAGGAGAATCATGCTTAAAATGGACAGAGTCAAAAGTAAGAATGTTTTCACCTTTCATGAAATGGTTTGATAGCTCTTATTAAACATCTTTGTAGAAATCCCAGACTGATAATATAAGGAAGAATAGAAACTCTCCTCTGTAGGCTAAGTAAGTAAGTAAATCTTCCAAATCTTATTTTGGAAGAAAAAATAACAATATAGACAAAACAGTATATAGAAAGATGCATTGTTCAGATTTTTTTTTGTTTTTAAAAAAAACAATTTGGATCAGGTGATTAAAGGAGAAACAGAATCTTTAAAAAAAAAAAAAAACTCAGTTCCCTGAATTTGTGGGAATACAGTTATCCTATAGATTATAAAACATGTTAGCTAAACCGAAACAGTATTGGGTCTTAGCATATATTGTGTGAATTAAGCCATTATGCAAAGTCATGATGATATTTATTTTAACATGTTGTGTGAGCAGAGTGATAGACTGAAATTTTGCAGCATATCCCAGCAACCAGCATTGAGGAGGGGGGATTTTGAATTCAGTCATAAATAAAATCTTCAACAAAATGTTAGCATGTAGATACACAGATACACACACACACAAACAAACAAACACACACACGTTCTAAGCTTCCTGATTTCCAGTGGATAGTTTTGTCCTTTAATTTGCACAATATTAAATGATTTTGCATACAAGAGAAAAATCTGTAGCCAGCATCTCCAATTAACCTGATTGCAGGGGAAAGTAATTTAGAAATTGACCTGTTCTTGCTCAGAACTCTTTAGTTTAGCCTTCTGGGCATCTCTCCTGTTTGCTTTTTTAAACACTCTCTCTTTTCCCCACCCCATGCATTCATAGTTCGTGATTATGACTCTCAACAGATTTGATATGTATAGAAGCTTTTTCTTCCTTAATTCTCTTTTAAGAAATGGATCATGCAGGGATGTCAGGAAAGGTAAAATGACCATGCTAATAGGAAGATATGGCTGGGTTTCAATAACACCTTAAACAAGAGGTTCTGAACCTTTTTGTACCATGGATTACTTTGACAGTCTGATGAAAACTATGGAACCCAAATATTATATGCTTGAAGATAAATATATAGAGACAGAGATAGAGAGATAAAGAAAGAGATGCAGATAAATATATGCAGATGAAAGAGAGAGAGATTTTCATAATATATTTGTATTTTTTTCCCCATTTAGGTTCCCAGATCCTTTGAAATCAATTCATGAACTCCCAAGGGCTCTCTTGATTCCAGATTAAGAAACCAAACAAATCACAGTCATTGTGGTTTGTAAAACATGCTTATGTCTTAGCTTGCTCTGTGTCTCCACAAAGTCAATATAAGCTATGGTTTCAGAAAACATGAGTGTGAAAACAAACAAGGCATGAGTAGCCAACACCCCAGAAGACAAACTCAGGCTCCAAAAAGACGGTTGCAGGATTTGGGTTTGGCTAGTCTAAAGAAAAGAAGAAATAGGAGAGACATGATAACAGTGTTCCAGTATCTGAGGGGCTGCCACAAGGCAGAGGGGGCCAGGTTGTTCACCAAAGCACCAGAGGGAAGGACGAGAAACAATGGTTGGAAACTGATCAAAAAGAGAAGCAACCTGGAATTAAGGAGAAACTTCCTGACAGTGAGGACAATCAACCAGTGGAACAGCTTGCCTCCAGAAATCGTGGGCACTCCATCACTGGATATTTTTAAGAAGAGACTAGACACTCACCTGTCTGAGTCGGTATAGGTCCTCCTGCTTGAGAAGGGGCCTGGACTAGAAGACCTCCAAGGTCCCTTCCAGCTCTATTCTATTCTATTCTATTCTATTCTATTCTATTCTATTCTATTCTATTCTATTCTATTCTACTCTACTCTACTCTACTCTACTCTACTCTACTCTACTCTACTCTACTCTACTCTACTCTACTCTACTCTACTCTACTATTCTCACTATCTAGTGTTTTTTTCTGAATTTTCAAGTGTTCAGTTATGTGTAATGACACAACCTTTTAATGAAGATCATTCTGAAGACCTTGGTAATCATGTCTTCTATGTGTGTTTGATTGACATCCATCTTCCTGCATATTTCGGGGTACACAGTGAAAAATGTGATGACTTTGAAACATAAATGACTAAAGGAACTACATTTCAGCACAAATATGATCCAGCAGCTTCAGTTTGTATCTGTCCTAACTTACTTGGCACCATGTCAATCAAGTCACTAAAGATTTTTCTGGTCATGGAGCATAATCTAAAGAGGGAATGTTGAACTAAAGATATGTGAGGCAACTTCCTTGTTCACAATGGACCTGGATCTTGTCAATGTCTGACAATCAAGTAAGTGTTTCCTTGATCTCCAACAGCAATATGTAAATTGTGAATGCTGGATCTGATAACCTACACTCAACAAGACATTGCATGGGAGAGAAAGACTATAAACTAAGAATTAATTACAGATCACACTGTTCCCCATCACCAAGCTATTTGAGGTTACAGGCAGTGGTGGGATTCAGCCAGTTCACACCAGTTTGGCAGAACCGGTAGCTAATTTTTTGTTGCCCAGGCCCAGAATGGACTTCCAGAAGCGGCATCCACACAGAGAACCGGTTGTTCACATATTTGAATCCCACCACTGGTTACAGGGCCTACTATTTTGGCAATATCAGGATAACTTGCTGTAGACTTCCATTTACCACTTCCAAAATCATCTTGCCATGCAGACTGGAAGAGGGAGTGGATAGCTATTTGAAAACCATAAGGTCCAAAACATAACTTGGGTATATCAATTGTGTTAAATCATAAGCAGGAATGCACAAAGGTTTTGGAAAGCTAGTTACAAATTTAATAGATTTGGTAGCTTTAAGTTATTTATTCAATATAGTGACTGAAGTGTGTACTGACCAACTAATCTTCATGTATCAGTCTTTTGCTTACCATACTTTGTTTACTTTGGCATAGTGTGATGGGTGAATCAAGTCAGTATTATTTATAAAACTATCACTGATAGTTTAATGTCATCTGCAAAGCTTGACACTCACCCCCTAGAATGTGCAGCTCCAACTAAGAAATTCAAAACGTGGACTTTGAATGAGTATGAGTATAAGCATGTGTGTGTGTGTGTGTGTGTGTGTTGAGTGTCCAAGACAGAGAGAAATGAAAGAAAAAAATCACAAAGGTAAAGTGTCTCAGCCTAATAAATTTCCACTTTATCACAACAGTGGTGTACAACCTGCTATAGAGAGCTAGGCATCAGCAGATGTAAGTAAATCTTGCATAAGTTCTTGGAGTGGGTGCAATTTTACTGCGATTGAGTAATTTGTAAAATTTTGTTTCTCTAATTTCAAAACAAGGACAGGTCGATCTTTTAGTCCCGTCCTTCCCCAAATTGGGGGGGGAAAAGTTGGCAGAAGTAAAAAAACAAAAACAAAAAACCCTATCTCTTTTATGGATTTCATTCTTAATTTGTCCTTTTTCATTCCTTTGCTCTTACAGCTGTTTCTTTGTGAATGGGGCTCGTTTCTTTTTCTTTTTTCCATCCATGACGCTCAGCTGAAAGAGAAGAGTGGGTGCAGAAAAAGGAACGTTCGTCCGGCCAACAAACCTCGGTTGTTACCTGCAGGATAACAACTGGTTTGTTAGTTAATGGCTGGCAGAAGAGCCGAAGCTCTGATAATGCTCCAGCTGTCCAGTCATTAACTGCGGCAAAGACTGATTTTCAGGAGGTTATTGCTGTGATAAAATATCCTCAAAAGATTATAACAGCAAAAGTGAACAGGGGGGAAAAGTATTAGCGGCTATAGTGTGAATGAATTGCTGCGTTTGAAAAATTGGTCGTTCCCCGGCGATTCATAACCGATTTTCCACCAGTCAAAAGCAAGTTGTGCTCTGTTAGGTTTATTGTACAAGGCAATAAAAATATTGGCCAGGTTAAATTGTCAGCATGTTACAACATTAACTACTTCTTTTTTCTTTTCTTTTTTAAACTGTGCTTAATATTTTTTTTTTAAAAGCACAACTATGATTCATTACCAGAGAATGAAAAAATGAGGCTCTTGGCATTCGCATATTTACATCTGTTAGCTTAAAAACTGGGTGGGGACCAGGGGAAAGCGAAAATTAAGTTTCGCTTGATAACTGGCTTTTATCCTTATTTAAAATGTAACCAAATTTCTAAGGGTTCTATAGCATTCTTGGGCCTTCGTTGGCAAGTTTGGTTTCTAGTGTATGCATTATGAATGCAGCGTCTGCCGAAATCATCAAAGCCAAGTCTTTATTGGCGTTTCCCTCTTCTTCTTTTTTTTTTTACAAAAAAATAAGCCCTTTTCAGTTGCGTTTATTAACTTGCCTGTTGAAGTTTAAGATCAGAGGATAAAAATGGGTCTTATTCAGGGACAGCCTGGTACAAAGAGAAGACCCTATCTACCTTATTTCTTGACAGATATCCCTGGATCACAAGGCCTGGTGGTACTAGACGATGGCTAGGCATTGTAGCTCAACAGCATTTTTAATTGCTTTTTATTGAAACAAACAGGACATAAAAATAAAATTACAAGATACTAAAAGGGAGACCAAAAAAAAAAAGCAAAATCTGAAGGGTAATATATTCCCCACTGCTTGTCCGAAGTGCATTAATTACCCATCAGAAATGTTACTACACATGGACAGTTTTCAAAGAATGTGTTACAAGCAAGCAAAAAAGTCTGCTTTCTTCACACAATAGTTGCCCTGCGTAGGCTTATCTAGGAGTGACTTGCAAGTTCAACCAACCACAAAGACAGAACAGAACAAAGAGTGATAGTGACATCCCAGGAAGAGCCAAAACATACGAAAGGTGGTCAACAGTTACATTGCCACCGGCCTACTGTGCACTAACAGAACCAAAGAATATGAGGGAATAAACCAAGAATGCCTTGAATTAATTGAAGCCACAGGTGTATTGGATCTATTAATGTAGGAATGCGTCATAAATCCTTGTGTACAGATTGGGAAACCAGGCTACATTTCCTATTTGTATTATACATCACTTACAACATGCTATCTGTTACAGCAAGTGTGTGTATACAGGGAGGGATGGATGGATGGATGGGACAGACAGATACAGACAGATAGACAGACACAGCAGACAAATATAGAGATAGACAGATGAGAGAGAGAGAGGGAGGGAGGGAGGGAGGGGGGGAGGGAGGGAGGGAGGGAGAG
This sequence comes from Azemiops feae, assembly GCA_023970755.1. NCBI lineage: Eukaryota > Metazoa > Chordata > Lepidosauria > Squamata > Viperidae > Azemiops > Azemiops feae. The sequence continues at coordinate 282,692 of JALGBA010000169.1, read as the reverse complement.
GGAGAGAGAGAATGAGAATGAGAATGAGAATGAGAATGATGGACAGACAGAGACAGAGATAGACAGACAGAGAGACAGACCCTGATTTATAATGGCACAACAGGCAGGTTGGTTTTAATGCATTGGACTGGAATGTCATTTCTCCAGGGTTGATTTTGCACAAAATAATGTGTATATCTAAAGCGTACACCTATTTCTTTGACCCTCAGCCTGTTTATATTACAATATTATGAAGCTATATGAAATCCTGCCGTTTTCTAGCCTCATTTGCATATTTTGCATCAGAAAGGCAATATGCAATCACACTATTCTTGATAAACACTGACATATCATACACCACTTCATCCTAACCACTTCAAAAATGCTATTGGGGTGCTTTTATAAATGCAAGGTAAGAATGATGTGACGGCACTAAAAATACAACTCCAATCATCACCTATTGACAAACCACAATTGAAATGGAACGTCTGCATCTGATCCTTGAAGCTGTAGCTCTGAAATGAATTGGTAACTCTCTAAAAACAAAGCTAAATCTTTACTGAGTGGCAAAGCAACTGCCAGGACTGGCAATATTTATTGGTCTCAAGTAGTTAGATAAAATTGGATCAAGCCTAAGACAATGGATTAAAAAGGGAGAAGTTGCAGTGAGCTAAGGCAGAGAGATAAATTGGGGAGGAACAGGGCAATATCAGGCTTGTTAAGAGTAACACAATAACAGAGTTGGAAGGGACCTTGGCGGTCCAATCCTCTGTTCAGGCAGGAAACCCTATACCGTTTCAGAGAAATGGTTATCCAATCTCTTTTTAAAAACTTCCAGAAATTGGAGAATTCACAACTTCTGGAGGCAAGTTTTTCCACTGGTTAATTATTCTCACTGTCAGGACATTTCTCCTTAGTTCTAGACTGCTTCTCTCCTTGATTAGTTTCCATCCGTTGCTTCTTGTCCTGCCTTCAGGCGCTTTGGAGAATAGCTTGATTCCCTTTTCTTGGTGGCAACTCCATAGATATTGCAACACTGCTATCATGTCACCCCTAGTCCTTCTTTTCATTAAACTAGACATACCCAATTCCAGCAACTGTTCTTTAAATATTTTTGTCTCCAGTCCCCTAATCATCTTTGTTGCTCTTCTCTGCCAAATAAGCAAAGTTTTGAAATGTCGTCCAGAGAGAAACAAGAGCTGACCAAATAGTCGCTCATTCAAACCCAGAGAAACTATGAAAAATCACTGAAAATATTATGCAACTGACGGTCTCTTTTAATTTAGGTTTGGCTTCTGGGAATGTTGGAAAGAGCAGGCAATGCCTCTTCCTTCTGGGATCCAATCAGACCGTTTACGTGGAAAATACACCTGCCCAAGTGGTTGGTGAATCCTGCCAGATGGAACCTTGTCCCAACCTCCACAGTCAAAAAGATCATGTTGGCTGTGTACACCTGAGCTTCCAGCTGTCCATTCAAGTCTCAGTTTTCCACTCTTCTGCACAAGTGTTAGTGCATGAAATAAACTATGCAAATCCATACAGGCATCACTGAACATTGGCAACAGAGCAGGGGAAAAAAGGAGGGGAACCAAAAAAACAAAACCTCTTTATAGCCTAGGAGGGAGTACATTTCTATATTCACTGTTAAGGAAGAACCCCTTAATCTGCTTAAACTTCCACTCCTTTCGATGGAGAAGTAAACATTTAAATTATTGTAATCCAAGGAACTGCAACTTTCATTCCATAGACAATTCTGAAACTTCAAAGTATTTGAAAAGGTAATGGAAATGTAGCTGCTTTAATGAGATGCACAGCCTTCGAGATGCTGCAGGATTTAGCAGATATTATTCTGAAGTTTGGGCTGCTCTTGATGCTGGGGTAGATTACTTAAAACCTCAGGAAGAAAGAGTCTGACTTCTTATTATCTCTGACCCTACCGGTTCCAAAAATACATCTTTCATATGTTGCTCCTCCCACGCCTGCTTTCCATCTTTGCAGTTTCCAAATGGTTTATCGGAGGAGGTGCTAGCTCCCGAATTGATGAATGACGAATTGGTCGTTAGGTTACACTTCACTGATGACCTTCCCACAGTACAAGAAATTACGGAGTCATGATAAAACAGTGCATTCAGACAGAATCAATGTAATGTGCAACTGTGCTTCAAGAGAATTACTCAGTCATCTGTCCTCTGCCCCACAAGACAGTATCAAATATTTTGTCTGAGCCCTTCACTACAACAGATACAAGACAATATTCAAAGGAACTTTATCTGGAATATGCATTTGAAGTCTTTCAGCATAGATGAAAAACAGCTTGTATCTTCCTGGCTTAATAACAATGTAATACTGTACTATCATTATATAGTATATGTGAGTTGATCAACAGAATTATTCCATACTCTGATAATAAGCCACAGAAACCATTAAAGGAAACCTAAAAGAATCCTTTTGTTCTCGTATTTAATGCCCATGTGTAAAAGTACAACAAGAGATAGAATATGGAAGCACACATTAGAATGTTTCCCAGTGTTTTATATAGATAGTCCTCATGTTATAACAGCTAATTTAGTGACCATTCTAAGTTACAATGGCATTGGAAAAAAGTAACTTATGACCATTTTTCACACGTACAACAGTTGCAACTTCCCCGTGGTCACGTGAGGGTCACATGATCAAAATTCAGACGCTTGGCAACTGACTCACATTTATGACGGTTGCAGTGTCCCAGGGTCATGTGATCCCCTTTTGCAACCTTCTGTCAATGGCGAAACCAGATTCACTTAACAAACATATTAACTGACTTAACAATTGCAATGATTCACTTAACAACTGTTAACAATTGTGGCAAGAAAGATCATAAAATGGGGCAAAACTCATGTAACAATTGTCTCACTTAGCAACAGAAACCTGGGGTTCCATTGTGGTTGTATGTCAAGGACTACCCTGTACTGGCCATGTAGAATCCCAAACAATATCTGCAACAATTCAAAATGTTTATTTCACCGAGTCAAGCGGCCAGCGCCATTTAGGCTTGCAAGAGAGACAGGTAAACTATGGCAAGAAAAACTTAAAAATCAAACGGAGTCTGGTGGCCTAGAATCTTTGAAGAGAGGGGTGGATTAACTTTTTTTGTAAATCAATTCATTGGTAAAGAAATCAGCTTGTCAATATTTTCTCCATCAAAGTAAAAAACGTTGCCATCATTTTTTTTTTTAGCTCACCATCAGAGCAAAGCAGAGAGACATATTTCAGATTCCTACATTCAGGTTCTTGGGTGCTTTCAATAGTTTGCCTTTGCCAGCATTTCAACCTTTTAATCCAGCATCCCAAGCTTAAACAACATGTAATTCGAGGGTTGGAAGAGAAGAAAAGGATTTCTGGATTGCATCTCCATCATCTACTGATTATACACTAACAAAGCAGTAGCATAAAACTGATTGCTTTAATCAATATCCTTTTCTTTCCGGACATGTAAGAGAAGTACAGCGTAAAAAGTTTGAAGTGATAGATTCCTTTCTTCATATGCAAAAAAAACCCTATATATATATATTTTTTGTAGAGTTAGTTTTATTTTTTATTTTTTTCCTTGAGTGCTAGAAAAAAGTCAGCATGTAAGAGCCACATGTGATACCCCATAGAAGTGTATTTTCAACTAAATCTTGCCATGTTCACTGGAACTTCCTCTTTAGTGAAGCATTCCAAAATAGTTATCAATATTGTAAATCCATAATTAATTGGCTAAATTTAATTTATTTTAATTGGCCATGATTTAATTAATTTTGAAATTAAATTCTTTCTTTCCTGATGTAGCCTATGGTTCTGTCTAGTTTTCTTTCTCAAGTTAATTCGGGAATTTTTTTTCTTATTTATGTTTTTTCTTTTAATACCTTACATGTTCTTTGAGCCATTTTTATAATTTGTGAATCTTTAATTCATTCTCTTTTTTCCTCTCTAAGGAAATTTAACAATAAACAATATGAGATGGTAATGACGATGATGATGATTGAATGGTAAGTTAAACCAGGGCTTTTCAACCTTTTCACCCATTGTACCACTTTTAGGATATGGCAACATCCGAGTACCACCAGTCGCCTAGCAAGGTGTCAAAAACTTGACCAAAAAAAAAAAAGGAAAAAAGTGATAAAGTACAGGTAGTCCTCGACTTACAACAGTTCGCTTAGTGACTGTTCGAAGTTACAATGGCACTGACAAAAGTGCCCCCCAAGCCACAGCCGAGCAATACACCTGCCTGCCCGCCCAGCCGTGCTCTTCCTCCTGTCCGAGGTTTTCATTGTTGTGAGCATTTCTATTGAGGATTGGCAGCGGGGGTGGTGTGTGTGGGGGGGGGGGTGTTTGGTTTTTATTCCCCCCGTCTGCTGGGTGGTTGCAGCAGGTTTTGGTCACTTCACATGACCCTGGTACACTGTGACCGTCATAAATATGAATCAGTTGCCAAGCATCTGAATGTAAATCACAAGACCCTGGAGATGCTGCAACATTCCAGCTGATTGGTGCTTCTTCAGGGCTCAGCAGAAGCGCCAGGATCAGCGCCGAGCTCCAGCTGGAGCCTGGCACTGATCCTGGTGATTCCACTGAGCCCTGACAGCCCCGAAGAAGCGCTGATCCTGGCGCTTCCGCTGAGCCCTGACAGTCCTGCAGCTCCAGCCATCTCTCACTCAGGCTTGTGCGGTGCTGCCACCGGTTCAGCTGATTCCCCTCCCCCGCTACCACTTTTCTAGGATGGTCGCGTACCACCTGCCAGGTGCCAATGTACCACAGGTGGTACCCATACCACTGGTTGAAAAGCCCTGAGTTAAACTATTGGCAATTTAAGAGAAACCGAGTTAGAACTTTCTTTCTCATAAATATCCTAAAACTTTATGCCACGGTCATAGTTTTTAGACATTTTTTTTTTCATTTTTTACTCATTCTCAGTTGTTTTTCTTGACACCAGTGGCATCATGCAGTTAAACCTGATTGGCTTATTATGTAGCCAATCTTCCTGTTGACCCCATGTGAATGCCACATGGCTGTGACTATGCAAATTATCCTGGAAGATATTGTAATAATTAGACAAGAAAAAATAGTCCTAAATGGATCATATGCAACTGTCAAGTGAAGAGACAAGGAGACAGCAAATAGGACAACATTATACTTAAGCTGCTTTTTTTTTTCTCCTATAAAAGATTTCCTCTGCATCCCTAAAGATTTATTTGGTCTAAAAATTGAACCAAGGGCTGAAGAGCTTTGGTTTTTCAGATAATGGACTTAGTACAAATGATTCAGAAGATGGGATTATAAAACATTAAGCTTCTTAGATATAAATCACAGCAACTATCTATGTCTCCACAGGGGGCACCACTGGGGCAATTCTATCTGGGCTCAAGGGAATCTGCAGGAAATGTCAAAAAAAAGTCAAGATGAACCTCATGACTGAGCAATGGGGTGGGATTTTGATCATAGAGTTTCAATGGAGCTGCACACAGTCACCACTGGATAGGACTTTGATTACGTGGCCAAGAGAGATACCCCTATGCAAGCTATGCAGGGTTGTGACTGATTAGTAGTTGAGTGGAGAACCACTAGGAATGTTCAGGGCTTAACTGAGAAGTTAGAAAGAACCCTGGGAAAGGGCAATGACCATCTACTGCTATATTCAGTCCCTAGGTTTATAGACTGCTTCAATCATTGCCTATTCTAAACAGCTTGACTTCCTAATTTACGGTAAGAAAATTAGAACAGAAAACATAGCTAAAATAATTTTTTCACATCATACCACAAGAAGGAACAACCACCAGACCTCATAAAAAGCCTCACCTTTCTTTGGGAGGGATCTAGTCATATCAACTCTCCAAAATCCCATCAGGGTTAGTGACCACTCTCAGGAAGAATGCAGTTCCACAGATTGGGGGGACTGAAATGAGAAGGAATGAGACTTACCTCATGGCCCTAAATGGTATTAATTCTCTGGAGTTTAACCTAAAGAGAATCCTCCTTTCCTGATTTAATTGGATGGGCAGATAACTGATGAGAGCATTCCGAAGTAACTCAGATCATGAGCCATGTAGAGCTCTAACAGTGACATCCAACACCTTTATATTGAACTAGAAACTAAATGTAAGTTTCATAGTAGTGGACAAAACAGGATGCTTATATAACAACTTGAGTTGCTACATTCTGGACCACTTGTAGCTTCTAGGTGACCTTCCAGGACAAACTCATGTAGAATTGATTGCAATAGTACAACTGAGAGGCGATCAAGACATCATGGCCAAGCAAAGATATTGAGGGGGGGGGGGAAATACAGTTTTGCAAGAGTTGAAAAAAGGATGCTCAATCCAGGAAAAGAAGTGAAGCATATTATAACCATCTCCTATTGTTCCAAACATTTTTATATTAGTGCTAGAAATACACATAGAACCTTATTCTAATTATAATCAGATAACAGGCCCAGTTCAGTTCAACTAAACATTTCTCATAGGACACAACAGGAATGTCAGACTAAGATCATTGCTTAGAGCAGTTCCCCAAGGTATTGCACTTAAAATCCAGCTTCAACTTTGTACATAAAACTATGGTGTGCATGTACATTCTGATCTTCATACAAAACACCATAACAAGGCAGATTTTACAAGTTCTGGAAGCCCATCTTTTTTAAAAAAAAAAGAACAATGGGATTTTATTTTACATACCATCTGTTAGGCTTGCTAGCTGGGGCTAAAAATTCCACTGTTTCATAGTTCATAATATCTCAAAAGAAGCTACCAAGGTTTGCAAGGTTCAGAGGGGAGCTCTGCTGAGAAGATGAATCTTTCTCTTCCCACTGAAAGCTGAACATCTACAGCTGTGTATCTTTGAAGATAGTTATTATCAGAGAATGTGGCTAGCAGCTGTGGAACTGCTGTTCAGGACCAAGCATTTAATTTTCTTTTATTACCTATTAACTGGACTATGAACTAAGGAAGAAAAGTGAAAAGGCTTATCCAGAAATGTTAAGTGCACAGGGTGGTGTAATTGGGGCTGCACAAGTTTTAAAAGATATTCTGGAGTACTTAAACTCTTTTAAGAAATTAGAATAAACCAAGAATGAGGAGTCTGAGATTGAAGAAAATCTCATCGTCACCTTATAATAGCTTCAAACAAAACTATGAAATCAATCACTTAAAGGGGTTGTTTGGAGAGCAGATAAAAGATGTTAGTAGATTTAGATATGTTTAAATGTTTTTAAAGTTCAGTTTGATTATTGTTAGAGCTATAGAAATTCTTCAAAATATTACATGACTTAAACCTGGAAACCAGCTGTAACTTTGAACCAGTCAACATCTTTCACCCATGCGTATCTCACAAGGACGGATGTGTAGAACATGGGAAATGAATAGAGATCCTATTTTCACTACCTTGAGCTTATAAGAGAGGATATAACCTGTAAGTTGTAGCAAATACTATTTGGCCTAAGAATGACATGAAAACTAAATACATATACAAACCCATATACAAAAGATAACTTACCTGTGTGCCTTTATATATAAATTTATCCAGAAGCAACTATCAAACTTAGCACTGAACAACCAAGTCATGAGTTATTTTTGACCTGTACATAATAATGCCACCTCTCCAGTTTATATAACTTTAAAAATGCATGCCACTAATTGGGGCAAGTCACCACTCAATAAAAGAATGAATGTTTAATTGTTCCAGATGGAGTCAGAAAAGAGTCACCATTTGAATTCAGTTTAACTATGGTTTATTAAAAATAAATCCATTATTGGCTCAAACAATGCACTAGAACTATAAACCATAACTCTTTAACTTCACCCAATAGCTATGCTATACCAGGTTTTTTCAAAGTAGTCAATACTGACCCACCACAAGGGTCAATGGGACGCTCAAGGGCCAAGTGTCATTTAAGTTGTATTTATTAGATTATTTTCATATAAGAAATATTTGGGGGTTAATGAACAATCTGAAAGTTCATGCAGGGATAGATGGGCTGAAGAATTTGGTCTACACAATTCTAAGCCCTTGTCTACACAATTCTAAGCCAAACTGTGTACACAATTCACAATTCTATGCAATTTTGGTCTACACAATTCTACACAAGTCAAAACCAAACAGCCATATTTTGACCTAATGTACTGTGTTATGTGAATTCATATGTTGATATGTAAAATCCTGAGCTTGATCAGCAGCTGAACCTTTTATGGGTCCCCATTTCCTTAGTTTTCTGAACAAAAACATAATTTTAGCAGAATTTTAATCGCCCTTGGATGAATAAAGCAGATGACCAAGTAGTAAGTTGCAGGCAAATAAATAGGTGCTTGCATTCATCCATAATTGCTACATAAAATGAACCTATGACTAAGCAATCACAACTGTCTTTAGGCTTTATAGTCACACACAGGTCAAGAACATACTTGAAGCAGCAAGACAAAAGCTTCTACTCTGGAGAACATTGACTTTGATAGAATAGAGGAATACTAACAATACATGAAACATTTAACCTACCATAAGCAAGTGAATTATATTAAAGAAAGAACAGAGAAGAAGAGACTTTGTGAAACTACAAATGAGCAAAGGACCCTAAAATCAATGCATTTATGCAATGATCTATGCGCTGCAAAGATGGGGAATTTTTTAAAAGCACATTAAAATACTTAGCAGTGCTAAAAAGAAACAGGCAATGAGAGAAAAAGCCTCAAGTAATGGAAATATACCAATGGACAAAGTGGAATACTGCAATACTGTCCTCTCCATAACTACAAATAAATGTAAGCATTTCTATTTTGCATTGGACCCCATGGATTACAACCAGGGGTATGTCTTTCAGGATGCTAGGGTGCAGCAAAGTTTAATTTAAGCCACAGTCACTTCTGCAAATTCCAAGGCTGCAGTCCTTCTGCACAAGGACTTGGGTAGAAGGATGCTAAATTCAGTCAAAGCTGAAATAGAATGCATTTATTGGAAACTGGGAAAGATGAAAATATGGTTTTGTGGCACAATAGCTCCCCAGACATGCAGCTACAGGTCATCCTTGACTTACGGCCATTTGTTTAATGACTGTTCAAAGTCACAACGGCCTTTGAAAAAGTGACCTTTGACCTGTACTTGCACTGACAACCATAGCACCACACCGTGGCAATGTCACATGATTGCAGTTTGGGCGCTTGGCAACCAGCTCATATTTCTGACTGGTTGCAGCATCCTGGAGTTAAGTGGTCACAATTTGCGACTTTCCCCCCCCCAATTTCCGACAAAAAAATGTCCATTGGGGAAGCTGGACTCACTTTAACAACTGCATGATTTGCTTCACCACCACAGTAAACATTGTTGTAAAATCAGGTCTGACTTGACTTACTGCAGCAATGGCTTTCAATGATCCCAATTCTGGTCCCATTTGTGATTGTACGTTCCTCACGTACCTGTGACGGTATGTGAGAATGACCTTGGAAGACAAGTGGAAAAACCATAGACTAGACAACAGTCAGACAAGTGGCAAGGGGGTCCACAGAAGGAACAGGGGCATATCAATATCTCAGAGGAGACCTCCCTCGTTTCATGGCTTTTCAGACCTACAAAATTCTGTTAAGGAATGCAATGTTAACTTGAAACTCTGAACTTCCATTTGGAACACAGCATGATGAGGAAAACTGGTCTATTTATTAAGCTAGGTAAAAACTGTAAAGAATGAAGTACCATTTTCCAAACCATAAATGTAAAATAGTATCAGATCATACAGAGATCTCTCCCTCCTTCCCTTTCCTTCCCCAGCTTTTCCATTCCTGAATGCCACTTGTTTCTAAAGAAGATGACTACAGAACACACAAAAAGGTTTTTGTTTTGTTTTTTTCACTACACGGTGGGTTTCTAAGCAGTAAAGCCAAGCAATTCTCTTTTCTAAAAGAGTCTTCAAATCAAGTGTCCTTTGCTTTTAAAATGTATAATTTGCATCTCAGCAAAAAGTTCTCCTGGTAGAACACAATAAAAATCATGCTACATTTGAAGGGTTTTCCTTTTAAATTTGACATGCCGTTCTTTCTTCAATGTCTAATAAAACGTATCATTTCGTCTATGTTCGCCTCCACATAAGCCCTGCAGTTTCTGCCATCTTGGGTATTACAAATGTAGTTTAAGCATATCTCTATACAGCATTATAAACACAATTGTATATATATATATATATATATCTAAATAAAGAGTAAAAAGAGGTGGGAGAACTAACCTAAATAACTGACGAGGGTGTTGGCTCCATTGATAAGGGTAAAGGAAGCTTGACTGATTATTGTTGACTATCTGTGCTTAACAAGCTTTGCAGATGACCACATTTAGATGACAAAAGGTGTTGTTTATAGCCTGCCTGCCACACCGAGTGCAAAAATGAGATGAAATATATTTTGACTGGTTTATAAAAAAAAACAATCTGACATAAAGTAATATTCATCTTTGATGAATCCAATATTCTTAGGGAATGATATTAGGCAGTATCTATTATATCTTTCATTGTGTTCCCATCTGCCCTTTTCAGGAGCTAAATTATGTGCATTAGTACGTAAATGGGCTAATGCCTGTCTGTATTTAGAGGACTGCATGCCGTGAATATATTCTCTGCTTCAAGAAGTAATTGGTAATTACAATGGTCATTTAGGCAATCACTGTCTCTGGTAGATTCATGTCATTCTTAAAAATAACTAGCTCTTAACCTTTGACAGAATTCTAAAGAAACTGTTCATCATCGCCTACGCTTTGATTAATTTCACACATACACAAACCTGTATCAATAAAACTGATGGTTTTACATTTGTTAACCACCGCAATTTGCTTCACTCATCAAAACAGCTTAATATCAGGTAACAGTGTGCTCCAAATCTCATTAGTTTCATTTTATATACAGTTTTATAGTATCTTGCATAGATGAGAAAACAGGGTGTGTGAGCTTTTCTTTTAGAACAGCTTCCAAATATGATGCTCTCCTGGATTTATTAGACCAATTTTCAAAACTGAAAAGTTTGGTAGGGAAAAAGCAAAACATGGATTCATAGGGCGTGGCCACAAATTGGCTCACATTTCTGCTTACATTTAAAAGCGAAAGGCAGCGTTGTGACATATGAGCACAATGTCTAATTTATGGGTGCAAGAATTAGGACAGTGAATTAGGACAACAGAGGGCATAATTATGGCAGCATTCGTTCTTATGCAATACTTTGTTTTACTGTAGTGAAGGATTTCAACCACCCTGAATCACTGCCATAGTATAATTGTTTGATAGAGAAAGGAACACCCCTATTAGTATCTAAGGGAAGCTTTTAATTCTCTTAAATTTACAACTTGATAGTTGTTCCCTTAACAAATGGTAGGGAAATAGCTACTTGTTTCAATTTTCTTGGAGCTGAACTGGAAGAATGTGTGTGCTAGGCTTCACAATGAGTCCAAAGTCAAAAGTAAATCCAATGTGTAGATACAATATTTCCAGTCTGACTAATGCATTCCAAACCAGCCCACTTCTATGCAGCTGTTGTGAAGAGCAATTGTATCTTATAAAGGTCTTCCCTTGGAAGGATTCGAGACTCATGCTAGATGAATGGTCTTCCTCCAAAGCTCCCACCCAGTGGAATACCAGAAACAGAAAGAAGATTGCCTAATCTTCTTAACCAGGAGACTAATCAAAGAGAGAAGAAACCTAGAACCAAGGAGAAACTTCTTGAGAGTGTGAACAATTAACCAGTGGAACAGCTTGCCTCCAGAAGTTGTGGGTGCTCCATCACTGTAGGCTTTTAAAAAGAAACTGGACAGCCATGATATAGGGTTTCCTGCTTGAGCAGGGGATTGAAATAGATGACCTCCAAGGTCCCTTCCAGTTCTGTTATTCTGTTATTCTATGATGACCCTGATAAAGGAAGAGTAACAGAATAACAGAATTGGAAGGGATCTTGGAGGTCTTCTAGTCTAACCTCCTGCTCAAGTAGGAAACCCTATACCATTTCAGGCAAATGGTTGTCAGACAAATGGAGCACCCACAACTTCTGGAGGCAAGTCGTTCCACTGATTAATTGTTCTAATTGTCAGGAAATCTCTTCTTAGTTCTAGGTTGGTTCTCTCCTTGATTAGTTTCCATCTATTGCTCCTTGCTCTGCCTTCAGGTGCTTTGGGTAGAAACCTAGCCTCTTTGGATTTAAGGGAGTCTTCTCAAGATCTTGCATGGACCAATCTCTTGGAATGGACCATTCCTTCAATGGGATTGACATGCCTAGTAAAAGAATGCTTGCTACTGTTTGCATTCTATAATGAAAAATTCAGTAGTGGATGATTCTGTTTCCATGTTCCTGTAGTTCATTACTTTAGGTTTCTTTTTTTTAATTTATTCAAATTAATCTGCCCATTGTTGCCTTTTTTATTTTGTAATCTCCTGATTTTCATACTATTTTAAAAAATTAATGGGTATCAGATAATAAAAGTAACAACAACATGATGTCATTATCTAGCTTTGAGGCTGGAGGGCAGATATTCTTCCCAGAGCAAAGGGAATTACAAAGAGCTTTCAAAGCTAGAGAAAGATGCTTTTGACTGATCAATTTAAGACTAGTCTAGTTTTTTCCAGTTAATATAATTATGTAGAATTATATAACAGTTCACATTATCAAAGTAAATTGTTACTTTATCCTGACAAAAAAAATTGCATTTTTTTAACTTAAGCTGCTTTTCCATGGACTTAATGCAATCATGTCTTTATATTGAATTACATCTTTAAACTTTTAGGGCTTTATTCAGTCCAAACCTATGTTCTGTATAAGTCCTATCATTTTCCCAAAGAAGATTTTTTTTAAAACTATATATATAAATTATATAAGAAGAAGAATAATGGTTGGTACAGTCAGCCAGATGTTTAGATTAAATTTGGCATTTTTATCCACTTATCTAGTCCTTCCCAGGGACCTGGGATAAGGAGAGGGGGTAGTTTGATGGTGTTAAAGGTATTGTTGTAGGATGTAGGCTGTCTCAAGTAAAGCTGCCTTTTGCAATTGACTGATGATTTTGTCAATGCCGCTGGTGTTCAAGTGGGGCTCCAGATGTTTTGGGATTGCATTATTATTATTGAGAAATGTTAATGATAATATGTAATTAGAGAGACAGTTTGGTGCAGTGAGTAAGGCATCGGTGTAGAAATTGGGAGACCATTAGTTCTGGTCTGGCCTTAAGCACAAGCCAGCTGGGTAACCTTGGGCCAGTCAATTTCTTTCAGCCTTAGGAAGGAGGCAGTGCCAAACCACTTCTGAAAATCCTTGTCAAGAAAACTTCAAGGACTTGTCCAGGCAGACTCTAAGAATCAAATACAATTAAATGGATTTTTTTTTAAAAAAAAGTAATTATATTACATCACAGATAGATAGAAAAGTCAAAGATAAACACACTTTAATCAAAATGTGAATACACGCCTCCCTAACTGTTATTTAGCATGCAACCTATAACCATGTCATTAGCATGGCTGTGTATTTGTGCATACATACGCAAAGATGCAGATAATTAGTTATTTACTACTAAATTATCAAGAAAGAAGACATAAAATACTCAAATAACCCAACCAACCTACATAGAAACCAGTCACAATTATAATTGTAAATTATACAATTATAACTATAATTATAAAAAGTTTAAGCCAACATCTTCTAGAGACCATTGCCATGTCAAGACCAACAACATGTATTGAGTTCCAGTGACTAAAAAAAAAAAGTCAATGTAATTCATTGGAGAGCTTTCCCAGAAGTTTGTAATGTCAAAAATGATTGCAAAACCAAAATTGACCCCTTTCTAAAAATTTAAGAAATTGATCTTGCAATAGCTGTTGTATAATCACCAACTGTGGTTGATCTCAGAATTCACTACAAAGAGATACAAAGAACCTTAGGTGCTAGGCACGATACAAAGCAGGGGTCCCCAACCCCCGGTCCATGGACCAGTACTGGGCCGCAGCATGCCAGCAACCAGACCGCACAAACAACCAGGCCGCACAAACAACTGGGCTGCACAAACAAAGCCCCATCCGCGAGATTCGGGCAACACACAAAACCACGCACCCTCCCATCTGTGGAAAAACCTCTCTCCACGGAACTGGTCCCTGGTGCCCAAAAGGTTGGGGACCTCTGATACAAAGGATGGTAGTAATATGGGAGTCATAGAATCAAAGTCACAGAAGCTGTATTTGTCACTTTGGAGGGCATGATAGTGATTTCTGCTAATATAGTTGCCCTTCTGTAACATCACAGGAATATTTAGGTCTGAAGAAGGGCACACTTGTGAATATTCACAAGTGGACTGTGAGAACTTTGAACTGTACTGACTCTTAAGAACATCCAGGCTCCAAAGACAGAACAGAAAGCATGCCAGAAAATGAACTAAAAGAAGGAACAAAGGATGAGACCTTAATAGCAAGGCTTAGTAGAAAAGGAAGGTCAAATCTGGAAATGTTTGACTGAGTTAAGTACTGGGTATCTATCTGCATAGAAATTAAAATATCCACCTGCTTTGGAATTCTAGACGTCAAATGGAGAAGATTGAGCAAAGCATTCTACCCAAAAGATTAACGTAACACAGAGGAAGGCAACGGTTGTATGTCAAGAGAAAGTTTACATCAAGTGGATATTCTGTGTTATCTCTGTTTCCTCTTCCCTAAGAACAGCTTAACTGCACCAGTTATCTCACCAACATAGCAGTGAAGAGTCTGAATGCTAGTGGAAGAGAATATCTATAGCTCAGGGTTGAACTGTGAAGTTCTTGGTGCTCTCTGTTGATTATTTGTTTGCAGACATTTCATTACCCAACGAGGCAACATCATTAGTGCTCTACTTGGCTAATGAAATCTCGGCAAGTAAACGAGGAAGCTCAGAGCACCAAGAACCCCACGGTTTGAATTCTGCAAATAAAACTACAAGATGGGTCATTTATGGACAATGACTTTACAGTGCAGGTGTACCTTGCAGGCTGATGGGGAGCCTAACTGTGGCTGAGGTTCCCAATTGGCCTATTAAGATGATAAACTACCCAAGGGGTATGAGAGTCTCATAGGATTTGGGAGACAG
Organism: Azemiops feae; assembly: GCA_023970755.1. NCBI lineage: Eukaryota > Metazoa > Chordata > Lepidosauria > Squamata > Viperidae > Azemiops > Azemiops feae. Next base: position 267,645 of record JALGBA010000169.1, on the reverse strand, counting down.
ATGGTCTGACTTTCTCTCTCTTTAGATCCCATCTCCCATCCTCAAGCACTCTTCCTAAAATATTTATTCTTCCTGGATCTGTTGAGCAAGGAGGAGAGGATGAAAGGGGAAAAATAAAGTGCTGTATAGACTTTCTGTAGCATAGTAACTATGCCATGAAATCGAATATCAACGTTTGTATTTTCTGTAAAATGAGCAACTGAGTTCATGTAAGGATTTTAGTGAGTGGCTGTCCTGCAGAACTCTTCCTTACAAATCTAAGCAGCTGGGTGGATGTGTCTGATTCCCTTTCTGTTAGTCTGTTTCCCCAGTGGATTTGCCTGGTAAAGATTAGCTGGCAATTGGCTAATCTTGTTCATGGTTGGGTGTTAAGGTCACAGAAAATCTGGCTGAATTCCATCAGAATGAAAGGGATAATGATTCAAAACAAGGCTTTTTTAAAGAGGAAAAAAAGAAAACTCAGAGCTGTAATTTTTTCAACTCTCTCCAGTCAATGCATGTCCTACTTGCTCTGAAATTCAAGTGAAGAGCCACTGAGAGTAAAGAAAAAAGAAAAAAAAAGAATGCAGCATATACACAGTGGCTTTTATCATGTTTTCCCACACCCAAATAATGGTTATTTTAAAAATTAAAGTTGTAAGAGAAAAGGAATGGTTTGGCTTTAGGAAAACATATTACGCAAGCTGCAACTCAACTTGAAAAATAATTCTGCCCATTTTCCCTTTAAAAATATTCATGTTTTATGGGACTGCAGTCATACAAGATACTATGACACAAAGAAAAAAAACAGCACAATTTAGCTTAGTACATTGTGTGAGCACCGACTAAGGTTTTCGATAGCTATTAGTCATTATGGTTGTCATTGCATACTGCATAATAAGTACTACAAAATATAAAGGGTGCTGTTATATTGTGTGTGCGCATGTGTCCTGTTTAAAAGATTCCCAGTCTATCACTGGTTGGTCATTGTATAGATAGACTGATGGACTAAAGCAGTGTTTTTCAATCTTTGCAACTTTAAGAAGTGAAGACTTCAACTCCCAGAATGCTGAATGGGGAATCCTGGGAGTTGAAGTCCTCACCTCTTAAAGTTACAGGAGGATAAGAAATCCTGGACTAAAGAAATATTGGTCTAATCCATCCCAAGCTCCAAGTATAACAACCCTCAACTTTCCTGACACTTTAATTCTGGGCATGATCTAACTAGTTTTGTCTATGCTTAATGGAATGGATAAGCAGTTCTTCCACTTAAATCCATTTAAAGCTCACTTTTTAGTAGCAGTATTAACAATAGAGAGCATTTAAAAATGTAAACTTTCCCAGTGAAATCCACCCTGACATTTTCTACACACTAAGATTGCTTTCTTCAATGTTTGAAACAGCAGCTTGCCTTTAGAAGTTGTGAGTGCTCCATCACTGGAGATTTTTAAAAAGAGATTGGATAGCCATTTGTCCAGAATCATGTATGGTCTCCTACTTGAGCAAGAGATTGGACTAAGAGACCTCCAAGGTCCCTTCCAACTCTGTTATTCTGTTTCTGTCTCCTCTGCCACTTATCTGAATATTGTCTAATCTATGGTTCTTCCACCTTTCTTCCAAGGTCATTCCCACATGTTGTTAGTCCTGAACATAAGACCACACATGGGATCAGAATTGGAAAGTCCCTTCCAACTCTGATATTCTGATATTCTTCCCTTCTGATTACCTCAAGAAACTTGACTAATAGTTCCCTAATTTAAAGACAAAGGATGCAGACTTGACAGACGGTCTGTTAGCTATTATTTGAACCCTTACTTCACACTTCTAGGTGCAAGTCTAATACTTAAAAACATTCCTCATTTCGGTAGAATAATAAGGTACCTGCTTCTTCCAAGCACTTAGTTAGCATCTCTGCTGGATGTTGTTATTTCATAGTGAAAACACACCCAAAAAGAGACTTCACAAAAGTGCTTTCAATTACTTTGAACAGTCGTGTTATCCTTACAGACTAACATTCCTGTGATAAATGAAGACTATAGGATTTCTGATCCAATGTTTCTGAGGCTACCAAGCTGGGGAAGATGGGCCAAATTATATGTTTTCCTTCTACAGAATGTTTTCTCAACCAAAAGAATATATTCAGATGCCAACTGGAATCATATAAATAGGGGAATATCGTGCTTAGAAATCAAACACAGTGGCCTTTTTGAACTTGGCAACCCAGATTTATAAATAATTTTGACGTGACATCTGCAAGCTTCTGATTTTCCCAGTGATAATCAAATATCTGTAATTCATCCTTTTAAAAAAAAACTGAACACCCAACTAAGGAGTTTATGACTGATCGGCTACTGGTACATCTGAAGTTCAACTTGGAATTTCTTTACTGATTGAACGATAAAAAGGGTGAAGGAACGTGGTAGACCATTACAGAGCCTTTTCATCCACTGCATCCTTCCTCAACCTCCAATGTACGCAAGATAAAATTTATAGACAAAGCTACACATTAAGTGCACACTGAGGCATAAAGCCAATCAATGTAAATGACAGTTTTAAAAAGAGATCATTATGAGGCTGAAATTATAATACACTGAATATTATTGCCAGACCAAGGGGCGCTTTTTCCCCAAGGAGTATTGACTGTTCTAGGTTGTTAAGTGGATCAGGACTTCTAAGGATAAGTCATAGGGCAGAGCAATCAGAAATGATGGGATTTCAAGAGGGATGTGGAAAAAACGATTACAATTCAGCGGTTGAGGATCTTTTCCAAGACTCAGAAAGTTTGCAAACTGCAGCCAGAAAGAAAGAGTAATAAAAGAAAAAAAATGATACTCAAATCTTGCCTTCAAATGGGGACAACAGGTAAACTTTGTTGCTAGACAAGATTTGGAAACGGAAAAATAATATTCTCCGTACAGCAGAAAAATGCATTTGGTTACCCCTTAGATTAAAATCTCCACAGATTTCAGTAAAATAGGTTGTTCATCCTGCATTGGGATGATTTTAGATGTAAATAACTTCTTTGTTTTCAAAATGTTAAGAAACATTTGCAGTATGAACTGTCTTCTTCTACTGACTTAAAGTTGTTGATTTGGGTTTTATTTTCATAATTTCATTTTAACACAAAATTTTACTTCGCATGTCTGTAAAGAATATTATTTTAGGACACACAGTTCCATAAAAGTCCTGCTAAATAAACCTCATTGAGATTCGGATTAGACTGTGGATGGAGGAGAGACAAATGGCAACCAAACACTGAGAATTGCATAGTTAAGCAGGCACCAGCTAAAGCAGCGTTTTTCAGCCTTGACCACTTTAAGATGGATGGACTTCAACTCCCAGAATTCCCCAGCCAGTTTAGCAACTTAAGATCTGTGAATATGCCAGCTTGGGAATTCTGGGTATTGAAGTCTATCCATCTTAAAATTCTTAAGACTGAGAAACACTGGACTAAAGGCACAAGAGTTTCTCAAGGTCTATACATATTATTCATTCAAATGTTATTTTAGACTCCAAACAAATGTGCACCTTTAAAGTGTGTTTATAATCCTAGTAAAGGAAACAACCTGAGGCTGGGGGGAGGGTCAGTAATGCTTCCCTTTGCCCAGTCCTCCCCATTGTTCTTGAATTCATTGCTATGGATAAATGTGGTCAGGAATAATTTTCCAAGTACCTTATATACCATATGTAACCCAATTTTAACTTGAATCATATATAGAGAAATTATTTTTATGCTAGCATATTGGGCATAAATAAAAATGAAACAAGTGTTAATGCACCAATTAGTCTTTTCACTCTTTTAAATACACCATATGATACTCAAGCTCAATGTGAACTTTCAATATAAGAACAAAGTAGGCAAATGCTTGCAATGATTACATTTTGTAAACAGTTATACTACCACAAAAGATTTCTGATTAGGTAAGACACTCAGGTTCTCTCTCTGTCTCTGTCTCTCTCTCTCTTTACACACATCATACACTCTGTCTCACAAGGGTAAGTATATTAGTTCTGAAGTCGTATCACATTTCTTCTGGGATTGACCAAAATTGCATCAAATATCTGGTCAAAAGCTCTGCTTTCGATGGGAGTTACAGCCCAGCATATCTGGAGGGCATTGTGATAGTAAGAGTGACCTAGAAGGAATTGATCACTTTCCTCTTGGATTCTGTTGACGGTTCATACATCACAAATACTTCAAATAAATGCACAAATTATCCATGTCATGATCAATATAATTCTTCAATATTGCTGAGGTATATGGTTATTCTTCTCCAAAATTATGGTCCAGGATGGTGATGTTTGAAAAGCTGCCTCATTTCTATCATTTTTTTAGATTAGCATGCTAAACCATATTTTCTTTCCAGCTGTAGTCCGGCAAAGACCAATCTGATTTCAAAGCCATATCCCATTTTGGACTTCTGGGTTGCTTCCTATTCTTGGATGTTCTCAGCTACATTCCTGGGGCTCTGAAAATACGGGAAATGTAGGAGATGACCCAGCTGAGCCCGAGAGAGGCATCAAGGGCATCATCAGTCTTGAGTCCCTTTGTGCCCACAAGAGATCTGAGTACTAATAAAGGAAAATATTTGTAGCTCAGGGTAGAAATAAGGGGTCCTTGCTGCTCTCTGAGCTTGGTTGTTTTCTTGCAGAAGTTTCATTATCCAAACTAGATAACATCATCGGTGCTAGTCCTGCAAGATGCAACCAAGCTCAGAGAGATCTATGTCCAGCCCACCTTGAATTCTATTGACTTAACTACCGCTTATTTGCTTTGACAGTTAGTAGCTCAGATTCTTGTAGGGAGCATTAGCATACAAAAAAGCTATATTAGCAATAGCACTTAGACTGATATACCACCTCACAGTGCTTTACAGCCCTCTCTAAGCGATTTACAGAGTCAGCATCTTGCCCCCAACAATTTGGGTCCTCATTTTACCAACCTCGGAAGGATGGAAGGCTGAGTACACCTTGATCCAGTCAGGATTGAACTCCAGGCGGTAGGCAGAGTCAGCCTGCAATACTGCATTCTAACCACTGCGCCACCACGGCTCTCATATTAATTTGAACTGCCTGGACTCCTGATTTCCTGCACTTCACAGGAAAACTGCAAACTCCTTCTTTCTCTACTATCCTTGTTTGACTTCTCCTTCTTATCCTGGTGCCTGCTCCAGCTCCCCTCCTTACTCCAGGACTTAGTATTCCTCCTTGTGAGATTGCCATAAAGCATCATTTGCTGACTCTTAAGCACATTCAGGTGAACTAGCCTCGGTGATGGCACACTGGTGTCCACTTCACTCCTTCTCATTTGTTTCCATATCTGATAAGCAGCACCAACCCATCCATCTTACTGTACTCATTCATCCTCTTAGGAGGAACGTATCCCTGCACTGTTTCTGTGAGGCTGATAGATTGAACCATTAGCATAAAAAGGGAAGCAGAAGATAAAAATGATGCAAAGAATCTCATAAAATAAGAAACAACACTCAAGGTTGGCTACTAAACATTAGCACCAGAGATAAGTGTGTTATTAGCCATTGATTATTCTACAGATAAATGAGATGGTGGAACCGCAGATGTAAAACAAAAAATCACTATTTGTGCTCTCTTTCCTTCCTTTGAAATGAAGAGTAAACTATTTGGAGCACTGTTCCTAGTTTTGCTTTATTTTATACAGGTGGTCCTCGACTTACAACAGTTCATTTAGTGACCATTTGAAGTTATAACGGTACTGGAAAAAGTGATTTATGACTGTTTTTCACCCTTACGACTGTTGCAGCATCCCCGTGGTCATGTGATCAAAATTCAAATGCTTGGTAACGGTCTCATATTGGGTCATGTGATCACTTTTTGCGACCTTCTGACGAGCAAAGTCAATGGAGAAGCCAGAGTCACTTAACAAATGTGTTATTAAATTAACAACTGCAGAGAATCCCTTAACAACTGTGGCAAGAAAGGTCATTAAAATGGGGCAAAGATCAGTTAATAACTGTCTCCCTTAGCAACAGAAAGTTTGGGCTCAATTGTGGTCGTAAGTCAAGGACTACTTGTATTCCTCCAACTTCTCTGTTTCATTTTACCTCTCTTTGGACAGTAGACATAGTGTCAAATTTATAAGCCTTCTGGGATATGTATTTTTTTATTGACATTCTGAATAGGAGGTGCTTATTATAAGAAATCTCTATAGCCAATTATGCAACCTATAGCACAGAGGTCCCCAACCTTTTGGGCACCAGGGACCGGTTCCGTGAAGAGAGGTTTTTCAGCGGACCGGAGGGGGTGTGGTTTTGTGTGCTGCCTGCATCTCGCGGATGGGCTTTGCTTGTTTGTGCAGACCGGTTGCTGGCATGCCGCGGCCCGGTACTGGTCCATGGACTGGGGGTTGGGGACCCCTGATATAGCAGATTTCTTTGCATGGCCCAATCCCATCCTTTGCAACAAACATGCACATACCACATCAACCCTAATGTAGCATAAAGCTACAAGCCAAATTTGAGTACAGGTGGTCCTCAACCTACGACCACAATTGAACCCAACTTTTCCTTCGGTAAGCAAGGCAGTTGTCAAGTGAGTCACACTCCATTTTAAAACCTTTTTGCCAAAGTTGTTAAGTGAATCATGTGGTCATTAAGCAAATCTGATATCTCCCATTGACTTTGCTTGTCAAAAGCTGTCTGGGAAAGTAGCAAATGATGATCACGTGATCCCGGAATGCTGCAACCATCATAAACACATGCCAGTTGTCAAGCGCCCGAATTTTGATCACATGACAGAGGGGATAAGTGTGAGAACCAGTTATAAGTCACTTTTTTTCCGTGCCGTTGTAACTTTGAACAGTCACTAAAACGAATGCTTGTAAGTCGGTTGTTGCTTACAAGAGAGTGGCTTCATAACTCCATTCTTTCAACCTAAAGTAGATTTAAACCTCTAAAATGGATTTAAAACGAAGCTCAAGATATCCCCCTTCAAATCCCAGGAAAATCCAAACAGCCTCTGCCTCCTGATTGTTCCCGCAGTCTGATCTTGCCTTCCCCAAACAATTGCACGCACTTGCTTGCAGAGAAACTGTGAAGCACAATGACATCGTCTCAAACAGCTGTGAGGAAGATAAACTCGCTGGAACATTATGGGTTGATTTACTGGTGCTTTGCTATAGATGCCTGAACGCAACCTGTGATGCTAAACCCGTTTGTGGAAGTCAGTGCACCAGCAAGTTTTGCCAGCCTTACAACTGCTCTTTTTATACATGGCACTAATTAAAATCCCCATCATTAAAGCTATTCTCCCAGCTGCTATGTTAACTGTAAATAGGCTGTGGGGGTACAGTATAACAACACATTTGCCAGCCAGCCTGCAGCTTGAAAATACTGTATCTTTAGTTTACTTAAGATTGAGCCTGACAAAATCTTCTCGGGTTTTTTTTCCCCCAAAGAAAAGCTGCTCTCCACACCAAGTGCCTTCAACTCCCCAAAAATCAGCCTCTTGCCCTCAATCCAAAGATGAAAACCTGAAAAGCAACTTCCCCTTGCTTTAAAAAGCACCCAAACTCAATAAAACAGAGCTGGATTGTTGCTACGCACGTACCTTGGCGTCCAAAACAAAGCAGAGCACAATGGGTTGGCTTTCCCAAGCCATTCATTGCTTTGATGGATCTCTGAAAGTTTGTGTCTCCAAACTGGGAAGATCGTTTCCGAAATATTAAACTTCTTTCTTTCCACCAAGCACAATGCAATTAATTCCTCTCAATAACGACCGGTTTTTTTGCAAAAGAGCAATAAGGTGTCTCTGCAGGGGGTGTCATTATCTTTAAATAATCACACCCCAGGAGATGAGGCAGGCACACTCCACTGCACTACGCCTGCTTTTTAGGGCTCCAGAGTACAATTTGCTTCTGTTAACCACACCCTGACAGATCTAATGACAAATACGGACAATGGAAAGCTGTCAAAAGCAGGGTGGGGGCCCGCATCCCTTCCCCCCCTCCCTCTTGCTGAAGGAGCTCCCTCCTCTCCTTTCTTGCTAAGTTTGCCACCCCCTCCATTCAAACCGAGGAATCTTAAACTTGTGTTTTGGCGCTGGTAGCAGATTGAAGCAGTAGCACCAACTGCGATGGGTTATGCATGCTAACATCCCCATTTCTAGGCAATAATATGAACAACTCCCCATGCATAACAGAGAGTTATGACTTTGGAACGCCATTGCTTTTGACAAAAATCAAAACAGGCCCAGCTGTCTCTGACAGCCCAGGAAAGGCAAGCAGGAAGAGGCACACAAGCAAAGCGTTAAGAAATGGATCGTGAGGTCCCCGTTCAGAAGCTCTGCTTAAACCCGGATTAGGCTTCTCCATCATTGCACATGTATGCATCTGCTGTTCGGAAGCAGTTGCACAGGTGTAGCATTTACACATCTGCAAAAGTTAACATTCTGGCTAAGGGGTGCTCAAGCAGGAAAGCACAGTACAGGAAGTTGGATCAACCAATCAGCACGCAGGATGTGCACCTGTGCACAACATGCAGTTGGGATTTGGGAGGTGTGCGCATTGGCCTGTCAGCAGCCATCTGCAACCTACACTTAGCCATCAACCTCTTCACTCCAGCGAAGACTACATGCAGTTGCAGGCAACCCTAAATCAAGGTTTAGCCTAGGTGATGGGACTGCAGTTCGTTTGTCTCCTGGCATTTCATTCCAATCTTTTGTATCATCTTGTAGGAAACAGGATTTCAGCTCTTGGCTGGTTAAAGACAAGATGGTGGATTCTGCTGGTACTGGGTGGGTGGCTTTCTCTATTATAGAACTCTTGGTGGTTTTGCACCTTCCTTGACTACCCTTTCTTTTTCCTCGTCTAGACAAGATTCATAGGAATGACTTCCTTTGGGATCAGTAGCTTCCTTAAGAAACGATAATGGGAGATGCAACCCACACATATACCTCTCAGGTGCTTTGCAACTTTGCTCAAAAAGGGGGGGGGGAAACCCTCCAAAATTAAAGGAAGAACAAAGGAATTTAAAATTGAAGAAAAATGGCAGGAAAGAATATTAACAGCAGTTTTATTTATCCACTTAGTTATCATTTGTTACAATGGGTAGGTGCAGGCACCGTTGTTATGCCCTTTTTGGGGTTTCCTAGTCATATCAGGATAGCAAACAGGGTGTGAGATTAGAGGAAACTTCATTTAATTCTGCAAGACTCTTGAACTATATTGCTAGTTTCATTTCTAAATGTTGGACTGGACAATGAGGGATGCCCACAACAGCTATTGTGACAAAATTATATTCTAATTAACATGAATTTTCAAGACAACCCATTCCCCACCCCCTGAATGGAAAAAAAAAATTAAGGCAATCACAGGAAAGTCAAGACAATAGCTGTCAGAAGTCAGCAATATAATTATTGACTACACAAACTGCTGTGCAATCAATATTTAAAGCAACTCTATCATTAAGTCTAGCAGGTATTTCATGACTACAGTAAGTGTCTAGGATAAGCAAGCTATAGGTTTACAAATATGAGGGCTATCATGGTTTCCGAGAGTTGAAGCATAGCCATGTTAAAATTGAAATTGTCAGATTTTTATCAGCTATTGCTTCTATGGAGTGATGTAACTTTACAATCATTTAGTTCATAAGCGACTAATTTCATTCAGCTTTTGAGAGATATTTTTTTTCATATTAGAGTACAGGATAGGATTTCTTGAGTGGCCAGACAAAGGGCAGTAATGGACACAAGGAGATTGAGCAAAAGGCCCAGTAATGAGATTAACAATCTATAAGAATATAAGAAAAGCTTTTCAACACAACCCAGTTCATATTTACTCAGCCGTCAGATCTCTCTATATTCAATTGCAGTTGCTTCCAGAAAAGTGTTTATGGGATTAAAATTAATAATATTAATACAATTATTAGCAATCCTTTGTTTATTCCAGAAAAGATAAGTGCTTAATTTGGGTGGCAAACATCTTACTTTCACAACCTTAATTTCTATACGTTATATCTGGTACATTACAAATTAGCTTAACTTTCTTAAATAATAAGTACACTAGTATAGACTTGCTATTCATTATGTATTACAATCCACAAAGAATCTACAGGTTAGAATTATTCCTAAATATAATATTTTCTATTGTAAAAGAATCTTATGCATGAGGGGTCCTTGGTGCTCCCTGAGTTTGGTTTTTTCTTACAGAAATATCTTTTTGCAATATGATGACCAGAACTGAAAACAGTATAAGAAGAAGAAGTTTAATCAATGTGAAGGAAAGAATTAGTTGCAGCTCTCATTTTTATCCTCATATAAGAAGTCACGTTTCTCAGTTTCTTTGTTACTATGAATCAAATAAAACATTCAGATGGTAAATGAAATTGCCATTGATATTTATAATATTTTCTGTAACAGTGCATGTATCTGTGTATGTGTGTGTGCATGTGAGTGTGTGTGTGTGTGTGTGTGTATCTATATATACACACACACACATTTTTAAGCATTTCAATGAAAAGAGATCATTTTATTAAAAAACCATGAAAGCAAGTGCACTCATTCAACCTTAGAATTGTTTTCAGTACAGCAATATATTTAGATGAGAATATGTCATTAATATAAACAGCCGAATAGAAACTATTAAACTAACACATTTTAAAACTGAGCAAACCTGAGTATTTGATTAAAGTTTTGTACATTTTGTACACTTGAACAGGTAACAGAGAAGCATAATATTTTTGTTGATTTTTAATTTGTTAGAAGTAGTGTCTCTGCAGTGCAAAATTTCCCATTAGTTTGTATTTTGAAATTACAAAGCTGGGGATGAACAGGAAGCTTTCTTCTTCTTTTTTTTTAAATTTTAAATGGCCAGGCCCATGTTTTAGCAACATCTATAATAATAAACTGCAGCTCTATGTATAATTCAGATGTAGACTTTGAACAAACCATCATGATCTTTGCTCACAGAAGAAAACTAGGAGTCCGTAGAGAAAAGCTAGTGAAGATTCAGTCTCATTAAAGAAAAAAGTTAATAAATAATATCTAGTTCACTATCTGGGGGAAAGGAAACCTTTCATTACTTATTTTAATTTTAGTATGTTTATTAACTGCCCAAATCTAATCAACGCCACACAGATCGAATGTACAGGTAGTCCTCAACTTACAGCAGTTTGTTTAGTGACTGTTTGAAGTTACAACGGCACTGAAAAAAGTGACTTATAACCGTTTTTCACACTTATGACCATTGCAGCATCCCCATTAGTCACATGATCAACATTGATAACTAACTCACACTTATGACCGTTGCAGCATCCCCATGGCCATGTGATCAAAATTCGGATGCTTGGCAATCGGTTCATATTTATGATGATTGGGACATGTAATCACCTTTTGTGACCTTCTGACAAGCAAAGTCAATGGGGAAGCCAGATTCACTTAACGTTACTAACTTAACAATTGCAGTGGTTCACAACAACTGTGGCAAGAAAGCTCATAAAATGGGGCAAAACTCACTTAACAACTTTCTCTAGCATGCTCTGCCATTCCATCCATTTTAGTTTTTTTAAAAAAAAAAAACATGGTTTATCACTGGTATTTATGAATCCTAGGAGTAATGGCTTATTCAACAAACAATGGTAAAAAAAACACCATAGGATTCTCGAAAGCTGAAGAACAAGAGAAACATATAATATTACACTGTTTCAACGGCCAAATTAAAGAAAATAATTATCATTCCTTTCACATCTACTAGAATTCTCACATACTGACACACAAAATTATGGCTTTGCTGTTACATAGCAAATCATTGAGAATATTTTGATAATTTTCCCTGTAAAACATGAAATAGGCAATAGCCTTAAACAATAAGATAAGACTTCTGATTTTTATTGAGTGGAGAGTTAATGTTATCTGGGCTTTATATGATTAAAAAATGTTCAGTTCAATTTCTAGGGTGATTTGCCATAAAGATGGTCTAATCCAAATGAATACCTTAAAGAGAAATCAGTTACTGTTCAACTATTCAAGATCTATCATCTCTGTGGTGTGAAGCCTCGTTTTCATCTTAGAACAGATGGATAAAATTGTCATTAACACAAACTGACAACCCTAAAACTGAAATATAGATTCAGAGAAGGATCTAATGAATTAAATCAATATTATTGCAATGAAAGCCAAAGAAATTAAAAGTGATTTGTAAAGTTACTCCATATTTTATCCTCCCTATATTTCAGTCCCTGGCCCTTTTCAATTTTGTTGTCAATCTCTAAATCTGTAATATATTTTTATTTTAACATATCAAGTATTCATGAGAAGTCAAATGAATTCTGAACTGTTTTCAAATTCATGGAAAGGCCAAAGATTTAGAAATTGAGTATGGAGAAAGCAGCAAGCAGCACCATTACGAGTCGCTTTCAAAGCCGAGTTCTCCACTATGACTTACATTAAACACTACGTCTCATCTACATGAGTTATGTCTGAATTAGACAGTGTAACTGGATCTTCATGACTTCCTTAGGACTAATACTTTAAAAATCTCACAATGTATGGTTGATGCCTGGTAGTATATACAAATATTTAAAGGGTGGACCAGATAAAATCCAATTTTTACTTCATCAATAACATCTAGTAAGTTCAAATGCAAATCACTGTTGATGACTAAGCATGTAGATGTATCCAACAGTCTATTATTGTTAGTGAGTGTGGTTGCCTCCAGAGAAGCATAATTCCTAACTTCAAAGATTCTCCAGTCACTACAGCCCACATAGTATAGGGTTTAAGTTGCGAACCTCAGGCTAGGGAAATCAAGATTCAAGTCTCTGGAGATTCTGTCATCTAGGTCATGGTTATCCCAAATGGATTTTGTTTTTCCTTGAAGACATTTCACTTCTCATCTAAGAAACTTCTTCAGTTCTAATTACAGAACTGAAGAAGCTTCTTGGATGAGAAGCAAAACGTCTTACCAAGGCATTATAAAATACATTATAAAATACAAAGAAGAGAAGGTCAACCTATTCTCCAAAACACTTGAAGGCGGGACAAGAAGTAATCAAGGAGAGAAGCAACCTAGAACCAAGGAGAAAGTTCCTGACAGTTAAAACAATTAATCAGTGGAATGACTTGCCTCCAGAAGTTGTGGGCGCTTCATCACTTGAAGTTTTTAAAAACAGATTGGACAATAATTGTCTGAAATGGTATAGGGTTCCCTGTAACAGGGAGCAGGGGGTTCACTAGAAGACCTCCAAGGTCCCTTCCAACTCTATTATTCTATTCTATTCTATTCTATTCTATTCTATTCTATTCTATTCTATTCTATTCTATTCTATTCTATTCCATTCCATTCCATTCCATTCCATTCCATTCCATTCCATTCCATTCTCCATAAAGTTCCCCAAATCTCCACCACATCTATTTCAGATTTTTTTTTAAATTGGCAGTCGTATGGTTCAGTAGCTGTTCCCATGTCTTCTGTTTTTTTTCTTGCTCGGTTGGGCTCTTTAGTTCTCAATATTCAGTTAAATTTTCTCCTTAGAGGTGGTAAATGCTGTCGCCGCTTCCTCTTATCCTAGAAAAACAGTTTGCCCCTTAAAAAGAAACATTATACACCCAGAGTCGTGCTGGGTAGCTGAATGGTCTTTCCATTCCCATTTCTATCGATTTCAGCCCCTGCTACAATCTGGTTTCGTAGGTAACCTGGTTTTTGGCAGCACATCAGGCCTGCATTCCCCCCCCCCAAGTAAAACAACACATACATGCTTTATGTCTTTCTCATAATCCCTCAGATGAACTCAATAAACAATATTAAAGCTCAATTTCTTCAAGATGACAACAGTCATTATTACTGATTTCATGGCCTTGTTTATTCCTATGTTTAATTGGTTATGTTAATAACATTTTAATCCACATCTGGGTTGTAAGGGGGTGATAAAGAAACATTTTTTGTATGTGGCTGCAGTGACATTTTTCAGCCATTATTAGTCATCATCAGCCAACCAGGTCACCCATTCATTCTTTTGAAATGTTCACTGCCCTCTCCCACAAACGGGCAAACTGGTTTTTTGTTTAGATGTGAAATAAATGAGACTCCTTAGTGTGAAAAAGAAATGTTAGCTTCAGAGTAACTATTTTTGCTGCTAATATCATAGGGAGATCCATCGGTAGGCAAGGTTCAATAGTAAGAGATGCTGTTAAAGAAGAAGTACAAGAGAAACCTTCCTATCCAGTTACAACATCTGCATATTTTAATAGACTTTTCCATAAATATGATCAATGAAAAGCCATGGGTAAGACATATGGTACCTATTTTTTTTTAATTGTTTGCGGTTTCCCTTGTGGTTACCAGTGTGTGAGAAATTGAGGTGGTATTTTTGGACCAAGTGATCAGGAGCTTATTGAAACACCTACATATTCCATAAATCACGAACCTTAAAATGCTGGCTTATTAATGTAAAACAACCACCACAAATCTTGCAATTCTGAAATTAGAACGAGCTCCTTTGCATAAATCGAGAGTGAGAAAAAAGAAGCGTTTCCTCAAGTTCAACATTATCAAGAAGGATTTTCTGTTCCCATTGCACCCAGGGAAAGTCAAGATCAGCTCTCATGGGGAGGTGTCCTGTCACTAGATTTAAAGAATTGCATTTCTCAGCCCAGAGATTTGATTTAAAGGACCAGGAGCTAAACTAAAGGATCTCTCTAAAGTCAATAGATCAACAAGAAATTCCACAAATCCCTATTTGGTTCTGTAGTTTTAAAAGGTTTACATACAATACTCAACTCCAACTTATTACAAAAAGAAGAACTGAGAACTTAATTTAAACTCTATCAATATACGGGTTTCCATATTGCTACACTGAAACTGTTCATGCTTGTTTAATAAGCTATGTGCAGTTAAATCATGTAAATTGATCAAGATCAGCATTTTGAAAGGGAAAGGGGATAATGCCCTCGCAAATATTGCTGTCCAATGGCTATGTCCTATGGCTATTGAAAGTTATAGAGTAACACCTAACAACATCCAAAAGAGCATAGTTTCCCCATTTATCTCTAGGTGTCCTGGATAAATATTAGAGGGAGGGAGGGAGGGAGGGAGGGTGGAAGGAAGGAAGGAAGGAAGGAAGGAAGGAAGGAAGGAAAGAAGGAAAGAAGGAAAGAAGGAAAGAAGGAAAGAAGGAAAGAAGGAAAGAAGGAAAGAAGGAAAGAAGGAAGGAAGGAAGGAAGGAGGGGCATTTGTACATACATCATGAATATGTGTGTCCATGTTTGAGGGAAAGGACATGTTTTGAGGTATTGTGCTGGCATAATTGAAACCTTCCACTTGTAGGAACTTTAACAAGGTTGTGAATTCATGAGAAACAGTCCTCTAATCTGCTTACACTTGCTAAAAGTGTCTTTACAGATTATTGTCTTTACAGATTATTTTCTCTACCACACCAACTTTCCAAGAAGCAGCCAAGGCACAAGACTGAGCTCTGGAAGAGCCCCCCCCCCTTATGTTGGGAAGACATAACTTCAGAATGTGTAGTGTTGTATAGAAGACAATTCTTCATAGACTCTTTTCAGGCCAAGTAATTTACTCCATCACAAAGGGGGAAAAAATAAAGTTAATTTCAAAATAACTGTGGCTGTTCCATAATTTAATAGAAGCATGCTGTACTGCTGAAATCTCTGATTCCCCAAATGCCAACAACAGTTGCTTCTTAAAGTCTCCCATTTTATTTTCCAAATGCAAATTAAAAATATTATATGGTTTACTAGTTCCATGTTCTTGCCTTTAAAAATCCATTTTTAAAAAAACGACTATTCTCCATGGCATAATAAGGCTATTATGTAACTATCACTGTGTTGGGAAGAGGGTGGCTACAGGCACTCCGCTTCACCTCATCATTTCTCTTAGCTTAAATATTATGCCACATACTGATTAATACCAGACCAATAAAATCATCTTAGCAATCTGGTTAGAGTCTTTTGTCTACCCAGATGGCCTGCAACGTTAATGTGTGACAATTTCAACAATGAACTAGGACTGTTTTATGAAACCAACATTTGTTCCTCTCCTTTTGCGTTTTAGGCTCCAAATTTTGACACAGATGGTATAAATTATTTTTAAAAAAAAGTGTTCATTTAGAAAGCTTAAATATGCAGCTTTACTTCAACCACCAGAATCTTTTATGTTGGCAATTCAGTCGCTCCGCTAATAATTCCTAATAATTAGGGTCTGTAAAATATTTCCCCAATTTTAAAAATCCAGCAGTTCTCTAAGTTGATATATTAATAATTTAAAAAAAATAGAAAACACTAAACAAAGAGACTAATTTAATATCTAAAACAATCCAACGCCCAATATTCCATGCCTTAAATGAAAAGAAACAGAAAGAGATGGGTTCTCCTTTGGAAGGCCAAACAGTATAAATATAAAATAAATAATAAACTTGTAGCCACATATTTATTTGTGACCTATCTATTGCTCGATCTTTAGAAAAAGATAATGAATGTTGGAGCAGAAACAGATGTTGCATGCAAATATCCATAAGAAAAGGAAAGCTATCAGAGTCATTTAAAAAAATGAGTTTTAGAATCCACAAATTCCTTTTAGAAGAGAATACACTATCTTCTTTTTTAAAATACTCCCTCCAGAACCAACTTTATTGGGGGAAAGAGGGGAAGTAAAATGTTTTTATATGCATTTTCAAGTAACATTAGTCGACCACACCATGAGTCAAAGAGAAAGGAAAAATAAATGGACAAAACCCCCAACATTTAGGGTTATTTTTAATATGCATATACTGTAAGGATTCCTGCACTCTAGTTTATTAATGCTTGGTGTTTACACCAAGATAGTCATAAGGAGAGTGAGCATTGCAACCAATTTATATTTCATATTTGCTTTACAGATGCTTTACAGATGACCTGACTATACATTGGGATGGGATCAAAGATTTCTCAGTGCAAATACCCAATACAAATTAGCACAGTGTTACTACCACCAATTATATTCACAAGACCATCATTTTGGAGATTCTGGATGGTAATTTGATTTGACTTCTTTTTTTCTGGATGCCACCAATACAAGTCAATAACAGAGAAGACTTTTGTAGAAGATGGTTTGGTATTACTGTACAAATCTGAATTACAAATATCTGTCACATTCAGATTTTAAAGAAAAGTAAGGCAACCAATTCTTGGTGGATCCTTCATCTCAATAAATCAATAAAGACAAAAATAAGACACAAGGGGGGAAAGAGCCAAAGAACAAACAGCTTCAGCTAAATCAGGAAGCTAACATAGGTAAGCTTCTATTATTTTTGGAGAGTGAATATATTTGATTTGTATCTTAAGTCTACATCCCAATTTAAAACCTTCACTCCCCCGGCCTCAAATTAACATGTAGCTAAACTTGGATGCTGAAATAATTTTGTATAAACTGAAACTTTCTGTCCTAGATAAATCTTTTCTACAATACAATTTGTTTGGATATGAGCTTTCAAAACACAGTCTTGTTTGCTAGATCTGCCAAAAGAGAAATGCGTTTCAGATTTGCCTTCCACTAGAATCAATCACTCTTACAATTAAGCTGGGGGGTTGCACCATTTTTGCTGTTATGAACTAAAATATATTGATATCTTTCTCTTATACAATGACACAAATTAAGTGGAGGGGCCATATGCCTAAATGTCACCAATGGGAAAATATCAATTACTATTTTTGAAAGCTACCTTAGTTTTTGGAAACACCTTGTACTCATACCCCATAAGGCAGTGTTTCAAATGCATTGGGAGCATATATTAATCAATGTTTTGCATGGTGCAATCAATAACACCCTTATGTTTAGTTTTTAGCTCTCTTTTACAATAAATATTGATATATTGCAAACTATGTAAAAATTTTCATTGGACTTTTGTTTGCAGTATGCACTGTATTCATTCGGCAAATAAGTGAACTAAATATTGTTTGTTGCAAAACAGATGTCAAATAAAATTATGCCATATGTGCTATTAAACACTTTCCTTACTTTTTTTTAACAGTGAAAAGCAAGATGCAGTTTCAAAACTGAATGTATTTGGCTTTCCAAGGATTTGAAGCATGAAAGCAACATTTCTGAATATTTTTAAAACCTGCTGTGCATCATGTAATCCAGTTTTGCATGTTAAATCTGTTTTTAAGGTTATCTTCAAAGTACATTCAATGAAAAGTCCTAACAATCTCCACAAAAGAAACACAGCAATCATTTTTGAATGTAAGCTGCTTGGACTAGTATCTGGGAATGAGAAATGATGTACCTCTGTTTATTTGTGGTTACCAAATGATAGTCTGTAATACAAATTGTATACAATGGTACAAACACAAAAGAATGCTTGATGTTCCTTTCTGTCCTCAAAAGATTTGTGTAAATGAAAATAACAGGGCCATGTTCTCTAATAGAGTAGAAATTTCAGTTGTGTTTCTTGACCCACAGATATAGTTGCAGAGTGTGGCAAAAAAAGATGGCAGCCATGATGGGTGTAATCAAAGCTGTACCCATTTTTTTATGTGGGTAAAATATAAGCAGCATTTCCATCACACCACTGTGGCTGCCATCTTAAGTTTTTTGACCATAGTCTATGGACACCACGGCTTACAAGGCACCTGCAATGATGTGGGGTCCCACTTGAAAATCCCTACAAGAAACAAGATACTGCAAGTCACATCCAAAACCTCTAAAACAGCACAGTTTATTATACAAAAATAAGGTGCTAAAAGTTGCACAGTGGAACCAAAGATATTGTGATATTTTCGTTGTCATATATTTTGAGAGCCAGGAAAGTCTACAAAAAAAGTCTGGCTGCCAACAGTATATGAAGCTGTGGTTCAATGGTTCAATGGCCTGGCCATGCTGGCTCAGGAATTCTGGGAGTTGAAGTCCATGAGTCATAAAAGAGCCCAGGTTGCCTACCCTGGGCCTAGGCATTGGTATCTGAATATAGATGTTTTTAACATTCATATCTTATTGTGGGTTTTTTTAATCTAGGGGAAATGTTAATATATATTGCAAGCCCATGTATGATATGCCATACTCTAAATAAATAATAAGTATACATTGTGATGTAAGTTCTGACACAAAGGCACCAAAACAACTATAACCACTATAAAAAAACAACATACTGAGGCCAGAGGGAAAAAAGCAGAACAAATCAAAAGAAAGGATACTGGGAAAGTCTACCATTTCAAATGTTGTTACAATGTCTACGGGTTGACTTCAACCAAGATAGTAGCATACCTTCCGCGATTCCTCTTGATATCTGCAGATTAACCACACAGCTGTTGAGTCTTCTCATTATGTTCCTTTAAGAAGTACCCATGCAGGTGACATTTGTCAAGCACTGTTCATGTTTTCCTTCTTTCTCGTATGGGAAAGATGAGTTTTTGTCAAAATCCAAAGCTCAGTGAGATATGGCTCCTGGTGGTACAGTTGGGCTTTGTTATCAAACTCCATGCTTTCATAGATTCATGAATGAAGGCAAATATACATGTACCAGGATAATGTTGCAGGATCCAACCTGGATCAGTCACCGGGACCAGAGGTTTAGTCTTCCAACCTTTCAGACTCACGCTAGAGCCCATTCTCAGGGAACTTCTCTGTCACCAGAATGCATCATAGATTTATTCTACAGAACGCCGGTTTCCTATGCATATTTCCTGGCTTCCTGATTTTCTCTGACAAAGAGGAGTCAATGACCTATGTGATTGACCTACACATCCTCACAAAGATAGATTCTCAAGTTAGAGCTTGATTCCTGGAGAACTTCACAGAAACATTTGTGTCATCATCTGGGCAGGACAATGTGAATACTTCCCACTGTGTTCTTTCAAAATGTCTAATCAAATTCCCAACTAGCAGTCAACCCTGGTAATCTCTCAAGATCACCCTTCCAAGAAGACACCAGATTTGATCCAGATTAGCTTCAGAAGCTACAAAAGTAGACAAAATATCTCTGTTTCCTACAAAATGTCCCTTGGAAAGCCATCTCTTAGTTTCCAATGTTATTGATAGGACTAAGATTTAAAACTGGAGATGTCTCTGGAATTCTTTGTTTTCCCTTCTGTTTCTAATTATTTGCTAAACAGGTAAAATGCTTCCTATATTGTAGACATCTTTTAATATTATTTTTCCATTTTTAATGTACAGCAGGTCAATAATTGTGTTTACAAAGATAGGCATTGGGAAAGGCTCTTTCAGAAGAGAACAAAGGAGATGATTACAAAAGTCAGACCTCAAAATGTTAATCAGATTCAAAAACATAAAACATGACAACTTAATGGTGTTTGATTAAAATGGGGAGGGGGGATTAAAAGTTCTAAGCATCTGACATTGAATCCTAATACTTTTTTAATTATAAAATATAAAATGCTTGGAATTTTATCCAGAAAAAAAAAATTAGACTTGGTAATTTATTTTTCTTGTGTATACAGTACAATTTACTGATGAAAAAATGTGCTAAACTTATTGATTCATGACCATAATTGTTTAATTATTTATCATTGCAGAAATATATTAGCATTTATAATAATGCAGATGTGCACAAAGGCTAAAGAAGGCACATACAGCTTTTGTTTTCTGTTTGCTGTGCTGAAACTGGGTTGAGCTGGGTGGTGCACGCATATTGCCTTATTTTAAGTGTTGCAATTTTGCAGCTTTCTGCTTTATTGAACTTGAAGCAGATATGCCAATAAGCTGTCATCACAAAAATGCTCTCCTATCGAATTAAAAAAATGAAAATCTATAACCAAAGCCAGCACTATCTCCAAAGAAATCTTTCCTGCAATTGATTTCTTTGTTATGATGGGCATTAAATTATCCCTGCATCACATGTGCAGCTGTTGGCTTCCTCATGCCATCCACAGAAAAGAAAGGGAGCTTATATGCATTGGATAACAATTACATCACCACAAATAATTACACCTAGTTGCAGAATATTTCAGCTTCATGTTTCTTGAAGTCATACGTGAAAACCTGAAAGGAAAAGCCGAGGTTCACTGCAGGGGCAAATCTACTTTCAATAAGCTGTGGTCAAATCAGGCAGAACTTTTTCTGTGGTCTATCGTGTCTACATGATTGGGGACTAAGAAATCTCCCTTTCTCAAACCCTGCTACAATAACTTTGCAACCGGCTTCAGAACACCTACTGCTTTCCAGCTTTCTCAACTAGATTTTGAGGTTTGGTCCTTGTCCTTTGCAAACATGCGCACAATAGTATCTACCCACAGCATCTTTTCATTATTAGAGCCTGTAGCAAAGTAGCTATATTGATCTTGCATTAGCAGATTTGCAAAAAAAAAAAAAAAAAAGGGCAAAGCACCGGGGGGGGGAAAAACTTCTATGCTTAATTGACTTATTCTGGATTTTATGCTCAAGGCAGGGCAGATCCCATTCCGCCATCCCCTGACTAAGAGATCCATTTGTTTTATATATGTGGGAATAAAGACGCATATTTCTTATAGCAATTGTTTGTGCAGATTCTCTAAAAAACAGAAGCATGAAGGATCGTTTCCCACGAGTGGACTCTAAATGGGAAAGACTAAGATTCAGATGGCAAATGTATTAAGATTAGTCACATGTATGTAATTTCCCAGAAACCTCTGGTCAATGCCTATGGATTTCCAAAACACTTGGCTATCCAGACAGCAATTAAAAGATAGAATCTTATATGAACCAGGAATAAAAATTCATGTCTGACATTTTTGAACAGGCTCAAAAATTGTGGCATCAGATACTCAATGTTGATTATAAGTTCCACTTTAGGAATTCTGACTTTACTGCAATTATTAAACAGAGCACCATCTTAGTCCAATTTTTGCTAGTCTCTGTAATTTCCAGTTGCAAGTGGTAAGCTAATATATGTTCATTTATGCTCCTTTCCCATAATTTTTTTCCCCTGCATTCACAAAATGCAACAGAAATTTTGGGCTTGATTGTAATTATAAGTCGAGGACTACCTGTATTAAATTTACATCCTGCCATTTCCTTAGAAGTCAAAAGAAATGCACCTGATGATCTTTCCTCATTTTATATCCACGACTCTGTGAAATAGGTCCAGTTGACTGAGAGCAATCAAATGGAAATCACTCAGTCAACTATCAAGTAGTACTTGAGTCCCCATCTTCCCAACACTAATCCTAATCCAACATTTTAACTCTTGGCTCTCATTTCCTAAAATATTAATATTCTATATAGATTATGCATTAGGTTTATAGATTTCTGGAAGGATTTGATGAAAAGCAGTGAAAGTGAAGACCAAATTCCAGCAAAGCTTTAAAACAAGAGATGGCCAAAAAAAGAAATTCAGGATCAAGATGAACGGGTCACAGCAGGAGAGAAATGTGGTAATCATAGTGCTCCAATTATTTCCTGAACTTCTCACCAAGGTAGGTAGCTACTAAATCAATTTTAGACCAAATTAAATTCAAAAATAGAACTATAGTGTGGGGTTGGATAATCTTGTCAGTTTATTATTTTATTATTCAGCTTTTCCTTCATGGTTTTGCTCTTTGCTGTCCAGAATTCTTTATCTTTGGGGTAACCTGTAAACACTGGTTGATAAATAAATAAAATTTAAAAATATAATCACATCTTTTTTTCTAGTGGACATGCAACTTGTAGGAAAGAAAAAGTTAAGTAACAATATTATGAATACTATGCTAAAAGTTAGCTAGTGGCACTTAAGATTAAGGAGATGCTTTAGAATATGATTGCATTTGTTTGTTGTACTGGATTAATAAAAAAGTTTTTACGGAATCTATTTAATGCACATGGACATATGATACAAGATGCTTAAGAAATATGTGGAATTGTTTTGGGATTTTATAATATAAAACTGAAAACTAAAATAAGGCATAGAGAGAAAATCCACTGGAATAAGTTCATAATGTGATAAATATTGGAATAAAGTAGTTCCCGGTCAGTTGAATCCTTGGCAATAAACCATAGTGTCTCTAAATTCAGAATTTGGATTCTAGAGTCATTGACATCATCACAATTATAGGATTTCTTATGATGGGATCAAGAAAAAAGACACTAAGAATGCTTAGTTACATTTAGATCTCCTTAACAAAATTGTGATGACAAAAGGAGGGTTTTGTAGACCATAGTGATGCTTACGAGATATTATTCAGGAGTTTTGGTTAGAACCGTGTTTCTCAATGTTGGCAACAACTCCTGCGAGTTGAAGTCCACACATCTTAAAGCTGCCAAGGTTGAGAAACATTGTGTTAGAAGATGGTAACATTTCAGAGATGAGCTTGTTTTCCTGCCATGACAACAGACCAGCCAATTCCAAGATTTTTTTCAGTGGTATTAATCAGATGTTCATTGAAAGATAACGCTATTCTCTGGAAAATGTCTTTCCAGTGTAATTACATGATTATCCTTAATTTACTCACTGAAGAAGACATGCAGAATAATAACATTCGTACAGTTTGTGCATAGCCATCTGATTATCATTCCTACTCATTCCTAAGATTCTTTTTTTTTATTTTATTTTTGCTAGCTACCTTCCAGGACAAAATGGAACCAAGACCTCTGGGCAATATCCAAGTAAAAGCACCAAGCACAGCAGCACATGAATACGGCCAACACAGTAGATGTCCTCAGGACAATTGGCAACAGATCTCTGAGGCTTCACTTGGGTAGGTTTTCCAGTCCAACCGGAGATGTTATACTGGACACAGAATCTATGCAAAGGCTGCTGGAGGGTTGGCCATCCTGAACAATTTGGTATCAAGTTCAAATCTGAGTTTCTACTCTCTACTGACTGCGTATCATTGATGAATGTCCTAAGATCCTAAGACAGATCCTTATGGAACTCTACCATGTGCTTCTGAACTAATTTTCCAAGCAACAGCAGTTGATAAAAAGTGCAAAGTCCTAATGGCCTGGCTTGGCCTGGCCTGGCCTGACATTCTGCTACCTTGTGCAAAACACACTTTCTTGTACTCAAACATAAGCAATTCATCAGTTTCTCCAGAATGTAGCATGAGTTACATTTAAAACAGTAGGAAATTATCTAATGCTTCAGCTTAAACTATTTTGAACGTAATTTGCATTCTCCTTTTTGCTCTTCAGTGTCTATCTATATATATATATGAAGAGATAGAGAACAGTGTCTCTGAAAGACATAGTACAATGAGCATATATTATAGGATGGTTTTGATTCTGAACTTTTTCATCCTGAATTCTGAACAATGGACACTTATGAATCATTTGTGCCATAGAGTGCAGCCTTTTGAACGAGTAACAAGAGAAATCAGTTTTGCTAATATATTTCTCATCCTGGCGCTCAGAGTCATGCTGAGTTAAAAATACATACACAGAACTTGAAAGTTATAAGATCAAGTCAAACTCTTAAGGCACAGAGAAAGGACTGGAGAAACAATAAGTTGGGAAATTATTGTAAAGGTAATGGACTAGGATAGGCTTCTGTAAACTATTTTTCAGTAATGGAGAAGTGGATGATATTGATAGTTATTTGTGAATTACCTATATATAATGGCCTCTAATATTCAGTAGACCAGGGGTCTCAAAACCTGGCAACTTTAAGACTGCGGACTTCAACTCCCAGTATTCTTCAGCCAGCCATTCTGGGAGTTGAAGTCCACAAGTCCTAAAGTTGCCAAAATTGGAGTTCCTGCAATAGACAATGGAAGGTTCGGTCACCTCCAAAATGGCTCTTTGTTTAGTCTCTCCCTCTTACTTTTCAGAAGATTGTGACTTTTTTTTTAAGAACACTTATAGAATTTTCCAATTCTCTGTTACAATCTCTTGCTATTTTATTTTAAACACTATATTTTTATTAAGCAGGCTGTTAATTTAAATGTGCATTTAAATGACACCAGCTTGTGGGCATGTTATTTAAAAAAAAAAAAAACAAATAAACTACTCAATATTTTATATACATATACTTTTTACTGGGTGGGGCACTAAGTGGCATAATGAATGTCCTAGGAATGGGGGGGGGGAAAGTCTGAGTTCTAGTGCTTCCTTGAATAGGAACCCAGGACCAAGTAGTTGGAGAAATCTGGGCTAGTTCCGCTCTCCGAACTCCAGGGAGAAAGCAAAAGTAAACCATTTCTGAAAATATGATCAGAAAAACTATCTAACCATGTAATCACCAGGACTGATTGACTTGAAGGACCATAACCAGAAAGGGAGAAAAACTGCAAAGAAAGGAAAAATACAATAAGGATATTGATGGTCCTATGTCGTGCTCTGAAAAGGATTGCATTTTCCTTAAAAGTATCTTGAAAGGACAGGAACAGTGGGCACCAACAGTGAATGAGTTTGTGGAGAACAGAAAGAAGAAGAAAAGAGATACAAGTTATGACATTTTTGCATGACATCGAATTACCTCCCATCGCCGGAGTATTTTGTGAATTGCCCTACTACGTTATTATTCTTGCATGTAAATATTAACCGAGTCGCTACGTCTCGCATTTCACACACACGCGTTTCCTTCCGTTTTATTTCTGCAGTGTCCTAACTGGAGAGCCTCAAATTAACTGCTGGCTCGCTCGTGCCCAGGACTATGAAATTAGTCCTGAAATTAAATAGCTCAATAGCACTAAGACATTCCCAACTACTCCAGCAAGCAATCACTCACCTCTAAGGTTAACAGGATAAAGGCTGGATAAAGAAACTACTCATTAGAGCTGCTTTACAAAGAAGCAATTATGCGACTTTATAAAGTGGTTTCAAATATATTTTGCAAACTATGACTCAAGACAAATATTAGAGGCAGCAAATTACAGTACTTAGAAGAATTATCACCAAAGCAAAGACTCTTAATCTATAAAAAATATCAACAAAAGATGTAAATATGGACTCCTCTATGGGTGGCATATCTCCAAGGAAATATACATCTAATCTCGCAGTGTGTCGCCTCCAGTACCTGGGGAGAAGGTTAACAATTCAGAGCTGTTTCCTACAGCTATAGAATACATTTTGATGTAGATTTGCAGATATCAGAGACTTAAAATCTATTATATAATCATAGGGCAAGGGCAAGAAACCTGCGGATGTACTTTTCTGGGGAAAAGAACCGCAATGCCTGTTTCTTTTCATTTTAATCACTTTTGCACTGAGATTATGTTTTATTCTGGGCATTTGGTCTGACAGTGTTTTCCCTGTTAAAGACAAAATTGCAGGTTGCATTGCGTTAAACAGGGGACGATATATCATATATGGAGACCCGAGGAGGGCAGACAAAGAGATAACTAGATTCTATCTGCCCTTTTGGGTGTCTTACGAGAGATGGGAAACGTTTTGATTTTAACAACTAGATTTCTAGTTCTAAAAATGGGAATTCACTTCCTCCTCTTCCTCCTCCTCCTCCTCCTCCTCCTCCTCCTCCTAAGTTTTGGGAAAGGCTTTAGGGTAACTTAATGCCATGTCTGCAATTGTCAATATGCTGGGAGCTTCTACAGGGAACAGAAGTCCATGACAGCAACCAACAAATATCAGTGGCAAGGCACCCTTCTAGGATACAGGAACAATCTTTTTCAAAAACAACAACAACAACAACAACAACCCTGACTAACTAGAAAAATTCCAGTTCGTTTTGGAATGGAATGTCTTGAGTCACCCACTAAAAGTAACAGGCAGGCTAAGAGAAATGCTAAATGTTACTTAATGTCACTTACATTTGAAATTAATTAAAATTAAATGTGGTTAATAGGATTGCTCCCTTATCATATATTTAATAATCTCACCCTTTGTCATATTAACATTTAAGGTTAACATCATCTTTTAGAGGTCTCAGGTCTTTTAGAGGTGTTTGAGTAGCAGTAGAAGGACAGTGATACTCCAGAACTAGGCAGAAGATGGTATTTAGCTTTGTCTAGTCAGGAAGTTCCTGGTTTGGATGAACTGTCGGCCTGTGGAACATTCTGCCACATGACAAAGAGGAGGAGGAGGGGGAGAAGGAAGGGGAGGAGGAGTTGGATTGAAGGAAGAATCTAGATAGAACAAGACCACATAGGGAATAAAAACATAGGGAGGAGGAAGAGGGGGAAAGGGAGAGGGACGAAGAGGAGGACGAAGAGAAGGAGGCTAGCTATGAGTGTAATTTAATTATTTTAGTTAGCTCAACTGTGTTCAACTGAAAATCCCAGGTCTGTTTATAAAAGGGAGGATTTCCACCATACAAAAAACAACAGTTTTGATGTATAAATTGTTTGAAGATTCTCAACACTGAGAATTCTTGTTGATTTTTTTAAAAAAATAACATTGAATTAATGCAAGGGTTGAACAATCATTTTAATCTGTACTGTGTGATGCATCAGACTATCAAATTCAATTTGATGTCAGCAAAACTAAAATGTGGAAATATATCCAAATTTCCTAATCATGTTAGTGGTGGAAAGAAAAGCAGGCAGGAAATTACCACATTATGTGGCGTTTTCAATGGCCTCTGTGCTGCGCTCAGTGAGAAGCATGTAATAAATAAAACTTATACCATTCCGCATCTCATCACGAGAAGTTTCTCACCATACACCAGCTTTAAACAGCTACTTTAACAATGCATTAAATCAGCTGAGCCGGGCTGGCAGAGATTTCTTCCACAAATATTCTAATAGTCTTTGAATATAATATAGATAAGACATTCAAGAAACCTGAGAGGATCGATACTGTTTCCATCAAAAGGGGTTTCCTATAGTTTGAAAATGTTATTTATTTTTCATGGAAGGCATATGCTGTGATCTTGCTCAAATGAAAAATAACCAGATATCAGTCGGTTTGTAAAAACTGGAGACAGTCAATTTACCCACATTTAAAAAAAAAAAAAAATTATGCGAACAAGTACAGCAGGTAAGATGCTTCCAACCAATAAAACATGTTAGTGAGCACTTGCATATTCAGGCTACTAAATCTGGCAGCAACTACAGGAAGTCCTTGACTTACAATGATTCATTTAGTGATCGTTCAAAGTGATGATCACACTGAAAAAAGTTATTTACAATAGTCTTCGCACTTACCCTTGTTGCAGCTTTCTTACAGTCATATGATCAAAATTTGGGCAGTGTCCTGAGGTTATGTGATTGCCATTTACCCAATTAGATGCTGGCATATAGTCATCTTACCTGATCAGGTAAGACTGTAGATCAGAGTGGAAAATAGGGGGGGGGGAAAATCCAGGAAGAAGACAGATTATTTCTGAATTGTGGGGTCCTTGGTGCTCTCTGAGCTTGGTGGTTTTCTTGCAGACGTTTCGTTACCTCAGAGCTGAAACATCTGCAAAAAATGTCTGCAAGCAAACCACCAAGCTCAGTGAGCATCTAGGACCCCACAGATCAAACCTGAAGTACAAATATTATCTTTTGTCGGTATTTCTGAATGATTCCAAAATAATTTGGGCATGTCCTTCAAGAATCAAATTTAACTTAGAGAAGGCTTTGCAGATTGAATTTATATAGCACATGAAAACAGTCACATTCACCAAACAGAACTATCAAACAAAAAGTTCACACCACGGTTCTATATATGTATATATATCCTCAGGTTTGTATGTTTGTAAATTATCAGCATAACTAGATATTGCTCTCAAATTTTCTATTTGTCTTGTATGTGTTATTTGGTTATTAGCCTCAATCAGAATTCAGGAGGTCTTTCCCCTATTTATGCATGTTTGGGAAAAATGAAGGAGTTCTGTTAGGAACTGAGGTTTACACAGGTGAAATGGATCCTACTCTCCACTTTAAAAAGAGGATTCTTCTTCTTACACTTTTAAAATCAGGCAAAAATATCTATATCAGATAAAATATTTCCTTTACCATCCTACCTTAAATATACAAATGTTCAAATGAAAGCCTAACAGGATCCAATCTGGGTTGGTTACCAGGACCAGACATTTTGTCTTCCGAGCCTTTGGACTCGTTCTGGAGCCCATCTTCAGAGAACTTCTTAGATGGGCTCCAGCACAAATCCAAAAAATCGGAAGACTAAACCTTTGGTCCCGGTGACTGAGCCAGATTGGATCCTGCAACATTATCCTAGGACACATATATTCACCTTGATTGGATCATTCATAAAAGCCTAACACTTACCTTTTACAGTGCAATAATGTGACTCCTCCTCCCTTACACAAGCCATGGTACACCACACAAAAGGTCAAATACATGAGATAGAATTCTAACGCAACAAGATTTCATGTTAACGCTCCTCAGATCAAACCTGCAAAAGTACAAATAATAAATTTAGGAAAACAAGCAAAATGACCCTCCTGGTTGGTTGGTTTCCTAGATATCATCTACATATTTTAGAAACGTACAACCTTCTAATAGAAATGAATAAACTACTCAACCATAAAGTTGCTATAGAAGATATTCTTGTTCTGATTGGAAAGGGCATCTGCTATCTGCAATATTGATAATACTTTTCAAATTTCATCTGCTTTTGTTTGCCTTCTGTGTCGTCTGTTTAAACACACTGGGAATAATAATGAATCCCAGCATTATCTTCACTTTTTCAAGGCTGAACATATAACTTTATCACAAAAATAATTAAAATTCTTTGGCACTCTTGTATCTTTTCCATTAAACGTTATCAAGCAGTGACAATAAACTAACATCAGTCCAAGGCTGCCCAAATGCTGCTGTTTAAAAGAAGGCATTTGTCCCAGGGTGAGATACATGAATTTTGTGTTTGCAGGGTCACAGGATCCCAAAGTGTTTTTTTCCCCTTTTTCTTTCGTATTTTGTATTTCTTTTGTATTGAAGTAGAAACTATGTATCTGAAAATATGAACATGCAAACACATACCTATATACTCTCCAAACATTAGATAAAGTTGTTGTGTTTTTTTAATTTGGGACTTCTTGTGTTTTTTAATAGACAGATCTTAGTCATTTTGCATTCCAAATGCTATAGACTTGGCACAATAATAGAGCATAAGGATCCAGATTAGAATGCTTTCCATGATGCTTTTGAAGAGAGGTTTTTCCATGGACCGGAGGAGGCGTGGTTTTGTGTGCTGCCTGCCTCTCACAGATGGGGCTTTGCTTGTTTGTGTGGCCTGCGTTGCTGGCATGCTGCGGCCCAGTACCTGTCCACGGACCAGGGGTTAGGGACCCCTGATCTAGTGGTTAAGGCACCGGGCTAGAAACCAGGAGATTGTGAGTTCTAGTCCTGCTAAAGCAGGAAAGCTAGCCGGATGATTTTGGGCCAATCATCAGAAAACAGTGAGTTGTACTCCTGCCTTAAGCATGAAACTTGCCTGAGTGACTTTGAGCCAATGATCAGGAGGTGTGAGTTCTAGTCCTGCCTTGGACATGAAAGCTGGCTGGATACCCCTGGATAAGTCACTCTCTCCCAACCCAACCCACCTCACAGGATTGTTGTTGTGAGGAAGAAGGAATGAGAGACATGTTTGCTGCCTTGTTTAAATAATAACAATAATAATAAAGACAGGGTATAAATTGATTAAATAAAGATTATGGGGCAATGAGAATTTCCCACTTCAGTTCTGCAGAGTCTATCAAAATGCTGGTTTAGATTTGAACCCTTTGTTTTCAATTTGTTGCACACAAGCAGGTTGATAACTTATTATAAAGGGGCTTCATTTTTATAGTTTATCTAAAAAGTATTTTTTGATAATTTTACACTTCTCAATTCTGCACACTGGATCACAAAACTGATCAGAAGGGGAAACTAAGTGTAATGAACAAATTGTCAATCAACTTCTTTCCAATGAAATCAACTGGCAAGTGGCTACAGAAGGCAGTTTCTAAAGAACTGTAAATCTATAAATACCCAACTTAACCATGTTTAACCATATGTATATATACACACAAACAGGATGGATGGATGGATGGATGGATAATAGACAGACAGACAGACAGACAGACAGACAGATGCAATATATTTTAAAGAAAGTATACTCTCATGTCCTCAGTTTTCTTTTCCACATTAAGAGAGACAAACATATCCGTTTACTTTTTCCTTGCAAATATAAGACAAATGTAAGGTATTATTACCAATCAAGGGAACATCGCTGGAGAGTGATAGTTAACCTCCTGTTTTTACAATCAAGATCACAGGTGTATGTATGCATATACCCAAGGTCATTTTTTTTCTGGGTTGGAAAAGTTTCCTGGAATTTTTTAACCCCAGGTGGGATAAAAGTAGTTTTGATCAAAACAGCCATAGGAAAAATAGCCTTCTATCTCCCCATTGACTCACTTCAGAGTCTCATAGTGGCATTTCATTCCAAAAAAAGCAAGTTTCTCAATTCATCTAGTGTGATTGGGGAAAATCCATCAGCCCTCTTGAGAAACATTGTACCCACGTGATCTCAACATTTGGCTAATGACAATACCATTACCATAAAAATAATAAGTACAAATGTGTAAAGCTAATTTGTTGATTTTAAATTGCATTCATCCCCCAACCACAGTACAATTAATAAAACATGCACTTAAATCCTTAAAAAGGCACACTTTTAAAATAAAAATATGCATACCTTTGCTTAAAAGTATTTTTTCAGCCACAGCTACAATGGTTGGTAAAATGGTTTAATATTTTGTGTCAACTCAGCCTTGGGGTTTAAGCCAAGAATTCATGGTTTAGGATAAGGTGTGTTATACAACTTGTGCCTTACAGTGGTAATGTAAATCTAGCCTCAGTCTATCGTTTTTTAGCTCATTTTAATGTGATGTCCGTACAGCAAGATTTCTGCTTATTAAACTGATCCATCAGTATTTTTGAAGATCTCATCTCAAAAAATAGAATAATCAAAAGCAAAATTCCCACATCTGATGTGGAATGCTTAAGCAAGAAATCCATAACTTTTAATATGATGAGATTGTCCAGTTAAAGGGGATGGATTTTTTCCAATATACTTGCTAACAAACAGTCCAAGTATTCTGTATCAGCACATTTCTTTTTTTCTATTCTTTGAGACTCGTGCACTTAATTTAACAGCCATACACAACTCTGTATTTTAAAAAAACAACAGTGCAAATAAGACAGGAACAATGATGGGCTGGTATCTTAAACAGGAACAAAAGGCACACTACAATGCTAGCCTATCAATCCAGCTATGCATTTTGTTTTGGTTTTTGACCAATTTGCACATACTCCCACTAGCTTGCACAGCCTTGCAAACAAAGTTTCTACAGACTAAAACAAGAAAAGTGGAGACAAAATGAATAACATGTGATTGATATGAGCAATAATTTTGGGAGCTATCTCCACCATCCATAACATAGTAAAAGAATAACAGAGTTGGAAGGGACCTTTGAGGTCTTCCAGTCCAACTTCCTGCTCAAACAGGAGATCCTATACCATTTCAGACAAATGGCTGTTCAGTCTCTTTTGAAAACCTCCAATGATGTAACACCCACAACTTCTAGAAGAAAGTTGTTCCACTGATTAATTTTTCTCAATGTCAGGAAATTTCTCCTTAGTTCTAGGTGGGTTTTCTCCTTGATTAGTTTCCATCCATTGCTTATTGTCCTGCCTTCAGGTGCATTGGAAAATAGGCTGACCCCCCTCTTCTTTGTGGCACCCCCTTAAATATTGGAACATTGCCTAGTCCTTTTCATTAGACTAGATATACCCTGTTCCTGCAACCACTCTTCGTATGTTTTAGTCTCCAGCTCCTAATCATCTTAGTTGCTCTTTTCTGCACTCTCAACATCTTTTTTATATTGTGGAGACCAAAACTGGATGCAGTATTCCAAGTGTGGCCTTGCCAAGGCCTTGTGAAGTGGTATTAACACTTCACATGTTCTTGATTCTTTCCCTCTGTTAATGCAGCCTAGGAGTGTGTTGGCTTTTTTGGCAGCTAAGTGTAGAAAGTTTTAATAATGAGTGTTAAATGATATTCTCTATCACATAATGGCTCATGGAACTGCATTCAAGAAGCATATAAGATCAGACAGGAATATAAGGATGCCGAATTTTATAGACTATTTATTCTATGAAGACTTTCTTTAGTCCACAGACCTATGCCGAGTTCCACACTCCACCAGCAATTTCAGTGTCTCAAGTAGATGCTAAATTTTAAAAAGGCATTACTTTTCATTTGCATTTTCACTTAATGCTAATGCAGTCACTTGTCAGTGGATGTAAACATAAGTGGAGACCACAGTTTATTTTTACACCTCTGAGCCCAGATACTGGTGACTTTTCTTAGATTATTCTGTCTGTGTTTCTTTTGCTTCCTGAGATGTTTTAGACCGATTCCCCCTGATGCTGCCCTCTCCATCAAAATAATTCCAGACCTTTCTGACATTTTACCAGCACCTCAAAGACTTTAATGAGAAAGTTCAGTTTGGAAAAAAAAATCAAATAATGATAATATAATCGCCTCTTCAAGGTTGACTAAGGGTAATAATTTTTGGCCTTGTTCACACTGTTATTTTGTGCTCCTTTCTGATAAAAAGAAACGAGGGGGAGAGAGGGAGAGAGAGAAAAAGCAGGTTTGAATGCAGGTTCGATCCTGCATTCAAACCTTCCATGGGTTTTCCCACATCTGTGCCACTGTGTCACAAAATCAGTGCCTTCGTTAGGAAGGTACAGGTTGAACTTTCCTTCAGAAATTAAGATTGAACTCTCTGAGAAACACAGATTGAACTTTCCTCCAGAAATTGAGAGAAACCAAAACTGGACAAAGTAACTATATCTATTCACAGCAGAAATCTAACCAAATTCCTTCCCTTAAACACAACCTGTCACATCACAAGGCAGGCTGGGAATATGTCTTTGGAAGAAAAAAAAAGAAACTGTTACAAAATGATTCAAATGAAAACAAGCAGGTTCATTATCCAATGTTTCAAACAAGGAAGCAAAACAGAATAAAGGCTTAACCTAAGTGTCACATGTAAACCATGGCTTAACTCAAGGAACATATCTAATTAGGGTTAGGTTGGATGCAGTCTCCATCACCTTCTGTCCACAGGGTTTCTCTCTGAAAAGAAATCATATATCATAAATTCTTCTCTTCGATTAGTACAGGTAGTCCTCGGCTTATGACCACAACTCAGCCCAAATTTTCTGTTGTTAAGCAAGACAGTTGGTAAGTGAATTTTGCCCCATTTTACGACCTTTCTTGACACAGTTGTGAAGTGAATCACTGCAATTCTTAAATTAGTAACACAGTTGCTAAGTAAATCTGGCTTCCCCGTTGAATTTGCTTATCAGAAGGTCAGAAAAGGGGATCACATGACCCCCCTCCCCGGGACCCTGCAACTGTCATAAGTATGAAACAGTTGCCAAGCGCCTGAATTTTGATCATGTCACCATGGAGATGCCGCAATGATTGTAAGTGTAAAAAATAGTCATTAAGTCATTTTTTTCAGTGCCGCTGTAACTTTGAACGGTCACTAAATGAACTGTTGTGAGTCGAGGGCTGCTTGTAATTAAGAAAGTCATCGGAAAGCTTACTACATTTGTGATGATCAGTCTTGCTAAATTGAAGCATCTATTTTCTTCCACTTGTATATTCATTTATTTAGTTAGTTCTAAAGGTCACTTTAAAGTTTCAGACGTGAACGCGACCTCAAGGGTCTATCCTTGCCTTACAGATGCTGTGGGCAGACTACGTGCATTTGTGATAATTGAAGCATACCACAGAGGCAGGTTTCTTAGAGTGCCAGATTCTTGACTGCTTTATGGTACTCTTTTGTGACGCTGGATTCATTGCCCCATTGAGCGACTTCTGAATTTACTCCTGATTTATGCTGGCATAAATGTCATAATTTGGTTTACGAGTTGAGACTTGTATATTTTTGAGAATCTAAACTGAAGTTTCCTTTCCAGGGCAATTTATTAGAGCTCGCTCATTTAGCAGTGAAAGGGAGCTGGTCAGAATGGGCCCATGCCAAGAGAAAGCTGGTCCAACCACGAAGCAAAATCTCAGAGGAACTGGCAAGGGAGTAAATACGCAAAATTAATTTAAGATAACACTCAAAGCCCTGTCTTCATATGCTAGATTGAACAGCTGCATTGTGATAATCCAATCTTACTCGAACTGCCTCCACCTTGGAGTAAACATAGAATGGAAAATTAAAACAGAAAATCCCATATTGAACAGATATCACTTTTATTAAGGTTAACATAAAGTTGTATCAATGGCTGTAGTAGCTCAGCATTGTCTAAAATACAAATAACAACAATTGGAGAGGTTTCCAGTCCGAATCTGGGAAGACTTGGTCCCTTTGAAAACAGAGTAGATGCCCTCCCATTGAGTTTAAAGAACATAAGTAGGAATTCTTTGATGTAGATCAGGGGTCTCCAAACTTGGCAACTTTGAGACTTGTGGACTACAACTCCCAGAATTTCTCAGCCAGTCATGGAATTCTGGGAGCTGAAGTCCACAAGTCTTAAAGCTGCCAAGTTTGGAGGCGGCTGATGTAGATCTTTGCAGACTTTATCCTTAGGGATAAAAGAATGCCCTCTTATGTACAATAGGAATAAATCTCTTTCATGATATTGATGTGCCATAAACCTCGGAGATAACTGCAAACATTCTAAATCCTAGGTTGGAATGTACCGTCCTAAGCCATTTTCCCAAAATGGTCACTGTTCTTCTGCTTTGGAATAAGATCTGGGATTGATTGCCTGCAATTACTCAGCTCTGAATACTGGCTAAGATCCACCCAAACTATGTAACATCATCAGTACTAATTCCTGATGATGTTATCTAGTTTGGATAATGAAACGTCTGCAAGAAAACAACCAAGCTCAGAGAGCACCAAGGACTCCCCAGTAATTACTACAAGTGTTAGATCAAATTATTATTATCAAATTATTCCTACAATAAAGTCAGTTTAGGTTGAATCCAAAAATGTTGCCACAGTTTGATTACCAAATGGTCCACTTAATGATATTACATAACTGTCTCAACCTTCCCCATCCCGGGGTCTCCTGATACATCTTGGATTACAGAAATGACCACTTCCCATGCAGTTCGTAGAAGATAGGAACTGCAGGATTTAGGATGATGAAATTGCTTCCTTTCCCCCCCCCCCCCCCAAAAAAAATCATAAGAGCTCTGCTGGATCGCACAACCACAGTGTCATGTTTCCAGCAGAAGCCACACAGATGGTTCTGAAACTCCCAGCAGGACACCCAATCAATAGCCTTTCTCTGCTGTTCTTTCCACCCCCAGCTATGTCCTGAATCTGGGGATTCCACTTAGTTATCATCACTAATAGCTGTTGACAGATCTATCTTCTTTTCGTTATTTTTTCTAATTTCTTTTTAAAGCAGCTATCTGAGCACTCAGCTACCAGTTGGAGGGCAACTTTTCCTAAGATGATAATTGTGGAGAGAAGGCTTAAATGCCTGCCTTTCTTCCATGCAGTAGTACCAACGACAATTGCCTCTCTTGCAGCACCTGGTATTTAATTATAATATTCATCTAATTAGCATAATGCAATATTCCGCAGTTGCTCTGGGAATCATTTCATGAACTAGGGGTCACTGAAGACCGCCGTCCTCCTCCGTAGCGGCCCCTACACTTTGGAGCCACCTGAATCTTCCCCGCTGATATATGATTTAATCAGGTGTTGTGATGGATGTGCTGTCCTCTTATTGTTCTTTATATTTATGGTTGGGTTTGGCTGGAAGGGATTGAGTTCTGTGTTTTTAATCTTGCAGTTGGAAACAGCCTAGAATTGTACAAAGAGGGTGGTCTAATAAATATCATAAAATGAATAAATGCATAAAGAAAAGTTTTCCTTGTAGTGATCATCATGCTCTGTTCCCATTCGCCCTTCACACCCTTCTCTTTCATTGGAAGGAAGGTGGGAGGAAGGATGATAACCAATAGCTGAAATGCCCATAGGCATCCACAGAAAAAGGAAGTGATGTCCTGCGCACCACAACATTGTGTCATTTCTGCAACAATGTCATCAGATATGTGGCATCATCCCTAGTATTGATCACCCATACCCCAGTGTTTCTCAACCTCAACAAGTTTAAGAGGTGTGGACTTCAAAGCCTAGAATCTCCTAGGTTAGGACAATAGAGGTCCTAACCCAAGGGTAGGCAACCTTGGCTCTTTTATGACTCGTGGGCTTCAACTCCCAGAATTCCTGAGCTAGCATAGCTGGCTCAGGAATTCTGGGAGTTGAAGCCCACGAGTCATAAAAGAGCCAAGGTTGCCTACCCCCTGTCCTAACCTATACAAATAGCTGAGAATTCATACTCTTATTCCTGTGATACTTTTTTAAAGTGTCTGGTAGGGAAAAAATTAAGTGGCATGGTATATCAATTGGCTTAATCACATTTATTATCCTACTTAGACTGCTTTTCCACCAATAGAGAGCCAGTTTCCTTGTATGGCCATAAAAGTTCTGGGTTAAATCCATGAGTTTCTAATGATGAATTAAAATCCAATATACTATAGCAATCTTTAGTACAGCATCAGGATAGAAAAAAGTTGCTTTCCTCAGAATTCCCAAAGTCAGGAAAAACTGGCCTGGGTCATACATGACACCAAGCAATAATATATATTGTGTTTGATTAAATAAGCTCATTGCAGCTTTTTAAACAAATGATGGTTTAGTAAGTTGTGAAACTATCTCAGCTAGAAGGTGTTTTAGTAAACTCTGAAAGAAAATGCAGGTTAATGTATATGAATAAGACATCTCTGAAACTCCAAATCAAAGAGAAGTCCTAAACAATGCTATGCCTGAAAGAATAGAGTCCAGTGACAGAGCATATAGAAAGTCCCTTGACAAATTCTGTTTTGTTTTGTTTTTTTGGAAAAGATACTTGTCTAAGAACCTACAGATTTCCTTCAAGTTAGTGAAGAGCAATGATGAACTATTGGGATCAGTTGTTTATAAGAAAATATTCTTACATCCCCATCCCACGTTTTCATGTTATGAGCCTCAAATGCAACATTTTGATAGAATTATTCCAAATAGGTACATGTAATTCCTTGTGCTGTGCAATCATGCGGCTTAAACACATGGATGAACCAACCAGCTTATGATCTGGAGGTCCTCAAAGATGCAGATTTTGGAAAAACATATGGGAAGACAAGTTTTGCAATAGTGGCGAATATCTGTAGCTCAGGTGTAGGATAAGAGTGAAGGTTTGTTCTCCGAGCTTGTGGGTTGGTTTCCGAATGTTTCATTACCAGGCTAGGTCACATCCTCAACCGAGTCTAGGGGATGTTCTTCTGTCAGTGTTCTTCTGTTTATAAGGGCTTCATGTGGTAGACCCATCATAAGACCTACTAACCACATGAAGCCCTTATAAACAGAACACTGACCCTGCTGAAGAGGTTACCTAGCCTGGTAGCAAAATGTTCAGAAACCAACCCACAAGCTTGGAGAAGACAAGTTTCTCAAGAGTTACTAGCCCTTGGGTTACTACTGCTACTTTTAGGATCAAAGCCAATATACCTCTGAATTCCAGCTGCTGGGAAACAATAGGAAGAGAATACTAGTTTTCTCTATTGTGGTGGACATCTCAGAAGCCTCTGTCAGAGCCTTGTGGAAAATATAATCCCTGACTAGATGACGATGGTACAGCAGGACTCTCATGTTCAACCGTCACCCCACTTGGGGGAAGGATTTAATAAATTTGTCTCCCACCGTTCTTTCATCCAGTTTACTTTCCTTCCTAGTCACTTATTCCCAGATTCAAAGGCAATCAACAAATGAATAATTTCACATTTTCAAAACATTACATTTTTTTGTTGCTTTTTTATCAAGAGTAACTTTTGTGAAAAGGTAAAATCTCTTTGCATATTGACTGTCAACTCCGCACAGATGTAATGGCACCAGCCACTGCACCACAAGATGAAATAAAAATTAAATTGTAGTTGGGGGCTTTTAAATCAACTCAATTAAAATAAAGAGATTCTTGGCTTGATATAGGGAAATATTTGTATTTCCAATTCTATTTGTTAATACATTGACATATGTGCTATTTTTTAAATGTAGCACTAAGTGCACTTTCTGTCAATGCCATAGATTTTTTAATAGACTGAGAAAATGCATTTCATTTCTTCTTATTTTCCTTCAATACATCATTTGGTTCTGCTTTTTGCCTGCATGAAATTCATTTTCTAATGGAAATATTTGTTTTGTAAATCAAATATGTATTATGCACAAAATGCAAAGCACAAATTAAATTATGTTAATGAAATGAAAGAGATATGAAATGCATATTTCATGGACAAAACATAACCTCAGCAAACAACCATTTCTTGATAAAATCTTTAAACACAATCTCATTCTGTGACAGACATATTGTTAAAGCAGATAGCACCTCATTTAAATGGTTTCCTTTAATATTAGTGCTTAGTATATAATTGTAAATAACTTTTGGGATGAAAAACCAATAATGAAATACTGTCTTTAATAGTTTGCTATTGATGTCAGCATAAAATTTGTAGTAGTTGAATATTGGAAATTGGGAGTGTGAACACAATATAGTCAAAAGCTGTGAATGATTGCATATTTAAACAGAGCTGACTAAGGCAAAGATGTTATAGATATTAGTAATAGGCAGAAAATTATGCTGACCTAACATTATTTGACAAAACCCACTGTTTTAAATTATATATTGGTTATACTTAATGAATAATAGATTGTGTAGGTGTTGATTCTCTGATCATAATGCTGATGACACTATACACGCAGGATATTTTTCAGTCATCCATCTGACAATAAAATAGGTGGCCATCACAAAAGGAATCATAGAATAATATACATTATGTATGCCCCACATAAATCAAGGATGAAACCACACCTTTGTGTGCAGTATGGGACTCTAAACTACCATGTGGAAGAATGGCACAGTTCAACAACTCAGAAGTAAAATTGTAGGGCAAAAGAATGTGAATTAGCAATACGCACAAAGTATATATTGTTTTGTCTTCAGCTGACAAGGGACAGAGGGAAGCATAATCATGAGCAGTTATGAAAAGGATTTGTAGTATTTTGAAATGACACAGATAAAGGAAATAGTCTCAACATTTAACTATGTTAGTCTGTAACAGCAAAACTGGGACTTTGCCTGCCAGGTGCCAGGCTTTGAACTACCATGCCAGCAATGGAGAATCCCGAATAGTATTTGGACTTCATATGTATTTCCCACGACACACTGTATAAATGGGACATAGTGTCCTCCCCTCAGTATGACTGCGGAGTCCCACATCAAACTGTAGATCACATTGTGACTAGCTGTGAGGGCATATACCAGTCCAGTCTCTGATTTTTTTCATATAAATGATGCTGAGCTTTAATGGTTAGGTGGCTTAAGAGGTCTTTTTAACATTCATATGTTACTGTGTGTTTTTTTAATCTAGGCGAAATGTTAATATGTCATATATTAATCTAAGAGACTTTGCAGTGGGAAAATCTCACAACAGAGAGTTAGCGTGGTATAGTATTTAAGGTATGAGATG
This sequence comes from Azemiops feae, assembly GCA_023970755.1. Lineage (NCBI taxonomy): Eukaryota > Metazoa > Chordata > Lepidosauria > Squamata > Viperidae > Azemiops > Azemiops feae. Next base: position 227,294 of record JALGBA010000169.1, on the reverse strand, counting down.
ACACCTCTGTACCATCCTTGCCTTTATTTTTTTATTTATTTTTTATTGTTGTTAATATTTAATATCTTATTATTCATTATTTTAATGGTAAGCCATCCAGAGTCTCTTTGCAGAGTGAGATGGGTGGCATATAAATTTAATAAATTAAATAGATAGCTAAGAGACAAGGAGCAGGGACCCTCAGTTTCTACTCCACTTAAGCCAATCATTTCTCCCAACCTTACAGGGTTCTTCAAGGATCCAAGACTTTATGATGGAGAGCTTGATCATATAACACCTGAATAAACTGATGCTTTAGTTAATGGTACTATGTGGGTAAATAGGACACTTCAAATACAACCCTCCTCATTTCTTTCATCTATTTTTCTTACCACAGGGGAAAAAAAAACTTGTTTCCTGTAGTTCCATTGCTCTTTGTGGGTAGAATTGAAGTCAAGTTCTGGTTGAAAGCAAAACTCCCATCTCATGGCTAAAATGGAAATTGGAGAGAGTTACCAAGGTTGCCTGTAAAATTCAGCTCAAGCACACTGACAATTCCAGTTTGATTAAAGAAAATAAACAAACAAGAACGATAACTACTGCAATTTCCGAAGTCAATATCTACAAGCTTGAGTGGACCAAATTAAGCCACAGTCCTGAAGTAGCCACCTTCTTGACCTTGCAGGCTGAAGAGCGGCACACACTTTTTTGTACCCCTTCTAACATGTGAAAAAAATGCAAAACCACACACACAGAGACACAGACACAGACACACACACACACACACACACATCTAAAAAAAAAAAAAAACCCTAGGCCTCTACTCCTCTCCAGCCAACCCAGTTTAGAGAAGGATGCTTTTAATGGCTCTTTAAGCACAAGTCATCTTTTACAAAGCAAAACAAGGCTAACAAAATACGGTAATTCAACATTTGAGCTGCATTTTCCTCCATGGGGAAGTCAGAGATCTAGATCCCGTTGAAGCCAAAAGGCTAAACTAGAGGGTAAGAAGACCAACTGCGACTCATTGAATGACTTGAGCCTCTGTTTAAAACCCATATTTATGCATGATTTTTCCTTGGCAAGCTATTAAATGCCAAAAGGTAGTGCAAACGGGCAAAGAACAAGGGGAAAACTCCAAGGGGCCAGTAATCCCTCAGAGCTTGTGGAAGCCTCAGGAAACGTCTACTTGGCATCTTGTAATGAGAGTTCAAAATTCCTCTCATTAGCCAAAGTAGACCAGGTGGAGACTGGGGGGTGGATCCCAAGCCATCTGCTCACACAGTAAAAGACATTTACATTTGTTTATCCCCCTCCCTGTAGTTATTAGGAGAAGAACTGCACTTCGTTGTGTTAGATAGACTAGGGCTTTTTCCTCTCTCTGGTCCATGTTCCTCTTTATCTCATGCATACCAATGTCAGATCCGAATTTCTCTCCAAATGCACACTGAAGCAGTTGGAACAAACAACAAGATTGGTGGTGAAATTAGGGCCATTCAGAGAAAACCTCCAGCGTTTTTTTTTCTACCAAGTTTCATTCAATTTGGTGAACCCACAGGAGCCTAGAAAGGCTTCCGGGTGATGAGAAAGGGGTTGTTTGTTTGCTTATTAAATGTATTGGCTGCTGAAGGCCACACAAGGTGGACTTTGTAGTACCAACAACATGAGTTGTAGTATTGTTGTACTTGCTAACTAACATAGTTATTTTGTATTTTAATTTGACCTACTTTTCTCTCTTTTAAATGAGGTTAATGGTTTACCAAACCACCACACATCTTACCACAGGGTAACGCTGGGTTGCTTATAATATTAAAAAGATAAATCTGTACAAATAAAATAGTACCAAAAATACGATACACAACTAGCTAAAAAATGGGGAGGGAAGGAGTAGGATAAGTGGGAGGGGGGATTTGTTATTAATCTATCAATCACCCACAATGTGAAGCTCCCCCTTCCCCCTTGGAGCCCCAAGCCAACTGGCAGAGCCAGGTTTTTAAGTTGTTGTGGAAGGTCAGGAGGACAGGAACCAACTTCACTTAGGGGAGAAAGATGTTCCAAAGGACAGGAGTGACCTCAGAGAAGACTCTTCTTCTGGACCCTACCAGCTGGAATACCCTGGCCGATGGGCCCACAGCATCTCCTCTCCTGGCTCAGGTGGGGCAGGCAAATTCCAGTGAGATGTAGCTGTCCCCCCTACTACTGCCACCATAAAGTCAGCCTGAATATATCACCAAAGGAATTCAGAAAAATTCTCAAGCATGCTAGGAATAAAAGAGGAGGGAAAAACATCCTCCATGGAAGGGAAAACAAAAAACACTGCAGAGTAGATTACAAGAGCATTAGTGAACATAACTAACTTGAACTGAATTTGAATGAATCATAGGAGTACAGCTAGCGCTCAACTTACAACAATTCATTTAGTGACGATTCAAAGGCACTGAAAGTTACGAAGTTACAAAGGCATTGAAAAAAAGTGACTTATGACTATTTTTCACACGACCGTTGCAGCATCCCTATGGTCACATGATTTACATTTGGATGCTTGACAACTGACTCATATTTATGACAGTCGCAATGTCCCCAGGATCATGTGATCCCCTTTTGCGACCTCCTGACAAGCAGTCAGTGTGGGAAGCCAGATTCACTTAACCATTGTGTTACTGACTTAACAACTGCAGCAGTTCACTGTGGCAAGAAAGGTCGTAAAATGGAGCAATGGAGCAAAAATCACTTAATAAATGTCTCACTTAGCAACAGAAATTCAGGGGTCAGTTGTGGTTGTAAGTTGATGACTACCTGTATAGAAGGGGAAAATCACATATCACTCCACCTAATTCAGGGCTCTTGTCCTCCAGATATTGGATTATATATTTTAGGATTCCCCATCAACTGGGCTGAAAGTTCTGAAAGATGTACTCAAATATAGTTGAGAAAATAGGATTAAGATGTCATAATTATTGTCCTAAAAGCTCAGATGCAGAGAACAGATAACTACTACCATTATTTTCATAATACATCTCTAGGTCAAGTGCCAATTTTATTGGTATGGAAGTACATAAATATTTGATTGTAGTAGTTAGCCACAATTGTGGACTACATGAGTTTGTCTTCCATAGTCTATTTTGATCCAAGCCCAACATTATTGACTAAGATCAGAAGTATTTAAGAGTTGCAACTAACTCAACATTATTGACTAAGATCAGAAGAATTTAAGAGTTGCAACTAACTGCCAAACATGTTAACTGAATTTCTTATATCTTGATAAGGGAAAACAAAAGCTAATAGTTGTAATAATGCATCATTAAAGCTTCCACTGTTTCCTCTGGTATTTAATAAAAGATGTAAATGCCCTGTGTAATGAATGAGATAAATTCAGCTTAAAATTATGCCTTTTTTGCCAGTGTTCAAACATAAAAGAAAATTTAAACACTTTCATTTATATATCACCTGCTAGATTATGGACATCTTCCAAATCATAACAATGATCTTGTTTTCAGTATTTTTTTTAAATGCCTCAGAATATGTTTCTCCTCTTCCATGGTACTGCAGATAAAAATAGTATCAAGGAAAAGAGACAGATGTCCCTTTGGTGATTTCAATAAGCTCTTCATTGCCCTTAAAGTTAGAATTAATTCAAGAGTTTATTCCTTATTTTGCTGATAAAGACAGCCGAGAATCAATGATTGTTGCTTGATCACAGAAATCTACTCCAAGAGGAAAAACAGCCTTGCTATTCCTACTCATCACTCCTTGATCAAACAGACATTTCACTGACATTATCTTTTCATCCATGTAGAGCAGGGGTCTTCATACTTGGCCCTTTTATGACTTGTGGACTTCAGCTCCCAGACTTCCTCAGGAAACTAATCAAGGAGAGAAGCAACCTAGAACTAAGGAGAAACTTCCTGACAGTTAGAACAATTAACCAGTGGAACAACCTGCCTCCAGGGGCGGTGAATGCTCCAACACTGGAAGTTTTTAAGAAGAGACTGGACAGCCATTTGTCCGAAATGGTATAGGGTTACCTGCCCGAGCAGGGGGTTGGACTTGATGACCTCCAAGGTCCCTTCCAACTTTATTATTATTATTATTATTATTATTATTATTATTATTATTATTATTATTATTATTATTATTATTATTATTATTATTATTATTATTATTATTATTATTATTATTATTATTATTATTATAGAACCATCGTTCCCCGCTCTGGTATAAACCATTGACTGTCTTTATAAAAGCTACTTAACCAAATCTAAATAAGACACGTTATACTCTAGTGTACAATAATTATGACTAGAGTTAAAATAGACATGTTGGATTATTGAGTATTGTTGACCATTTCTTGATTATTCTTTCCAGAGCATGTCAGAAATAGCATTTCAAATGTCTTTATCATCTGGGCAGAAAAAAAATGGGTGGATGATTTCTCTAAGGAAAAGAAATTCTCCAATAATTTCTCAAGAATAGGCCTCCTTCTTAGTTGGTTGGCATCAAAACCACTGCTCCTGAAAAAACTCAGGTAGAAGAAGACCTTTTTCTTGGATTTAATGGAAAATCAGGTTGCTAAAGAGAGCATTGTAGAAAACAAGGCAGAATTTGTGTACACAATAATCCTGTGGCAACTTCAGCAATAAGTAAACAAGAAAGTGAAGATAATAATAAAGGTATGCAACAGCACTAATATTTATTTATATTTTAAAAGCTCTGTTACCTTAAAGGACCAACCTTTCCCTAGCTGGCTTGCTCATGTCTTCTGCTCATTGGTGAAATTGGAAAAACATTTGCTTGTTGGTGTCACCATGATAGGGAATACAGGTAGTCCTCAATTTACAACAGTGCATTTAGTGACCATTCAAAGTTACAATGGCACTGAACAAGTGGCTTATGACCATTTTTCACACTTACATTCCCATGGACACGTGATCAAAATTCAGATGTTTGGCAACTGGTTCATATTTAGTATGGTTGCGATGTCCCATGGTCATGTAATCAACCATCTTTTGTTACCTTTTGACAAGCAAAGTCAATGAGGGAAGCCAGATTCACTTAATAGCCATGTTACTAACTTAACAACTGCAGTGATTCACTTAACAAACGGGGCAAGAAAGTTCGTAAAAATGGGGCAAAACTCACTTAACAAATGTCTCACTTAGCAACAGAAATGTTGGGCTCAAATATGGTCAAGGACTACTGTACCCTGAATAAAAGTCAACAATCCTCATGTTACAATGCCAAGTGAAGACATTTATTTCATCCCCTTTTCCCAAAATAAATTTGACCCCTTCTTTCTTTGCTTCTAATAGTCTCTTTCTTCTCCACTGGACACCCAAGCCAACTTACATCCCTCATCTTTACTTCCCATGGTATTAATACAAGATGTTGTAAAAAGGAGGATATTAGTTTCTCCCTTATAGCTGTCAGAATAAATAACTTCTCTTTCACTGATAACTCCAGGTCAATATTAGATTTGTAGATATGGACGGCTATAAAATGTATGGAAATGTAATCACTGATTTGTCAGTATCCCCAAAGTCTTTAGATTATTGAATTTAGGGCTGTGACAATTGAAATGAAATTGAAGGATAGAAAAAAAGAAAAGAAATCCTATTCACTGTAAACTCTGACAGGGAGATTCCTCTAAATACAGGTAGTATTTACAACCGTTCGTTTAGTGACCATTCAAAGTTACAACATCACTGAAAAATGTGACTTATGACCGTTTTTCACACTTACGACCGTTGTAGCATCCCCATGGTCACATAACTTACATTCAGATGATTGATAACTGATTCACATTTATGATGGCTGCAGTGTCCCAGAGTCACATGATCGCCTTTTGTGACCTTCTGACAAACAAAGTCAATGGGGAAGCCAGATTCACTTAACAACCCTGTTACTAATTTCATAACTGCAAGGATTCACTTAACAAATTCGGCAAGAAAAGTTGTAAAATGGGGCAAAACTCACTTAACAAATTTCTCACTTAGCAACATAAATTTTGGGCTCAGTCGTGGTCATAAGTTGAGGGTTATACCTGTAATGCCTTTTAAGAATTGGAACCACGCCCATCAGAATGTGGAAGACATGTTAGAACAGCAACGTTAACAGTAAACATTGAAAATGTCTGCTTAATTTCAACAAGACCTGTGATATAGTCCTACAGCAGATGTCTGTGAGTAGAACTGAAGGGCTGTTTTTATTTATTTTAAACTTTCTAAGATTTTTGAGTTTTCAAAAGTGGAGCAAAATGCCCCCAATTTGATCGGCTGAACAGGCTACCCAGCCATACACACAGAGGATGAAAGTTTTTGCCCAGATTATCTCACAGCAATGAAGTTTATTTTCTTTCTAGTTGCATTAACTGTGTTTGCTTAGTGTGATCAATGGGATTGTCGTCTAGAGCAACAGATGTTAAATATGTGGCTTCAGATCCCTCATTCAAGCTTGCTTATGGAAGATCAACCTGGCCCTAAAGATGCAGGCACAATTTTTTAAAACTCCCAAAGGCTACATTTTAAGGTGGGTTGTTTGTGGATTATACAGATGTTACAACTGTAACTTTTAACCAAAGCAGCCAAAGGCTACATTCACATATCCAAACTATGACTTCTGCAAATTTATGTTGCTAAGTGAGATATTTATTAAATGAATTTTATCCCATTTTACGACCTTTCTTGCCACAGTTGTTAAGTGAATCCCTGCGGTTGTTAAGTTAGTAACACAGTTGTTAAGTGAATTTGGATTCCCCATTGACTTTGCTTGTCAGAAGGTCACGAAAGGGGGATCACATGACCTCCCCAGGACACTGCAAAACGTCATAAATATGAGTCAGTTGTCAAACGTCTGAATTTGGATCATGTGACCATGGGGATGCTGCAACGGTCATAAGTGTGAAAAACGGTCACAGGTCACTTTTTCCAGTGCCGTTCTAACTTTAAACGGTCACTAAACAAACTGTTATAAGTCAGGGACTACCTGTACATTAATATGCTTGGTTTTTTAAAAAAGAGATGGATGGGTTCGGGGGAGGGGGGATGCTTTATTCGAAAAAAAATCTACATATACAATAATAATAATAGAGTTGGAAGGGACCTTGGAGGTCATCTAGTCCAACCCCCTGCTCAGGCAGGAAACCCTATACCATTTCAGACAAATGGCTGTCCAGTCTCTTCTTAAAAACAACCACTTCTGGAGGCAGGTTGTTATGAGGCAAGTATTCAAACTTTTCACAAAAGCCTTTTTTGTGAGGTAATATTTTACATAGGGCCTACTTCTACTCAGCCCTTAAGAAACCTCTGCTTTCCTAAATCAGTTTTCCCCATTGGCAAGTTTTGTCCAGCTTGACCGGGTTTTTAGATTAAGCACTCTTAATTGCCTTTTGTGAGGCAGGTGGAAGGGAGGGAGAATAATCTCTTTTTTTTGTCCGACTCCTCAAACTCTAGATGACCCAAAATAAAATCCCTTTTAACAAGACTTCGTTCCTTAGCGAACTGGTGAAAACATTGCACAAATAAACAAGGGCCATTGTTTGTCCTCCTAAGACTTGGGAATTCTTTTTCACTAAACACTTTGCCTTACCTGAGCTGAAAACTGGCAGACTAGAAAGAAAAAGAAAGGCTGTTTGAATGTAAAAATAGGAAAGGCAGATCCACAGGGGTCTATATTCACAAACTCAGCCTGGTCACAACTTCATTAAAGTAAAAATAAAATAAAATAAAATAAAATAAATAAAAATAATTGAAAAACTCTGGCTGAAACTCGAAGACGATTTGGAAAGATTTATTTTACCTCAGGCTTGTAATCCTCTACATCAGGGGTCTTCAAACTTGGCCCTTTTTATGACTTATGGACTTCAACTCCCAGAATTCCTCAACCAGGCACGCTGGCTGAGGAATTCTGGGAGTTGAAGTCCACAAGTCATAAAAGGGCCAAGTTTGAAGACCCCTGCTCTACATTTAGCAAGGCTAAGCAGAACATTCAAGTCTTCTTTTTAAAAAAAAAAAAAAAACCAAAATAAAAGTAACCAGAAAAATAAAGTAATGTTGGCTTATGGTCCTATACCTAAGATATGCAGATGATACCACTCTAATGGCAGAAAGTGAAGAGGAACTAAAGAGCCTCTTGATGCGGGTGAAGAAGGAGAGTGCAAAAGTTGGCTTGAAACTCAACATTAAGAAAACCAAAATCATGGCATCCGGCCCTCTCAATTCCTGGCAAATAGATGGGGAAGAAATGGAGGTAGTGACAGATTTTATCTTCCTGGGCTCTAAGATCACCACAGATGGGGGGGACTGCAGCCAAGAAATTAAAAGACGCTTGCTCCTGGGGAGGAAAGCTATGGCAAATTTAGACAGCATACTAAAAAGCAGAGACATCACCCTGCCAACAAAGTACGTATAGTCAAGGCCATGGTTTTCCCATTGCAATGTATGGCTGTGAAAGTTGGACCATAAGAAAGGCTGAACGCAAAAGAATTGAGGCCTTTGAACTATGGTGCTGGAGAAGACTCCTGCGAGTCCCTTGGACTGCAAGGCGATCAACCGGTCAGTCCTAGAGGATCAACCCTGACTGCTCCTTAGAAGGCCAGATACTGAAGTTGAAACTCAAGTACTTTGGCCACCTAATGAGAAGGAAGGACTCACTGGAGAAGAGCCTAATGCTGGAAAAGATTGAGGGCAGTAGAAGAAGGGGACGACAGAGAATGAGGTGGCTGGATGGAGTCACTGAAGCAGTAGGCGTGAGCTTAAATGGACTCCAGAAGATGGTAGAGGACAGGAAGGCCTGGAGGAACGTTGTCCATGGGGTCGCGATGGGTCAGACACGACTTTGCAACTAACAACAACAACAATGGTCCTATAAGAAGATCAAATAAAGGCTAAGAGCAGCTCCACCAATAGAAGCCAACGATACCTTTGAGTCACGGAAGTTCAGCCAATGATATATCACGACCTTGTTGATGGAACAGCTGTGCAAAATAAGCTCAGAATCTCTGAGCAAAGTCTTCCCATTCTGGTGCCATTCCACTATTTTAGATTATACAGTAACTTCCCTTATCTTTGATATTGGCGGATGGGAAGTGTAGTCCAAAATACCTGGAGAAAACCGTGTTGCAGAAAGCCATGCCAAAGAACTATTGCAATCCTTAATTATTTGCAGTCCTACAAACATTCATCAAGTGCATTCACTAATTAATACGAACTGGAGAGTGCTCAGGACCTTCTATAATTACCCTGTTTTTAATCTTCCCAGCAGACTTTGTGTTTGTCTCTGTGTGTGTGTGTGTGTGTGTGTGTGTGTGTGTGTGTGTGAGAGAGAGAGAGAGAGAGAGAGAGAGAGAGAGAGAGAGAGAGAGAGAGAGAGAGAGAGAGAGAGAGAGAGAATGAGAATAAGCTGAATCATTGTGTTGTACTTGTAGAGTTGGACTGGCTGAATAAATGCAGGTTCAGATGCAAATAGGAGGAGGAAAGAGCACAGGAAGTCCTCGACTTACAACAATTCATTAGCGATCATTCAAAGTTATGACAAACCCTGAAAAAAGTGACTTATGACCATTTTTCACATTTACAACCGTTGCAGCATCTCCATAGTCCCATGATTAAAATTCAGATACTAGGCAACTGACTCATATTTATGACAGTTGCAGCGTCCCGGGGTCATGTGATCACTTTATGCCACTTTTTGACGAGCAAAATCAATGGGGAAGCCAGATTCACATTACAGCCGTGTTACTAAATTTCACAACTGCAGTGATTCACTTAACAACTGTGGCCAGAAAGGTCGTAAAATAGGGCAAAACTCACTTCATAAATGTCTCAGTTAGCAACAGAATTGTGGTCGTAAGTCGAGGACTACCTGTATTAGGTATGTTCGCTGCCTTGAGTTATTTGTAAAAATAATAAAGGCAAGATATAAATAAATACTAAAAAAAATATCTGGTATGGCCAGTTATCAATAGTAGCCGTGAATTCACATGCTTGACTAAAACAGCGATAAAGGACCAAAGCTTAAAACGTCTTCTGCTATCATAAAGAAATTCACTTCTGCATACACCCAACCGCCCACGGGGAAGTCTAAAGTTGGCCCTTTGTACTACTCTGCAGCAAGCCGGCATTAACTAATATCAGAAATGCCGATAATTTCTACGTAATTCCGATATGACACTGAAAAAGGTTGCTCCTTAATTGGTCTTAAGTCAGTTGCAATATTTTTAGGTTCTGGCTGGCTTGCTTTTGAAAATGTGAGGTTGTCTGCCAGAGAAATATCTTCTCCGCATCTTGGATAATTTCAACATATGTATCTTGGACCATTACCATTTTGGAACATTCAAATGCGGCAAGTGTTAAACCCTCACTGTTCTGTTTGTTTGTGTTTTATTTTGCACATAAATATGTTTCACCATATTATAACTTGGCAAAACGATGCCTTTTTTTGTGTGTGTGTGAAGTCAAAAGACTGACGATACGATACGTAGCTCTTTCCGGTGCTAGGCAAGGTTTGAAAAGCAGAGCCTTGTCCATTAACATCAAAGAGGTCATCTTGGGGGGGGGGGGTTAGTGTTACAGATCTTTTTATTGAATGTCCTCATTTTTTTTTTCCAAAGTATAATGTAACGAGAAAGATAATCATGCTTCTTTACAGAGTAAAAAAGGAGCTGACCTATCTTATCGTCATTCAATCTCAAGTGATGTTTGTCATCTTCTAAGCGTTCCTTTCACGAAAAAAATCTGAGGGTGCCGTTTTTGAGATGCTCTCTACTTTATTCAGCTATGCGTCTCTCAGCAAAATCTGATTTGAATTGTTGGTAGTACCTGACTCTTAAATGGGAAACACAAAAGGATGCGGAATGATCCTTCTCCACTTCAGAGTGACATCGCCCCTATATATTTCAAAATATATGAAGAAGGGAAACTGAACCTGTGCATTAGCTGGCTCTACTATATAATGAATTCAATCAACTGGATGTCATGCAAAATAATATAATAATAAGCATACTTTTCTCCCTCAACACATAAACAATCACACGTATTCTTGTTTGCATTCTTGCTTTTACCAAACATTTTTTTCCCCATTGTTTAACCCAGTACCTCACAGCAGGGAGATGCTAAAGAAAGAAAGGAGCAAGATCTGGTTTAAAATATCACTCTGAAGCAAACAATTATTTGATATTGGCTTAATTTATTGCAAGAACGGCATACTGTGGGTCACCCATTATATTCAAAGTATGTGTGGATACTATGCGTGAACTCAGCCCGATAATCAAAAGATAAGGGTCTAACATGTTTGTACAAATAGTTGTTTGCACAATTTGGAATTTAAGCCTTTAAATCCTATTTTAGTCCCAAACCACCAGAGACAGAGAGATCCTTGAAAAGTCCCAATTCTGAGTAAATTCTTACTCTTTGAGTTACATGTTAGGCGCTTTAGATGGGCTTATCTGTGCCTGGAATTTCACCATCACGAACATGATTCAACCAAAAAGCCATATCATGATTAGGTATGACACCTTAATATCTCAGGGGGACCTAGCCTTAGATCTCACAGTATGGGATTTTGACATAGTGACTGGATTCGCTCAACATGTTAAGCCATGGCTTCCTTAATCATGGTTTATGAAGGCAGCAATTGACTGGGTTCAACATCCTTAGCCATTAGTTGTTGCTCAACAAAATTCAGCAGGGAAATTCAAACCACATTTTAAGCAAAACCAAGGAAACCAAATCATGCATTGACAAGATGCATGAACCCAGATTAGGGTAACTATATCTGACCTGTAAAAGTCTGAATAACCAACAAATGTCCACAAAGATTTGGAGATTCTTTCATTTCTTTGCTGTTGTCTAAGACTGTCTTGATTTCTGCAGAGATCTGGATCTAACGCTGAGTCCCATGCAGAAACAGCTTGTTTCTTTATGTCTTTCTCCCAGAGAAACAAATTTCTAATAGATTTCTCCCAAAATGGAAACTACTGTATATTATATTGTCTATTTTCTTCCATACACAGTGCATGCAAAGTTAAATAGGCAACCACTAGATGCTGTCCTTTACTTGTTCTCTTAAAAATGGGATGGGGAAAAGAAAGATGGAATAGAGAACAAGTAAGAGAAACGGGAACCTGGTGGCAACAATGAGATGGATAAGCATCTTTTTTTTAAAAAAAAAAAACTTATTTGGAAACTGTTGGTAAGCCACATGTACAAGAGTCTTAATTACATCTGTTAGTGGGTTAGAAGAAAAGATTCCAATAGACATCGGAAAGCTCAAAAAGTATGTTCTACATTCTCTTTATGTAGGGCCTGTTTCAGCTACAGCCCTCTTGTGTTTCTGATTTTCATACCATCAATGCAGACTGGCTCTCATTAATGTCTTCTCTTCTCTACTAAATGCACTTCTGGCCAGATACCAAGCTGGCATGCTCTCATTCTTTCCCAATAAAATTTCAGCACGATCTTTTTCTACCTACACTTTGAGGAAGGAAGGAAAGGAAGGAAGGAAGGGAGGGAGGGAGGAGGGAAGGAAGGAAGGAAGGAAGGAAGGAAGGAAGGAAGGAGGAAAGAAGGAAGGAAGAAGAAGGAGGAAGGAAGGAAGGAAGGAAGGAAGGAAGGAAGGAAGGAAAGATGAAGAGAGGGAGGGAGGGAAAAGGTGGAGAGAGACAGGAAGGAAGGGAGGGAGGGAAAAGGTGAAGGAGACAGGAAGGAAGGAAGGAAGGAAAGAAAGAAAGAAAGAGAAAGAAAGAAAGAAAGAAAGAAAGAAAGAAAGAAAGAAAGAAAGAAAGAAAGAAAGAAAGAAAGAAAGAAAGAAAGAAAGAAAGAAAGAAAGAAAGAAAGAAAGAAAGAAAGAAAGAAAAGGTGGAGGGAAAAAGGAAGGAAGGAAGGAAGGAAGGAAGGAAGGAAGGAAGGAAGGAAGGAAGGAACATTCCATATATTCTAGAGCAGAATTAGATGTGCAGGGTGTATTGACTCAGGGGTCTCCTTCAAGTCTTTCTCTAATAAGTTGTAGTTAAAGGAGTCCATGATATAATTTGCTTTCCTCCACTCTTTGCCATGATTCTTTGGCCACTGAAGTCCTGAAGAACTGCAGTGACATATGCCATAAGCTAGTGTGCTTCAGCTCAGTGTAATGTATGAACCCAGATCATTGTGGTTTATTTAATAAAGCTCAGCTAAGTATGGTCAGCATAACACGATGGGTGAACTCAGACTTTTTCTTCATATCTTTCTATCTTCATATCTGGTCAAGAATTGACCAATTCTCAATCACAGGACAGCAGATTGCAAGCTTTTCGAATAACAGAATTATCCTCATTTCCATTGATTGGTCTAATAGAATCTCGCAGCCCAGCCTAGGCAATGTCTAGGAGAGCTTGCCAAAATCTGGACACACTCCAGGGATGTGGACCTCAAGTCCCAGAATTCCGCAGCCAGCATGATTACCGCCGAAAGTCCAGCGTTAAGTCCACTCATTGTGGGATATCCAGGTGGAGGCAGGCTGGGAGAGAGGTAGAGAATTCTTTACAAAAATCCAAACTCTCTCTGAACTAATGGAAAGGAGGTGTATGATTGGTTCCTGGCCTTTGTTTTAGGTTTAATGAGGAAGGATATTATTCTTGCTTCTGTCATCTATTTGCAAATGACTCTGAAGCTGAAGCTTTTTCTTTCCCTAAGATGCGTCTAATAACCACACTGTACATTAAAATACTGTAGTTGCATTTGCCACGATAAAATTCACCTGCAAGGAACACAGTTTTGTCTCCTCGTTTCCATATGATATCATCCTGCACATAACCTTAAAATTGAAATGCCATGTCATATTTTCTGCCTCCAGTAGCAAGTGTTATCTTACCTTACATTCTATTATATCATTGTATTTTCTCCATCCTGCTTGATAAGCTGTCAATATTGTTTTGGCAGGAGAAATTTCCATCTTCTGCATCAGATGATCTCTCTGACCTTTAAGCAAGTTGCCGGTGAGATAATTTACTTGCGTTATTGTGACAAAATAATATCTTTTTCCAGGGGGGGGGGGTCATGTGACTCGCGATCATTACACGATTCCCCAAGAACGATTAAAAATTTGCACTTTTTCCCTCTCTCTCCTTTTTTTCAAAGGGGGTGGAAGGGAAGAGGGAGAGCAAGCACGGAGGGAATTAGCACATCTCTTATCAACAGACTTCTCGGGAGAAAGAAAGGAAGAAAAGAATGAGACAGGTTGCTCTTCCTTAGGAAATTATTTAGGGCAATAGATCATATGGTGGCCTACTTTTCCTTTTAAAAATAAAAACAAATGCAAAATCTATTTATTTGTTGTTTTTCACTGCTCAGCCTTTTGTAGCTAATGTTTTAATACAATTTTTGAATGTCTTGTATTAGCAGAAGGATGTAATCACAAATATCAAGATTTCTGGCATCCTTTGCCTCTCTGCACATAACAAAAATGTCAAACAGATTTTAATGAAAGGCAGCATGCTTGTGGGATATTCACAGTCTGACATGGAATTCTAATTTTCAGATGTCTTAGGCTTACTGTTTTAATGCACAAATAATTGCAACTTGGAATATTTTGTTTTATAAAGGAGACAGCTAATGAATCCAAAAAGCAAAATTTATCACATTTCTGAGTTGCTGCCACAAAGCTTTGTTCTAAATCATGCCCAAATTTCTTAGGAGTTTGGCTTGTAAATTAAGCTGGCAACCACTTCTCTCTATTTGCAGATCAGTCGACGTCTCCTACATAGAAAATCTAGAATATACAGTAAATATCCTGGATTATGTATATCACAGATTGGAAGCCAAGCTTTTCTTCATCATGTGAAAGACATGTTCTGCTTGAGAATAGCCTGTGTTAGGTCATTTATTAGACTGAGCCTGAAATTAAACCCCCATCTGTTCTTTGGTGCAGAATAGGTCTCAGAAAAAAAATATTTTTTTAATTGATTACTCTTGGACAGCATGAGAAATACTATAGAAACCTCAAACTTCATCATACAATGAGCTCTTTCTTTAATAACAATTTTATTGAACATTGTAATTGAAAAGATAAAAGCTAGTAAACTAAGCTAAACTAAAAGGAAATGACTTCCACCTTCATCAAAACAAGTATAAGCAAATTTTAGTAATGTATCACCTTTTCTTAAAATGCAACAAATGATCTCTTTTTCCCCATATTCCATCTCTTATCTATAAACACATTTTTAAAGCCTCATTGATTCAGTCCTGATCAGCAAAAGTCCAATAAGGGTTACGAGACATAACAACATATCTATTTTAACCTTGATCAAATAAACCAACTTTACATTCCATCCCTTTATTTTTAACCATCTTGTCTTTAATTTCTTCTTCTTTAATTTCATATCCTAGAACCTGATTTATTTTTATTTTTTCTGTCTGTTCTCATAAAGACCTTCAAAACTTTAAGAGATCATTTTGTAACTCCGACATAGAAAAATTATGCAGGTCACTCTTCTGATTTATTATTTGTATATTTGTTTTAATTATTAACAGATCAGCCAGTTTCAGCTCTATATTCAATATAACACCTTTTTCTAAATCATTCTTAAAGCCATTTCAAATCAATCTCAATCTTGTCCAATAAAACTTGTTCCTCTTCTAGAACATCTTTTAAATACAATCTACTGAATAGATGGATGTCAGACACTCTTAGAATTTTCTTCTGGGTCCATTGTTCAAAAAAACCTTTCAACATATCCAGTTATTAAAGTGTTCTGCTCAGTTCTGTATTAAGTCAAACTTCAATGTTCTTCTCCTTTAATTTTAATCCTTATTCCTTCTTCTGGTTCTTTCTAATGTCTAATTCTTCTTTTTCTTTCTAGTGCCTAATCCCATTTTTTTCTTTTTAAAATTCAAAACAATAATATTTTTTCCATGAGAAGGAGTCTGATAATGAATTTCAAAATCTTATTACATATTTATTATTTATTGATGAAGTTTATTTGCCACCCATCTCGTATCCAACAACTGTACAAATCCATTTGAATCCTTAGTCCATTTATAACTTTCCAAAATAAACATTCTTATCATCCTTTTTCTGTTTATTCAAAATAATTTTTTTTAATATATATCCTTAAAGTTGCATTTAAAACTTCTTTTGTTAAGAATTGAAGGAAACACAGCTGGCATTATAAAACTTGTTGCTCAAAAGATTTGCAATACTTGAACAGTTGAATAGCAATTAAGAAGCAATTTGATTGAATTTGATTAAGAAAAGCTCAGAAAACCTTGTACCCATATAGGCTACATTATGGCTGTGAACTTGATTGAAATCCTTCAGTTCCCAGCATCTCGACTCACAAGTTCCTACAGTCTACTTGCAAGAAGCAGTTGTCTGGAATACAAGTGGGCGATCTCACAATCTCTCCTTTTTTGGAGAGAGTTTGCCAGCCAGAATTCATTATCCACCACAATGTCAACCTTGCTTATCAGGAACCTCTAGTTCACCATAAATCCTTACCAGAGGTCCATCATGCCATGGACTCTTGAAGAGCATAGTAGCTGATAGCTTCCCACTAACAATCTTTTGGAATCAAGATAAGCAACATAGAGTCATTCAAAAGTAAAGTGTACACAATGAGAGTTTTAAAGAGGAGTTAACCTTCACTTAGGCAAAAACCTCCATCTCTTCCCACATATTGTTTTTCAAACGGCCTGAGTCTTCATTGCCGAATTTGGCTTTAGCAAGCAAGGCTAAACCAGATGAAGAACCCACTTTGGATCAAGCTATTCATTTATTGGTGGTCTCCAAAATACGTTGTAAAAAAATAGTCAGATTCACTGAATGTATAGCACTGCTTGTACAATTCTTTTAGTCTTGGCCACTGGATCTTCTTTATACAAGGGCTAAATTACTTTGGCTATCCCTTCCTATGAAATCAAATTGCCTGCAAATTTTCAAGCTGTCTTCTGCTCTAATAAAGATCAAAGCTGAAATTTCTGAACATCCACCCAATTTCCATCTGAACGGCTGGAATCAAAACTTCTACACGCAATATATAATATGATTCTGAAGCAGGTCAGCAGTTTGAATTTTCAGCAGAATGCATGTATAGAGCTTCACAAATAGCCACAAAGAACATGGATCAATGTGATGCCCTATTGACAAAACCTCCACTCGAATGCATATATTTTGTGCATTTTTATTGTGATCATGCATGTTGATTCATAGCTGGCTTGTCAATAAAAAAATGGTACAAAGTCTTTAAGCTATAAATGTCACCAGAAATTATTACAACAATAACCATTTTATGTGGGCAGGGGTCTTCCGAGGTAGGTTGCAGAACTATAAAAAAGAAAAGGAAAGATTCTGGGGAACGGTATCCCATACCCAAAGAGTAAGCCAGCCATTGATTTATGTTAAAAGCACATACTAATGTGCAACATATTTAAATGCAGCAGAATTATGAATAAGAATACCTGGTGCATTGTATTTTCTGTATGAATATATAGGCAATGTTAGTGTTCATCCCAAGCAATCTGGATTTGAGCTGATAATATAACAGGAAGCAGTCATTCTGAGTACAACATAAGGAGACGTGTCAGCAAAGAGATTGTGTTCTCATAGCACATTTTACCTGGTTCCGAGTTAACCCATTTTGGGGTTGGCCCAGTGCACTGAATCAAGTCAAATGCGACTAACTAAGATGAATGCATGTCAAGTCACGTGTTCTGTGTAAACACAGCCAGAATGAAGGCACTGCAAGAAAATGAGAAAGACATTAAAATCAGATAGGGGTTCCTGAGGGTCAAAATGCAAAGATATTACATTTCAACCTTTATTTTGAGTTTCATTTTTTTTGTTGCTGAGAAGACAAGGAAGCTCTGATTTCAACTAAACCATAAATATCATGGAATTTGGGAGCATTCAGCCAAAGGATCCTAGATTCCTGGTTATGAGCGGTTCAATGACTGTGGTTGCTAAATGATGTGGGATGGAGTTGATAGACAAGCCTATCATGGCTGTCATGAGCACTCCATCCAATCCAATTTATTTTCCATTAAGCATGGGTTCCTTCCTGTTTCCTGTTCTCTGATTGGCATGTGGAAGACCAAATTGATTCAAAGGCGCTTTTTCCAAAAGGCAACTGGATTTTCTTGGTGTGGTGTTTTTTTTCTTGAAAATCTTTTGCTTCTCATCTAAGAAGTTTCTTCACTTCCCACTGAATGGTGTGGAATGGAAGGATTTATCTTAATAAATAAATTATCCTAAATCCTTCCATTCCCCACCGTTTTGCCTTTTGGAAAAAGCACCTTTGGGACAACCTCACAAGTTACGGTTGTGGAAAAAATAGGAAGAGGAAAGAGAATTAGGTAAGTTCGACGCCTTGAATAACAATTGATAAAAAATAATAAAGGCAGGATACAAATAAATATTAAAACTCATGCAGTTGTTGCTTTCTACACTAAAACAACTGTTTGAGCATGATCATAGAGGATTGAAAGCTCTTGTAGCCATCTCACGAAAGTCCAGATGTTCTGCACTAGGAATACCTCTCTTGTGTTGTTCTGTGTTCTGATGACACTCTGTTAACAAAAGAGATCCAGAGATTATGTTTTCGGGAAAGCTAAATATTTTAATCCATAAATGCAACAAGGGTGAGGAGGAGACACCTCCTTCTCAATGGCACTCACACCCCATGATAGGAACAGTCTTTGGTTTCCTATTGTTACCTGTATTTGTGGAGGACAGGAAGAAAACACACAATCACAACACAGCACGGTAGGATTGCTGTGCAACTGTGGGCAGCCTTCCCCTTTTCTCCCATCTCCCTTTCCTGTGCAGTTTTGTTCCACTGATTTGAACATGTTCTAATTTTGTCATTCAAGCCATCTGACTCTCCCGGCTCTATACAAACAAAACCTAATTTAGTCAGTGATGTTTTAAGTCATAACAATGACGGATGGCCAAGGTTCAGGTGTGCAGAATATTTAAATACATTTTTTTAACTTTCTATAGTGATATGAAGACAGAGAGGTTGGCTAGCTGGTTTCTTCTTCCCTTCCTCTCTTCCTTCCTTCCTTCCTTCTTTTTTTTTTTTCCTTTTGGCACTTAGATTAATTATGATTTTACATCTGGAAGGAAAAATATAATAAAAGCTCCTTCTATTCTACATTATTAATTGGCTCTTTAATGAGGAATTCCAGGAGCTTCAGAGGTTGGATTGTTAAAAATTATATATATATATATATGCTGCGAGCTTCGTTCTGTTGCCTTTTTGTATCTTATGAAGGTCACCATAAAAAGTGATTGTTTAGCATAGCAGCCATGAATTATGCCACACAGACAAGCTTTTAACCTATGCGCTTTCGCTCAGAGTGAGACACCCATAGTTGTGCTCCTTTTAAACAGTTCTCTATTGAAGAGGATTCAATCACCATAATGAATCTAAAGGGAAGCCGCAATCTTTCCCACTGAAAGAATTTCTAAAAGATTGTAGAATTTGTAAAACGAACAGCTCGCAGACTAAATGGCTGTGTGGGTGAATCAATTATGGTGGGGCTGGTGGCAGTCATAATATTTAGTACATATCAGAATAGTGTTTCAGGTATAATAAGATATGCGGGGGCTGGCTCCCCCCTTCACCCCCATTCCGTTTCCCTCTCTGCATCTCTTCGGCTGCCAGACGTTGCACGTGCGACAGCCAACTTAGTCACTGGCGTTTAGTTAGGACTAACATTAAGTCAATTTAAAAAAAAAAAAATTTTTTTAACTGGAAGCACTGAGAGGGGAAGCTAAAAAGGCTCAAACTACCTTGCAGTAATTTTATAAAAAAGACCCATCAGGGTTATTTGTGCGGGGGGGGGAAATCCCCAAGGAAACACAAATGCACCTACGATATCCGATGCGCAAACGTGCAAACACCGAAATGATTTTTTTTTTTGGTCTCCCTCCCAGGTCAGTTATCTCCCTACTTCCTTATTAATACCATAATTATTTTTGTCCGACAGCAGCATTTATAACCATCTAGTCTGTGTCCAACTGCCCATATTTCCATTAATCAAAGGCCCTGACGACAACTGCCATCATTTTCATTTATGATGACTTATAGGTTCATTGCGGTTCGCTTAAATGTTACGGGGAGCTAGACAGCTGTGGGCAACATAAAGAGCATCAAATGAAGCTGGGTAAAAAGAAAAAAAATTATAGGATTGAAAAATGAGCTGAGCTATCCGTGGTACAAGTTAACTTGATGCAAGGAGCTCTCAGAAGGCTAGAATTTCTTAACAGAGAGGAGAAAAAGTGTCCCTCAGTAACAGATTAAAGGAGTTGGGAGGGACCTTGGAGGTCTTCTAGTCCAACCCTCTGCTCAAGCAGGAGAGCCTATACCATTTCAGACAAATGGTTATCCAGTCACTTCTTAAAAACTTCCAGTGTTGGAGCACTTACCGCTTCTGGAGGCAGGTTGTTCCACTGGTTAATTGTTCTAACTGTCAGGAAATTTCTCCTTAGTTCCAGGTTGCTTCTCTCCTTGATTAGTTTCCATCCGTTGCTTCTTGTCCTGCCTTCAGGTGCTTTGGAAAATAGGTCGACCCCTTCTTCTCTGTGACAGACCCTCAAAGAGAAATGGTTTCTCATTTGGCATGAAGTTAATTTCTGACAGACTCCACATTTATCCTGAACTCAGCCTCAGCTTTGGTCTATGTAAAATAAATACATAATCGGGCAAAAATTCCACCAAAATAATCCTGATCTTCCTACCACTGTGCTCTTTCCCAAAATTATCTCCATGGCTCCTTATACCCATTTCTTTAAAAACTGTAACAACAACAATAACAACAACAACAACCCACGTGTGCATCATTTTGAGTTGGAGGTCAACGTCTCCTGCAGATTGCCACGATCATTTCTAGTGAAAATGCTGCACAGATGCTCGAGTTTAGGAGCTGCAGCCAGAAGTTCCAAATACAGTACAACTTTTCCAATAGGCAGAAGTGCCAGAGATGGCGGAAAGGGTGTCTTTTTAATAAAAATAAATAAACTACTCTTTATTAGGAGAGTTACAAGCGAAGTCTTTTCAGGTTCTAGACAATGTAATGTGATTTATTCAAAGAAATGACGATGATTAGACATTAAATGGCACTAAATATTCTACTTCCTCTGTGCAGCCTGATAAACTGGTTTCATTAACATTATAAGTAACAAAAGTTTCCATTTCAGTCGGCCTGTTTCTTTTTTGTTTGTTTTCAACGCAATCTCAGCTGCAGATGCACAACGCTATAAAATTCGTGCTGTTAGCACATGCATTAAGTCATCGTAGCCCTACTTACAAACATATGGCTCTATATGTTGGCTTGATGAATAATTTCTATTTAGGGGTACCATTTATAGAACGGTTTGTTGTGTATGTAGCTCTAAGCTAGGGATGGGTAAATGTAGCCTTCCGGAGGTTGAAGGGCTAAAGCTCCCCTTACAGCTGGCATGTGCCAAAGATGGCAAGGATGTTGGAACCTGGAGTTCAGCAACATCAAAACGTGACTGAGGAAGTCTTTGAGGATTGAATAAATAGCAATGTTCACTTTATGTGGACAAATATTATTAGAATTAACCTTAGATGGTCAACAAATCGGAAAGGCTCAAGAACTCAAGATTCAAACTATGTAGATGTTCAGGTAAAATGTTTGATTTTTCCAAGCAATCCATCTGCATGGACCTTAAACCACATAAACCAGGGGTCTCCAAGCTTGGCAACTTTAAGACTTGTGGACTTCAACTCCCAGAAATCCTCAGCTAGCTGGCTGGGGAATTTTGGGAGTTGAAGTCCACAAGTCTTAAATGTTGCCAAGTTTGGAGACCCCTGACATAAACCAAGCACAAGAGACAGCAGATGCCACCTGGATTTGGATCAGGGAATATAATATAATAGCATTTTTGCAAAGAGTTGCAGCATATATCGGGCCAATTTAAGCTGATGTTGTGACTCTTCCCTCATACATTTTGAAGTTCAACTCTCATCAGCTCCCACCAACATAGTAATTGGTAAGGCATAGTGAGAGATGTACCCTAAACATTTGCTTTTCGGGGGGGGGAATTGCTTCCCCTCGCAGCACAAGTTGTGTTCAGAATTATACCATGCCAAAGCATTTCCCACATTTGCTCCCTTCTAGTATAATTGGGGTTATGGTAACCAAGATCTAATTTCTGACCCCCAACAAGCATTAAAGTTGTGTTCAGAGCCTTCTGAACAGACCTTTCCTGTCAACCCAAGAATGTCAGGAATGAGAAATCACAACCAGAACACACATACTCAATGCCATTTATGAATTGTATTTATGAAAGCCTGATGAAGTCTACTTCCAAGATGTTAATCACAAACACAATTCTCCCTGTGCAAAACAGCAAACAAAAACCTAAAAGAATCCCTACACCACCACCATGAGAATTAATTGGATTAATTGGTGACAATTGGTTCCAAATGAACTGGACTTTGGGGGGGGGACTAAAGATTTGAGAATTTTGGAAGAGTGTGCGGTTGGCCAGCCAGCTTTCTGAGCGATGATGATTCCACTTTGTAACATTTGGAGAAGACTGTAATGTTTAAAATGGAGGCGTTGTAAACTCTGTAGACACCCTGTCCTGACTGAATTTACAGTATTCTAATAACAGGGAAAATACACGAACAGCTTACATTTCAGGAACAACTTCCTGATAATGTCATTATCATTTGGCATTTGAAATGAAAAGTATAGGAGGTAGCTGAGAGCTTTAAATGTTGGCTGGCTACTTATTAGGGATATTGTAGTACTCTTAAGAGATTTTCTGCATTAGCAGAGGGGAGACTTAATGGTCTTCTGCTGTGTCTTTTAATTCAGTAACTCTGGGAAATATTTCAAAGACAATTCAGCCAAGGAAGGGACTGGGCCTGAGAAGTGATCAATGGTTTACATGTGCTTACATGTACAGAGGCAGGCAGACATAGGCACGCATGCAGATATCAATCAGAAATTAATCACCTCTACTTTAGCCCTTTCTTTAGCATGGCTTAAAAAATATGGGTCCGTTTTATAGATGCGGAGAAAAGCTTAACAAAGAAGCCTATGATTAACTGGTGAAAGACTGTAGGGCAAAATGAAATCTCTTTGTTTTTTGTATTTTGTTTTTTTCTTTCTTTCTTTCTTTCTTTCTTTCTTTCTTTCTTTCTTTTTCTTTCTTTCTTTCTTTCTTTCTTTCTTTCTTTCTTTCTTTCTTTCTTTCTTTCTTTCTTTCTTTCTTTCTTTCTTTCTTTCTTTCTTTCTTTCTTAAAGGTAAGAAGGGATAATGACAATGGAATTCTGATGACTTTGCTCAATCCAGGAGACAAACATCAGTTGAATGGCCTGTTGTGTTTGGCTTTGACAAGTCAGAGATCTGAATGGGTGCATATTTAAAAAGTCGGGGCTCAAGAAATTGAATGGGGAAAGCAACAGTGTTTTTTGTTGTGTTTTTTTTGCTCCCTGCTTCAAGGGGGCAGCTAATTAGATGGAAGTTCCCCTTTAATATTCTTAGGGACTCTGTGTCAGTCACTCTTGAGTTCTTTCATTCCTGGCTTTCTCAGCAGGACCAGGAAAACTTAATACCAAAAAACTTTGTTTCAAGAGCGAGTGGAGACAAACAATGGCAAGTCTCTGAGTTATGGAAATTACTTTGGCGGCGTTGAAAGGCGGGAGGGAACGAAGCTCCCTTCACGTAGTCTGTTCAGCTCAGGAGAAGATTTGGCTTTGAGGGATGCTGTAAAGTACTGAATGAAGCTGTCAGGCAAATCTTTCACAAATCTTTGGGAGCAGGGGTAGGTCGGACTGGGAAACCATTCCCAATTGGACTACGCTGCCATTCCAAATCTAAAAGAGTAGTCAGAACAAACAGAAGAAAAACAAAGCAAAAATGTAACTGTTAAATGCGGTCAACCATAAGTCTTAATAATGTGACAAATTGGTATCATTTCAGAATAAAGATGGATATTTGATGGGGGGGGAGACCCTAACACTTAATAATTAGGGAGAAGAATTCTTACATTTATGTGTGTTCTGCTTTACAAATGATTGGAGAACCTATGGAAGTTACATGTACAGAACACAAAATAACAGAGTTGGAAAGGGTCTTGGAGGTCTAGTCCAACCCCCTGCTCAAGCACAAGACCCTATGCAATTCTGAACAAATGGCTGTCCAATCTCTCCTTAAAAACCTACAGTAATGAAGCAGCCACGACTTCTGGAGGTAAGACACTCCATTGATTAATTGTTTTCACTGTCAGGAAATGATTCCTTAATTCTGGATTGGATTGAAAAGCTTTGAAAAGCTTCCATCCATTACTTCTTGTCCTGCCCTCAGGTACTTTGGAGAATAGATTCCCCCCCTCTTCTCTGTGACATCCCCTCAAACATTGGAAGACCACTGTCATGTCACCCTTAGTCCTTCTCTTCGTTACGACTACACATACCCAGTTCCTGGAACCCTTTAACGTATGGTTTAGCCTTCAGCCCTGATCATCTCTGTTGCTATTGTCTGCGCTCTTTTAATTTAGCAGGTAGCTAGTTTATCATGTAGCTAAACTACAACTCCCAGTATCCTTCACTTTGAGCCAAGCTGACTGGAGCTGCTAAGAATTGTAATTGAGCAATTTTTGGAGAGTCACACCATTAATACTGAGTCCGTCTGCTTGTGGTTAGAAGTGGCACAGCTCCAAAGCAGTGGAAGGGGTACAGCTCTCTCCCTTGCCCCACATAGTTGAGAAGCCTCCATTTTTGTTGGTTTCCCTCGATTTCAGAGGCATGGCAGAGTCGCCTATGAGATTCACTGTTGACATTTCCGCATTAGCTGGCTTTTGTCAGTCTTGGCAGGCTTAGAAATTCTATCTTAAGGGCTGCTGTTTATTAAATTTGCAAGATACAAAACTGACTGACAAATAGTCGCTTTTCTTCTGTGAATGCATAAATAATAAATATGCCGCTCTAAAAATAATTAAAATATTGCTCAAATTTAAAACATGGTGCCGAGCTAGAGAGGGAAAGAGGTAATTTCCAGACAGCTTTATATTTTAGAAAGAAAAGAAGAGGGCAAGTGTATTGCAAGCAAGTTAGATGGTATTTTTCCCCCCTTAATCGCTTTTTACTGCTTTCAGAATTAAAAGAAAG
Organism: Azemiops feae; assembly: GCA_023970755.1. Taxonomy (NCBI): domain Eukaryota; kingdom Metazoa; phylum Chordata; class Lepidosauria; order Squamata; family Viperidae; genus Azemiops; species Azemiops feae. The sequence goes on along the minus strand of JALGBA010000169.1, from coordinate 202,194 downwards.
GAGAGAGGTTGAAAAGGAAAAGGAGAGGGAGATTTTGTGCCCGAATTAGAAAATTCACTTATTCCCCATTCGGACCACATGATGATAATACTAATTCTAACAATCGCCAGTTTAGTTTAGTTGTTAAAGCCATCAGGCTAGAAACCAGGAGACACATATGTTGTATCCGAGTATGTGGTATCTCCTTGTGTTGTATCTCTGTGTGTGTGTGTGTGTGTGTGTGTGTGCGTGTGTGTGCGTGCACTTGGAAGTACAGATAGTCCTCACTGACTGACAGCCTTCTTTAACAACCGTCCAAAATTACAACAGTGTAAAAGAAAAAATAGCTTGGTCACGAATGCTCGCATTTACGACCGTCACAGCATCTCACGGTCATGTGATCGCCGTTCAGGTGCGTCCCAACTTGTCCTGTGACAAGCAGAGTTAATGGAGAACATGGAGGTAAAATTGCAAGTTGCAAAAGTCACATGATATTTGGTTGAAAGACCAACGGGGAAGGGAGGTCATAAGCCCATCACAGCCACGATTTTCATGCTTAGCAACTGCAATGCTTAGTGATGGATTTGCTGGTCCCAACTATAGTCACTAAGTGAGGACTAACTCTTCAGGATGGAGAGAGGATGTTTTGTCCTGGGTTACATGACTAGGCAGCTTAGAATAGAATAGTCCTCAACATTTTAAGTCATTGCCCAACTGCTCCTTCAATAGGGATGTTTACCAGGGATTGGAGGGGGATATTTTTTTCTCCACAGCCCCCCCGCATTGGATCTGGTCATTTTCAGACCTGTGCTTTCCTTTGGGGGGTATCTGTCCCCAGACCGAATGTGAACCTATTCAGGCTTTTGTTAGCAGTACTGAGACCCAAGTTGCTTTGTGGAGTTTTTCCCCCCCAACATTCTGTTAGATTGGGAAGAATTTAAAAAACAATTCTTTATTTATTTTCACATTTTATTTTTAGTATGATTGAGTAGTCTGTAGTCTACATATGCAGGTATGACTGGAGCATCCTTGAAGACCAATAAGGAAACAGACCTCTATCTTTTGTTCTGTAAATCTGGAGAACAAAATCTGAGGAAATGACATCGTGGTTTCACTACCATTCTTCCAACTTCTAAAAAAATTGCCCTATTAATCATAACATAAATATTTACTGCCAACAGCAAGGCTCCTCAGCCAGCAATGCATTCAAACCTCTCTTGTTAAGAGGCAATGGAGCTCTTTGCAAACTTTTGCTAAAAAACCTCTTTAATGCCATCCCTTTACTTGGAAACTCATGACATAATCCCTGCTCTCTCTCTCTCTCTCTCTTCCCCCCCCCTCCTCTCTCTCTCTGGTTTGCTCTCTCTTTTTCCTCCTCCTCCCCCCCCCCCAGCAGCCATTATATATGATAAATAAAACAATGCCATAGAAACAGTGAAATCTCTCATCAATGTCTTTGTGAAAGGGGCCCGGATAAATGAGGCTTCGAATCAAAGGCAGATTACATGACTGACCATGTATCATCCTCTCTGCATTGAGCATAGCCTTTGTAAAGTTAGAGCGGTAATAAAAAGTGGTATTGTGCACTGTGAAAAGCTGTGTGGGTCTGTGCATGACTAATCTGTCTTTCTGCATTATTTTATTCAATCTTCTCTGACTTTATGCCTTTGACATTTTTGCTACACTCAGTAAATTTGAGTGAATAGGCAATTTTAAAGATTTTTTTTTTATAGGACTTCAGAGAAGTCATATGCAGACTGTATCTTTGTGCAGATTTAACAGTTTAAATATTTCCTTTGTCTAAGATGCAAAGTATTCTTTCGCCAGAAAAAAAAAAAGAAAAGAAAAGAAGGGAGAGAGAATGGGGGTTAGGAATTGGGTTAGGAAGGCAACCAAAAGGCTCTTCATTTTGTATTTGCGACGTTTCCTCCAGAGGAACGAAAAATATGGGAGGTGGGGGATTTCAAGCACAGGAAGACAATTCTGGATGATGCTGATAAATACTCAGCTTTTCACTTTGTCAAAGAGAGCTACCTATCTCCCACCATTTTCAGATCTGGCCTAAAGTTTCATTAGTCCCCATCCCTTAACCCAGAGGTCTTCAAACCTGGCCCTTTTATGACTTGTGGACTTCAGCTCCCAGAATTCCTCAGCCAGGGTGCCTGGCTGAGGAATTCTGGGAGTTGAAAACCACAAGTCATAAAAGGGCCAAGTTTGAAGACCCCTGCTCTATGGAGTCCTGGAGCCATCTGCTCCTCTTATAGAGACTCTCACGTGACATTCATTTATTCTATCCCATTCTGAAGAAATACCCTGGCAGAGATTACCAGCTTGTAGCTTCTTTTGTCTAACCAGAACTCTGATGCATCTTTCCAGGTTCCTCAATTCTCTGCCTGTATTGGTTCTATTTGTCTCGTTCATGACTGAAGGAGAATACTAGTGGTGATCACCGCTATTATTTGCATTGTTATTTTATGCTATTCTATGGTGTTTCCTACTTACTTTATATGTTCGTCTCATAAACGTGGGTGTTCCTGAAAATATGCAAGCTATATTTGGTATATATTGCGTTATCTGGCTGTAAGGCCGCAATGACGATTAAGCTAAGGAGCAGAATTTGTTAGGTTTTGCATCTGAGCAAATAAGCTTGTGAATAAACATTATTTTTGCTGCCTCTGTTAAGTCATCTCTAGGAAACAGTAAAGAGTGACATCTCTTGGATTGGTTTGTTGGTAGGGTGGTGGTGTTGTTTTTTATTTTTTGGAATGATTTACTCTTTAATGAGATAGATAATTAATAAGCTACTTTTGCAATACACTGCCGGAATGATGCTGGAAAGCAAGGTGCATGTCCACCGGTGGCCAAAGGTCATGTTATTGGCGAAGTGTCAGCTTTGATACCGTCCTTATTTGCTGATAGTTTCTTCACCAATTGTACAACTGGTAAAGGAAGGCTTTTGTGACTGATCTTTCACATATTATTAGACTACTCTTCCAGCATTATTCGTCATTGGTGGCTACAACTTGTAAATCAACAACTGGAAAGCAATGGGTTTCCCACCTCCCTTTTCCAGCCAACGGGTGGCTATTTTCAAGCCTAACTTAAATCCAGTTAAGCCTCTCAGTTAGTTAAGGGGGTCTTAACCCATAGGAAAAGTTGCCTAGGACACTTGGTAATGGTAGAACCAGAATGAACGGGATGCAGAACTGGAGCCGATGGTGGGCAAAATTTGGAATATTGGAGAACCCGTTGTGCCAATTCATCCATTTCCTGCTTCTTGCACATGGTTGCTGCAATATATACGCAAGGTGGAAAAGTGAATAGTGCTTGGCTCTGGGTGATTAGGAAACCTGAATGATACTGAGGCTGCCAGGACACTTAAATAAATTCTGTCTTCATCCTGAGTGGCATTGAATGCTGTAAAGACCCATAACTCAATAGAAGATGGTATAGCTGGCATGCATAAGGCCCACTGTCCAATCCCTGCCATACCTCAAACCAAGCTGGCATTAATAGCTTCATAAAAAGAAAAGTAGCAGACAAATTGGGAGGCTAACTCAATGGTAAAGGGTAACATTTTAATATTTAGCCCCTCCCTCTCATTTTTTCTACATTCCATCTTTAAAATATTTGTAATTAAAGAGCTTAGTCCAAAGATTTCTACCACATGGATAGGACATGGTTAAGCCATGGTTTATTTCATAATAACGGTTTTGTGGGTATGTGCTAAGAATACACTACAGTAACTAGATTTATATATTATACTACATTAAAATCAAATAATGTATACGACAGCTTAAATATTAAGGGGAGGAGAGGAGGAGAGGAGAGAAGAGGGAAAGAGAGAAAAAGAGAGAAAGAAAGAAAGAAAGAAAGAAAGAAAGAAAGAAAGAAAGAAAGAAAGAAAGAAAGAAAGAAAGAAAGAAAGAAAGAAAGAAAGAAAGAAAGAAAGAAAGAAAGAAAGAAAGAAAAAGAGACAGAAAGAAAGAAAGAAAAGAAAAGAAAAGAAAAGAAAAGAAAGAAAGAAAGAAAGAAAGAAAGAAAGAAAGAAAGAAAGAAAGAAAGAAAGAAAGAAAGAAAGAAAGAAAGAAAGAAAGAAAGAAAGAAAGAAAGAAAGAAAGAAAGAAAGAAAGAAAAAGAAATCCTAGCAAAAGAGGAAAAGAGCATTCAGTTTGCCAGAAAGGAATAAAAAGACTTGTGTGTGCCGGGGTTTTGTTTTGTTTTTAAACGAAATGACTTTTGTGTCTGTTCTTTCCCTTTAAAAACAAGAGAGGGGGCAAGAGAGGGAGAGCGAGAATGTTTGCCAACTTAAAGGAATCCTTAGTGATATTAGTTATATCAACCCACCTAGAAATGGCATTTGCATTTTTATAACCTTGTTACTTAAAAGTGAAACAGGAGAGGAAGAGACTGGGTGATAGCATTCTTCCTGGGCTTTAATCCCAGCCTGAGCTCTTTATGCTTGAGAGACCCTTATGATGCTGTAACTAACCTCAAACCTGGAACAGCAGGAGGGCAACAAACCTCAGAATATAGCACTGTCATGCTTTACAGGCATACAGCATGAAGGGGAGGGGGGAAATCGGTTGCCTAGGAAACACTCTGGTCTTAGTAATTATTACTGTAACTGGCTGCACACCCCACCTATAACAGAAATGAATAATAAATTATCAGCATTGACTGGCAGCTTTCTCTTGTAGCTTCTGCTCAGCACTGCTACCTACCGGCACGCAAAATTAATTACAGGCAAACAGCAGGGCTGTGATCCGACAGAGCTGGATTGCAAGAGAAGTTCAGATGAAAAATCAAGCTGGAACTCCATAAGGGGACCAAATTAAGGAGAAAGGGCCCTATGGTGGGTTAGTCTAAAAGCAATGCATGCACACATACACTCCCAATAATTGTAGCCCATGTAAGAATGCGGTTGGGAAAAGTCACCGTGGCTGAGGGTGGCGCATGAAGCTAAGCCCATGACTTGTTGAATAATTCACCATAGGCTGGGGATCAGATAGCATGCTAAATTATGAAGCATGATTGTAGTTATTTGTATTCACATCAGAGCTAAATTCAACAAGCCACATTAGGGCTTAGCACATTGCTGATGTAGACACTGGTACCTGTGTTAAAAGAACCAGCATCTGATTTGGAGCCCACCAGATGTGGAGACCAACTCAACCCAACTCAACATTATTTGTGCAGTGAACAAATTCAACCATTGTGCTGAAACATCATATGGTTTTGGTTGCTTTGCAGTCAGCATGTGTCAACCAATTGTGGTTTACCCAATTATCAAGGGTCAACTCTTAGTATAGTGCACAAACTCACTCTGTATCCAATAATCCCCAATTCATAGTTACACATACTCATCCCATCAATGTCACTGTAACCCTGAATAAAGATAACTGTTGTATATCTGATCATCCAGCTATTGAGATAAATGTGTATCTTAACCTTCATTAAAAAAAATTAAATGCTGGTTAATATTATAGTATCTGATCTAGCGTGAAATTGTTATAAATAAAACCATGTCGGGTAGTTTTGATCAATGAAACTCTATAATTAACAAAGATACTTCATTCATCTTGTATTGTCTAATTTGCAGTAGAATATTAAAGGATTTCCACCAGAAGATGAGTTTGTTTAGAAATTAGAGCACACTTGGTGATGTGCTGGATTTGATTTAAAAGACACAGTGGGAGTTGGCAAAATTCACATATCATGGGGTTAATGTGGGTTAGAAAGAGCTATTTGTAACACAGAAATACTGCATACCAAACATTCACTCATACCTTTTCTTTTAAGCCTTGCTCCTGTTTTGAAATGTAAGTCCCTGAGAGTTACAAATTTGTTGGAGACTATATTCTTGAAAAAAAATACATTAATAAAAAATCCATTTGCTTTTCTAGGCTAATATCCCCCAGACCTAAACTGCATTAAAACAATTGTCTTTCCCCATCTTCATTTACTGTTGCAAGGATTCCTTGTGTTCATTTGACTGTTCCCGATTTTGATTATTGTTGTATTTCCCCCCTAAAGTTTACTATTATTATTTCTTCGTTGTTTCACTTCTCTCTCATTTTCTGTAGATGCCACTTGGTTACATACCCGATAGAAAATGGATCTATATTAACGTACCATCTAGGTTTATACACTGCACTAAGCCCTGGTCCTTTTGAGCATGGTTTACTGAATAACTTACAAAGATTCAATTTAAGTAGATAAGACTGCGCAGATCGAACTAATATTAAGCCAAAATCCAACAAGATTGAGTTTTGCCTGATTCTGGTTTAGAATATTAATTGGCCAAACCAATTATTTTATTCAGCCAACCATGATGTTTGATTCTGATCAGTCTCTTGATTATACCTTGGTCATGCAACATGAGAAGCTGAACAGGGTTTTGTGTTCCTTAGCTTTGGCAAATCCAACCTTGCACAGGTGACTTAAGACCACAATTGAGCCCAAAATGTCTGTTGCTAAGAGAGACAGTTGTTAAGTGAGCTTTGCTTTTTTGTTATGACCTTTCTTGCCCTAGTTGTTAAGTGAGTCACTGCAGTTGCTGAATTAGTAACACAATTAAGTCCACTTGGCTTCCCCATAGGCTTTGCTTGTCAGAAGGTCACAAAAGGTGAATGACCCCGGGACACTGCAACTGTCATAAATACATGCCAGTTTCCAAGCGTTCTGAATTCTGAGCATGTGATCACGGGGATGCTGCAACAGTCATAAGTGTGAAAAATGATCGCAAGTCACTTTTTTTCAGTGCTCTTGTAACTTTGAACCGTCACTAAATGAATGATTGTGAAGTTAAAGACTACCTGTAGTTTATAATCCACGGTTGGTGACTTAAAAGAGATTTTATGAACCTGTGGTTTATTCAATAAATTGTGATTAAACAAATCACAGATTAACACAATCTGGACTGTCCTAGAGCCATTAAGATGATACCTCAACCTAAAGACTGCTAAACGCTGAACGCAAAAGGAAAAATTGCAGAGAATCTGATAATGGCAGCTGGAAAAGGATGAAAAAGCATAACAAAGCAGTTAGGCTTCAGGTAAAAGCATTGGAATTTACTATATATATATATATACACACAAACATTCAGGATTAGGACCAATATTTTTTCTAATTAACCAGCTCTGGCAGATTAGATCTCGCTCCTTTTGTTATTTAAAATACATATTCATAGCACTGTATTTTATAGATGCACTGTTCTGGTTACAAAACAGCTTCTATTTTTCTAGGACATAATTTCATTTTGTTTAGCCAAGAATTCATTAAAGAAGCTATAAATAACCTCCTTTAAATATTTAGCCGTGAATAGAGGGTGGACTGGCATTGATGGCTTATTTTAGTACTAACTGCAATATGCTTTAGAGCCATAAAATCTACATTTCAGCATGTATCAAGCTAATGATTAACACCTCCAAAAAGGTTTGAGATATCCAATTAAGATGTCTGTTTGCAAGCTTACACTCCAATCACCACCCTTTTCTCTCAGAAAAAGAGTCGAGGGCAAAATAGAATTTGGACCATCCGGTTTTTTTTAATTTGTGGTTTTCTTTTTTCTAATTTAGAAGGGGTCAACATTACTGCAATCCAAATACTTAATTTGTTGTCATATTGGAGGCCTCTGCAGAGATTAGGCTTTCCCATAGCCAACAATTGACACAGAAATCATATGGCAGTTGTGGCTGAGTCCATACAACGTGGTGAGCAAAAGAATGGGGATAATCTGTTTTTGGCTTAGTGTGATGTGTTAGCTACTCACTGGCTTGTCAATGATGACTTATGTCCAAACTCAGCCAAATAATTATGTGCCATCAAGTCATTGTTGACTCTTAATGACCATGTAGATAGATCTTCTCCATGTTGATGTCTCTAACCTGGTCCTTCAGCTCTCCCAATGGTGTCCTCATCAACACTTTTGAGTCCATCCTCCTGGCCACTGGTGACCCTCTTCTTCTCTTTCCTTCCATTTTTCCTAGCATCAGCGCCTTCTCTAAAGGGCTGGGTCTTCATGTATCTGTCTGAAGTAGGATAATCTGGTCATTTGTGCCTTGAGTAAGAACTATGCGTTGATTTGTTTGTCAGTGGTATCCTCAGGAGTCTTCTCCAATATTAGAGTTGACTTCTCCTTCTATCTTGTTTCTTTAAAATCCAACTTTCTCTTCCATAGTGTCACAGGAAATACCTGTGCATGATTCTGATCTTTATAGGTATGGACACATTTTGGCATTGGAATATTTTTTCCAACAGCCAAATAAACCATCAATAAAAAAACAAAAACAGAGCTTGGTAGATTATGCAGAGCAAGCCTTCAGCTTAGTACCATGTCTGGCATGCCTAATCATTCTCCTATCCTCCTTGCGAATGAAACAATATTTTACATCAGAGTGCTCATGTCTCCCCACTCACTTCAAATATTTCACTGAATACTTAGAAAGCTCAAAGTATGGAAAGACTGGTGCTGAACATATAATATGCCCTTTCCAGTTTTCATACATTTTTTTTTTATTTGTACAGGTGGTCCTCAACTTATGACCACAACTGAGCCCAAAATTTATGTTGTGAAGTGAGAAAATTGTTAAGTGAGTAAACTGCCCATTTTATGACTTGTCTCGCCACATTTGTTAAGTGAATCACTGCAGTTGTTAAGTTAGCAACGTGGTTGTGAAGTGAATCTGGTTTACCCCTTGACATTGCTTGTCCACAAGATCGCAAAAGGTGATCACGTGACCCCGGGACACTGCAGCCATCATAAATATGAGTCAGTTGTCAAGCATCTGAATGTAAAGAGAGAGAGAGAGTAAAGAGAGAGAGAGAGAATGGAGAGAGAGAGAGAGAGAGGGAGAGAGAGAGACTGGCCCAAAGTCACCCAGGCGGCTTTCATGGCTAAGGTAGGACTTGAACTCATAGCCTCCCACTTTCTAGCCTGGTGCCTTTACCACCCAACCAAACTGGCTCTCATTCAGACAGAGTTAAATTCACTTTTACCTGAATGCTCTTCCTATAATCTGGGACTGATTCAAATGATCAGGAGGACGATACTATTAGGATAAAACTGAATATAAATTCAGGACCTCTCCAGGTCTATTTCCCGACTGCTGAAAATTAGGGAACTGTCAGGTGACGTAAAGCAACAACTACAGAAGAAAGCAATGCAAGCCCCCTTTATTTCATGTCCAGGAAAAGTACACGGATGTTCTCTTGAACCCACCAGGAGTTGATCTCAGTTTGTGGGAAGCTCACGTTTACTCCTACGCAAAAGCAAATGATCCTCTCATTCCAACACTGTAGCCGTAGCAATAATAGGAGATATAGTAGTATCTCGGTCTTCGACTGCTTCAAAATTCGTCGCCAGGGGCGCCACGATGGCTCAGTGGTTAAAGACGCTGAGCTTTGTCAACTGGAGAGCTGACAGGCCGGGTTTGAGACCCGAGAGCCGTATTACAGGGTGAGCTCCCGTTACTTGCCTCAGCTCCTGCCCGCCTAGCAGTTCAAAAACATGCAAATGCGAGTAGATTAATAGGTACCACTTTGGTGGAAAGGTAACAGCTTTCCGTGTGCCTTGACACGCAGTCATGCCAACCACATGACCACGGAAATGACTTCAGACAACGCTGACTCTCTTGGCTAAGAAACAGAGAGGAGCACCACCCGCTAGAGTTGGGCAAACCTTTACATCTATTCTTTAGTTACTGTACTTACCTCTCTAGTCTATAGCTCTGGGTTTTCCTGTAGGTGCTCCATCCAAATGCTAATTGTATCTTTACCCTACTTAGCTTTTCAAGATCAGCTAAGGTCAGGTAGATGCTGCCAACTGCTGTAGGTTCATTCGTGACACAAGATCTTCATATGCATTCTTGTAGCCCATCCTGAAGACTTTAGACAACAATAAAAAGCCAGTCTCCTTAGCTTGCACTAAGGGTGTATTTTTGTAAACACAAACTAAGAATTCTTCATGAAGAGCCGGTGCCCCCTGACATTAACACAGAGTGGTTCCAAACCAGAAAAAAAACGATCCACTGCTTTGCCTTAGAAAAGTCATGTTTCCAGGAGCTTCAACATGAGAACATTAAGTCCCTTGAGACACCACCTCCACTTCTCTTCAGTTTTTACTCAAAAAGTTTAATTTTACAAAATACAATTTTTTTCCCCCTTTCAAAGAAACATCCCAGCAAAATACATGAACGCAGCATTCTGTTTCATAGATTCTATACAACTAAATCATCAGAGGTTGCCTACCTGCGGGAAAGAAATGGTTTGTCAGCAGACACCTAAAAGCAAACCTTCCAAAACAATAAGGGATATGAGGGGGGTGGGGAGAGAGAGAGAGCCTTAAAACATTAAAGCAAGTCATGAAGTAGAATCGTTGGTTCTACCTGAAAGTTGAAAACTTTCCTTCAAGTAGCCCAAAGGGTATTTGAAACCTCACGCCTGATACAGAACTGCTTGTGTTTTAGCTTTGAATGCGCACAACCCAAAAGCTTCGTGAGAATTATTCTTTTGAAAAATTATTCCATGTGCTGTTATTGTAAGGCAAACATGGATAAAGGTGCTGACTGCACATGGGGGATATTAAGAAAATAAGGAGATTTCTGAAAGGCTTCTTCACAGATTTGTTGGGTTTTTTTTAAAAAAAGGAACATCAACAGGAGGTCTAAGTATGAACAAATATTAAGTCAAAGCAATCTGCCGTCTTACTATCCAGATACAAACCATCCCTCGCCCCTCGTTTTTGTGAAACTGAACAATGTCCACTGTTTACATGGGATCTAGCTTTTCTGTTGCATTCGGGCAGCTTTGAATTTTGAAACCCTCTTTGTCGTTTCTTCTGAAGCTTCGCAAAGAACCTCCTCAGAGTTCCGCTCCAAGATGGTTGGCAGGACAGGATGAGCAATGATGGGATGTGGTATTGTGGAGGGCGACAAAGGTTCCTTCTCAACGACTGTCCCTGAGAAAGCCTGCAAGAAAAAGAGGACGTTCCTGGAATAATCTCATAAAGGTTAAATTACGCTTTCTTTCAAAGCCCCCAAAAGAACCTCAGACAACCATTCAGAGTTTATCAACATTGGCTTCCACTGGGCACAATCCAAGACGAAACTGGGGGGGAAGGAATAAATGTTCCAAGAGTCATTATTTATTTGTTTGTTTTTATTATTCCACCTTGAATGTTTTTATAAATAATTCAAGGTCGCCAATATACATAATGCTCCTTCCTCCTCCTATTTGCCCCACAACAACAATCCTGTGAGGTGGGTTCAGCTGAGAGACAGGTCCAAAGTCACCCAGCTGGGTTTCATATCTTAAGATTGGATTAGAACTCATTGTCTCCTGGTGACTGAAGGAAGGAAGGAAGGAAGGAAGGAAGGAAGGAAGGAAGGAAGGGGAGGGGAGGGAGGGAGGGAGGGAGGGAGGGAGGGAGGGAAGGGAAGGGAAGGGAAGGGAAGGGAAGGGAAGGGAAGGGAAGGGAAGGGAAGGGAAGGGAAGGACATTTTCCTACTACTACTACAAAACAATGTATGAATGTCTGTGCCCATTCATTAATGCAGTGTTTGTCAGCCTTGAGAGGTGGAAAATATGTGGAGCTCATCTTCCAGAATTCCCAGCCAGCATGGCAAGGGCTATGTTTTGACTCCTTTGCAGAAGGCCAGGGGAATGGGGGCCAGCCTCACCTCTGGGGGGAGGAATATCCCACAGGGTGGGGGCAACAGCAGAAAAGGCTCTCTTCCTGGACCCCGCCAGCTGGAGTTCTTTAACTGACGGGGTCTGCAACACGCCTTCCCTGCCTGAGCAGGTGGGATGGGCTGATGTAATGGGATGAAGCTCGTTCCATAGGCAATTAGGCCCCAGGCCATGTAAAGCTTTAATGGTCACAACCGACATCTTGAGTTGGACCCAGAAGCAAACTGGCACCCAATGCCAGTTTTATACCGTTTCATACAGTCCTCGACTTACTGCCACTTCTTTAGTGACATTCGAAGTTATAACGGCACTGAGGAAAGCGACTTATGACCGGTTTTTTTCACCCGTACGACCGTCGCAGCGTCCCGGGATCACGTGATCCCCTTTGGCGACCTTCGGACTTTTAAGCAAAGCCGATGGGGAAGCCGGATTCACTTCATAGCCGTGTTATCGACTTTAAACCGCGGCAGTGATTCGCTTAACGACTGTGGCAAGCAAGATCGTAAAATGGGACCAAGCTCACTTAACAACTCTCTCGCAGCAGAAATTGTGGTCGTAAGCCAAGGACCACCTGTTAATCGTCTTCATTGTCTTTCCTGGATCCTATGGGGGCCTTCTCTTTACCTCATACATTCCTGACAAGGAAAGCGGGTTCTGCTCCCACCGTTCTTCCTCCTCCTCCTCCTCCTCCTCCTCTTCTAAGATGCCCTCGCTGTTGTCGCTATGGGTTGCTTCCTCATAGCTCAGGCTTCTCAGAAAGCCTCTCCTGTCGTCAAACTCGGCGGTGCTGCTCTCGCTGGTATCGCTGCAAACACTGTTCTCCCGGCTTCGAGACTTCAAAATTGATTTACGAGGGACATATTCTCCATTCACAACATCAACAAAGACTCTGCAGAGGACAAATGTTAGCTTTAATAAAGTATTTGGAAGAAGCGAGGAGAGAAGCGTTATGACAAATTCACCATAATTTCACTCCATCTTTGGGACAAATTAATTACATTAGGGCTTTACCTGCTCCTCCTTCACACCTCCTTTATCCTTTTTTAAAAAGATACCCAAGATCGGTGGATCCTACTCGGCAAACCAGGTGTTGTTCTGCCTCTTCTCAATCACTGCTCATCCCTTTCCTTTGAAAGTAAACGTCCCTGTTTGCCGGGATTAACAAAACATACAAGTATATTTCCCTTTTTTAAAAAAAAATAAAAAGCAGAACATGCTTTTAATCTTTTATGATAAAGTTGATCCTCAAATGTGAAGCCTGGAAGTTTACTATTTGTAATCATTTTTGAGGAAAAAAGTGTGAAAAAAGTAGCAAGGTTCAGATGGATTCTGAAGGCTCAGGGAAAAGTTAAGATGTTTGGTCATTAATCCAGGGTTAAGTGCCATGCTTGTCTGAGTGTGGTTTGTGAAAGGGTGCCTGTTTGGCAATTGACAAAGTGCAGGCAGTCCTTGAACAGCAGCTCGTTTAGTGACCATTCAAAGTTACAACAGCACTGAAAAAAAGTGACTTGTGAGCGTTTTTCACACTTATGACTGCTGCAGCACCCCCACAGTTACATGATCAAAATTCAGATGCTTGGAAACTGATTCATATTTATGATGGTCCCGGGGTCATGTCATCATCTCTGATGACTTTCTGACAAGCAAAATCAATGGGGAAGCAAGATTCCCTTAACAACCACATGGATTCACTTAACAGCTATGGCAAGCAATATCGTAAAATGGGGGAAAGTTCCCTTAACAATTGTCTCACTTAGCAACAGAAATGTTGGGCTCACTGTGGTCGTAAATCAAGGACTACCAGTCCATGTATGGCATCTCTGACAGAACACATGTAAGTCTTCAACGCCAAAGATGTACACTATCACATGTGTCATATATTACCATGCCATATGTGTCAAAGGGCACCTCTCTGGACACCACAACTCTAACACAAGGGCAAGGTCAGGCTTCACACCAAAAATTGGCAGTAAACATCACCTCCGAAAAACTGAACCACTTATTTAGGAATTAGCTTACTCAGCCTGAAGACTCTCTAACTCAGGGGTCTACAAACTTAGCAACTTTAACACCTGTGGACTTCAACTCCCAGAATTCCTCAACCAGCCATGATGGCTGAGGAATTCTGGGAGTTGAAGTCCACAAGTCTTAAAAGGGCCAAGTTTGAAGACCCCTGCTCTAACTTGACTTGGCTAGAACAGATATCAGAGAGAGAAAATGAAGCCGTAAAAGTAAATGATTTGTCCTCTGCATGTACATTAAGTCAACATCGTTATGCTTTGAACTTGATAATTTACACTCTGTGTTTCCTAGTTCAACTCTAGTCATTCCCCTCCCTTCTGAGTTAAAGGATAGTTGCTGGTTTGCAAGTGACCCTAGACAACCAGTCATGTTTACATAAGTTATGTCTAGCCTGGGTTTTTGCTGGCTATCATTTCACCAGATTCAGCCCTTACAGATGCTAAGACAGACATACGCATGTGAGAATGGGACACTGAACCCGACTGATGCCATGTTACATTTCAAACTAGCTTTCTGCCCCCGTGAAGATTATCCCTAAATGATTGTCTCCAACTGTCTTAATCACTGACCATTTGAGAAACTATTCTTTAAAATGCTGCAGGAAATGTTACGGACACTGATTCCTAACTTGAAAATTGAAATCCACTTTTGGATAGTTTGCTAAGGCTAAGCAAATTTCCCTTTCAGCGATGGATCTTTGAACAATCAAAAGTCCAATTTAGTTATAAGTTGTAGTAGGTTTATAAGTTTAGTTATAATTAGTTATAGAACTATGCAAGCCTACAGAACAGGCGTCAGGGTTTGGTTACATTAACAATAATTGAGAATATAAAAGCAAAATCTAGCAGCTGCAGATCTGAGAGTGAAGTCAGTACAAGGTCATTCAAACAAAAGTACACAAAAGATAAAAATGATTGTGATGTTCTTGTGATGTTCTATCAACAACTTTTCCAGGAGTAAAAAAAATATTGAGAAATCATACTGACGACCCACAATCTCTGTATGATTTTAACATTCTAATATCCTGACTATCCCTTGCTTTAACTTCCAAACAGGCAGTGGCTGAGTTCTCTTAATAATCTGCATTTTAAAATAGGAAAGCAATACCTGTTCAATGCCTCCAAACTGACAGACAAATAGCATGAACCAGGGTTTAATTGTTTTCCCAAGTCTCTCTATGTCATTTTATAGGATCATTTATAGAATAAATAACTATGAAGTATGAAAACCGCAAAACAGATATGCCTAAAAGATGTAACGGTGCAGCAAGACACCAGTCAGTCCTCAATTTATGACCCACAATTGGGGTTAGAATTTCTGTTGCTAAGCAAGGCATTTACGTGAGTTACGCCTGATTTTATGATCTTTTTTTTTTGCCCCAGTAGTTAAACAAAACATCACAGCTGTTAAATGACTCAGGTGATCATTAAGCAAATCCTGCTTTCCCACTGACTGCTTGTCAGAGGTCAGTTGGCAAGGTTGCAAATGGTGATCACGTGACCCTGGGATGTTGCAACCATCGCAAATACAGGCTGGTTGCAACCACCCAAATTCTGATCACAGGATTGTGGGGACACGGGGATGCTACAATGGTTACGAAGTTCCAGGACCAGTGATCACATTTTTTTCAGTTGGAAGTTATAACTTCCAATAGTCACTAAAACAAATGATTATAAACCAAGGACTTCCTGTAGACATATTATTTCAACGCAATTAAGATTAGCTGCAAGAAGGTAGCAGTCACAATGTTCCGATAAATAAATACCGATAAATATCTGCTGGCGTTTTAATGTTTGGCAATTCTGTCGCCCCGTGTCCATTTCCGTTGCTGTTCTTCCGTTTCCGTTTTGCTTCTTCTTTCTTTTCACTAAATTTTAAAGTAGTATTTTTCCCTGTGTTTATTCGTACCTGATGTCAAAACACACAGTAGTTGTGAGCATTCAAGGAAGGGAACGCCGCAAAAACAAAATCTTATTCTCCTGCCAGACAAAACAAATAAGTCAAAAGAAGCACAATATCAAAAGTGGCTTGGTTCATACCAAGCCAATGTTGGAATAAACATGGTTTAGTGAACACACAAAGGGTTGTGTTCATGTGACCCACTTAAGTCATACCAACATAGTCTAAAGAAAAGAAGAAATAGGGAAGACATGATAACAGTGTTCCAGTATCTGAGGGGCTGCCACAAGGCAGAGGGGGCCAGGTTGTTCACCAAAGCACCAGAGCGAAGGACGAGAAACAATGGTTGGAAACTGATCAAAGAGAGAAGCAACCTGGAATTAAGGAGAAACTTCCTGACAGTGAGGACAATCAACCAGTGGAACAGCTTGCTCCCAGAAATCATGGGCACTCCATCACTGGAGATTTTTAAGAAGAGACTGGACATTCACCTGTCTGAGATGGTATAGGTTCTCCTGCTTGAGCAGGGGGCTGGACTAGAAGACCTCCAAGGTCCTATTCTATTCTATTCTATTCTATTCTATTCTATTCTATTCTATTCTATTCTATTCTATTCTATTCTATTCTATTATTCTATTCTATTCTATTCTATTCTATTCTATTCTATTCTATCTATTCTATTCTATTCTATTCTATTCTATTCTATTCATTATTCTACCACACCACAATTTTGGCTCTGTGTAATATGTCACTATATCTGTGAAGTTGTATAGTGTTTTTTGTACAAGCCTTCCTTTAACCAAGCTATAGGAAGCTAGAGAATTTTGCTTTCATTTCTAAGAAGCTATGGTTTGTAGTCTGTTGTTATGTGCAAACCTTCAATTATAGTTGTCTTAAAGAAATAAGCCAGCATTAGCAGGTAAGATCTGAAGGTTAGGGTTATTCTCTTAATTAAGAGTGAACACAATTTGTCCAGGAGATGTGTACCACTAAACTACAATGAGTTGAAAATGGAAAGAAAAGCCGATTATGATCTCCTTGTATGTCAAAGAAAGTAAGTTCCTGAATCCAACCTCTTATGCGCCATATATAGCGTTAAACCACAGTTCAGCGTTGTATTTGCAACCAATGTAGTATATATGATTTATAGGATGGTGTGAATCTAACTAATTATGGCCAGGTCAGTAAACTACAGTTCTTTTAAAAATGGCTTAGTTCAGGAGTTCTCAAAGTTTGCAAAAACACCACCCGCTAAAAAGATAAATGAATTTCTGGGAACTTCCTCATGAATAAAACTAATGAGTTCAACGGGGTTACAGCTGGGCAAGAAATAAATACATCACTTACTAAAAGATATGCAACTTCCATCATACTTTCTTGACAGGCTTACTTTTCTCAGCGCTACAGATAGATTGGTCACGTTTAGTTTTTCTCTTACCGCTCAATAAAAATGTCTCCATTTGGAAAGGCTAAAACTGAAAACAACCAATCAACATTCCAAGCTTGGCTAACATATACACTCCTATAGCTACTCTGATGTTGACAGATATATTACTACACACCACACTAGCGATCAGCAGTCAGAAGGAAAGCATCAAGCAACCACGAGACTCCATTATAGCTTCCCCAAACTGGTAGTATAACTCCAGATATACCAGAGGAGCAAGTTCAAGAGTTCTGTTTGCATGGTCAAAGGTCTGGAATTCTTGGAGTTCCAGGTCCAACACATCTGGAAGACTCCGAGCTATGGAAGGTTACTTCACAATACATCTTCTTGATAATACGAACATTTTCCGTGTGTTCCATGTGTTGGACCTGGAGCTCCAAGAATTTGGAACTGAGAATTCTTGGAGTTCCAGGTCCAACACATCTGGAAGACACCGAGCTATGGAAGGCTACTTCACAACACATCTCCTTGATAATACAAAGGTTCCATGTGTTGGACTTGGAGTTCCAAGAATTTGATCAATCAAACTGAGAATTCTTGAAGTCCAGGTTCACCACATCTGAAAGACACTGAGCTAGGGAAGGCTGCTTCACAAGTCGTCTTGACAATACAAACCCTTTTAGGTTCCACAGTGTGGGAGAAATATATTGTCGGCACAGCGTTCTCACTAATGGCGAAATCATCTTCATCGTCACTGCAGTAGTGATTGGGGCCATTAACCTGACTTCTGAATGATTCAAAGTTGGTTACGTCCTTCTGAACATTGCCCTGAGTATGAGGTTTTTCTTCCCTCTGAAGAACATCCGGGTTTAACTTTTTGTCTTCTCTCTCTTCTTCAGAGGAAGAGGCGCCTTCTGCCTTTGCATTACTAGTCTCAGAAATCCTGGAGAAAGAATGAGCAACGTGAGAAAAATAAATGGAAGATTGATTTTAAGTCCTAAGATAAATAAGTGACCGGTATGTCTTGCTCTGTTTTTAAGCTGTGGGTTGTTTTGGGTTTTTTGCCAAACAATAATTAAATCAGACTAATGATTTTAGACTATTTAAGGTCCTCTAGCATCATAAGAAAAGTGGTCCCAAAGGAGCTTTTCAAAAGGCAACATGACTTTCTTAGCTTTTTTTCTTTGAAAACGTTTCGCTTCTCATTCAAGAAGCTTCTTTAATTCAGTTCAGTTCAAGAAAGCCCAGGTGCCTTTTGAAAAGCACCTTTCAGGCAACCATGACCTGATGATTGAGAATCTCCATAGACATAAGAAAGGTCCTATATTGCTAAATCAGGCCAGTGTCCAACAATTTCCTCCAATGGGAGGACTGGGACATTCAAAAAATCCTGCAGCGATAGCCTTCTCCTCTTGCCATTCATTAGAAGCTGAGATGCCTTCTAAATTGGCAGGTTATTTATAAACATCATAACCAACCATCACTGCCTTCATTCTTTCTCCCAAGACAGTCATTCCTGAGGTATTTTGGGAAAACTGGCAGAACTTTGCAGAACTACAAATCCCAAAGTTCCCTAGGAAGAACAAATGGTTTAAGTCAAGAATGATATGCTTTAAGTGTTGACTGTGTCACTTCTTGATACAAGGTTCAAATTGCCAATAGTCCTAAGAAGTAGTGGGGAGAATGTGTATTTACTCATGTAGTATGACCGTAGGATTATTATTTATCCTTATTATTATCTTCTTTCATCCCCCCCTCTTATTGGTATTAAGATTTAATCTTCAATTCGATTCACAGTCTGGGACTGGTAAAAACTTAACAGTTCAAGTCCTAACCAAGGATCTAAGAGCTGTTAAGGTAGTGTCTGAGTATATAAGCAGTTCCAAGTAAGGTGATTTTTTTTTGCAAAGTCAGAATATTCAGGTCTGATAAGTTCAGAATTTCCATGTATCTAGGCAGCCTATTACTATTACTATTGGTACCACCATTGATTTCTTCCTCCACAATTGCTCAACTTCAATTAGCAGATCGCGGTATTTCGTTATTTTTTCTAGTTGTTTCTCTTCAATTCGTGCATCACCTGATATTGCAATGTCAATGAACCAGATTTTTAATGATGACGATGATGATGATGATTATCATTATACTGTTGCTTTGAATGTACACTGAGAACTTCTGCACCGGAGACAAATTCCTTGTGTGTTTAATCAAATTTGGCCAAATAAAGCATTCAATTTGATTCGATTCAATTCAAGCACATAAAGAATAAGCGAACCAAGCCTCCAATTTTATTCCTTTCTCTAAGGATTCCTATTTGCTTTAGTGGCAAAGAGAAAATCCATTCACAGCGCAGCTTCTATCCTAAATATTCTCCCTTTTTCTGAAAACTCGCAACAGTCCATGCTTAAAATAATACCTGTTGAGTTCACCGAGGATTTGTTCTTGACTTTCCAGTTCATCAAGTCGGGCCCAAAGGTCCTCTTCTGATTTTAAGTCCCCATTGGGCTTTTTATCAGTTCCACTCTCATCAAGATTCGCCTCAAAAGCAGAGATTTTTGGATTTGAATGAGGTTTGTGAGCAGTTCTGTGCTTTCCTGAAGAATTAAATAAGTGTTTTGTTGTGATGTTTGCTTTGGTAAACATAATTACCAGACAATTCAAAGGTTTTATTAAAGCTTTCATGTAGTTCTGCCAGTAAACCAGAGCTACAATAGCAAACAAATAGAGAGGGTTGCCATTATCCAAATATGAAACCCTGTATTATGTTCAAAGAACGGTAACTTGAGACAATGGGGAGGGGATTCAGTGCAATCCATTATTAATCAGAAGACGCTGCCTTATCCTGGATGAAGCAAAAGAGAGCAGTTAACTATAGAGGTTAAGTCATCAGATTAGAAACCAGGAGACGGTGAATTCTAGTCCTACCTTAGCCATGAAAGCCGGTTGGGTGACTTTGGGCCAATCACCAGGAGACTTTGAGTTCTAGTGTTGCCTTAGACATGAAAGCAGACTGGTGACCTTGGGCCAGTCACTCTCTCTTAGCCCAACCCACCTCACAGGATTTTTATTGTGGGGGAAATAGGAAGAGGAAGAAGTATTGCGTGTGTTGAGTTATTTGTAAAAAAAAAACTAAAAAAAAAAAGCGGGATACAAATAAGTAAAAATAAAAGGCCCATCTAATCCAAGATTTAGCCACTTTTTCAAATTCCAGATAGGGGACTTTTATAGACCATCAAGATGGTGGGGACTGAACTTTACTCCCTGTGAGTGCAGTGCATAGACTTTATGTCAAGGTATTGATTTAACAGCTAACCAGCTTATGTAATGTAAGATGTAATGATGGGAATGACTCAGCAGGGTCTGTGTTTCTTTATGAGCCTTTGTACAAAGGGAAGGCTCTGCTGATGTGTTCTCTCTCTTCCGTTTCCTGCTGTAACTGGGGTTTGTTGGATCCTGCTGTATTAGCACGTGTATGTATATTGTTCCTGGTGTATGATATTGGAGATAGTGTAAGATAAACCACCATTTACTATAGAATACTGTGTTTACTCCTGGGTTATCTCGTGTAATAAGACTGTGCACGCTCTGACACTTTAGCAACGAACCATGATAATATCATAAAATAAATGACTCGTGGTGTTCCTTTGTCTGAAGCCATCTAGGTCTCCACAGAATCTCACACCAGTAATCCTTGTTTAGCAACAAGGATTCACAGTTAGGACAGCAATGAAAAAAGTAACTTTTGAGACCCATCCTCGCATTTATGACCTTTGGAGGTCTGTAAAGCGAAGAAAAGCTGAAGTAAGATCATAAGCACAGCCATAGTTTCACTTACGGGCTGTGACCAAGTTGACAGTTACAATTGCAGTCGCTAATCAGTTGATTACTGCAGTCAATTTTGAGCACCTCAAACGTGACACATTTTGCAAGAAAGTCCAGCAACCTTTCAGAATAAAAAAAAAGAACCTCATAAAAAGTTTTATTTATTTAGGATAGGCTACATGGTCACTGGTTAACTGTGTGAATATGCAAATACATGAATATATGTTCTAGGTCACTACTTTAAAGTGGCAATAGATTAGCATTATACTGAACATAAAACGGAACAGAAGCATTTCCACAAGCTAACTGGTATTGTAAAATTAGGATAGAGAAATAACGCTCACCTTTACTTTCAGCCTCATCGCTTTCTGCTTTTTCTTTGATATCAACAATATCACCTGCCGCCTAGCAGGAAAAATAAATAAATTAGTATATGACAATTTATACTTTGTGGGCAATTATTTCTAGCCAATATCAGAACTGCAGGGGCTCTTTTAAACTGGTTTAGACATCCGGCACACAAATTGAAAGAAACTTCAAGAAACTGTTTGTAACATGATACAAGGTGAATTGATTTATTTCGAGCTTGCATATCCTGGTTCGGTTCTTTTTAAAGGTGCAATTCTGACCCTTAAGGGGAGTGTCTCTCTGGGATGCACACCAACCTTGTCCAAAACATGTCCCCATCTTCTGGCCCTTGTACCTAATAAAGCATGCTAGGGAAGAGAAGTCCCGTCGATATAATTACATTCTCTGAACTACTTTTCTAAAATGCCCCGTGGGCACTGTGAAATATATCTTACATCACTCATTTTCTGCAAATCTTCAGTGAATTCAGCTCTGGATTCAAAATTCTTCATGACTTTGCCCAAATCATCCAGCATTTTTCTTACACCTGAAATGGCAAAATGATACAAGAGTAATTTCACACCAAAAAGTAATTTACAGTATATTTACAGAAAAAAAATGAATCCTGTTCCCTTTTTCTTCCCGCCCAAAGTTTCACAAATAATGTTAACATTTCTCTGATCTCTCTATAGAAGGCTAATGTCACATGGATGAGAAAAACGTCCCTGGGTAACTTATTTGATGTCAGCACTTTTACTGGTCCTGCCATTGCCCTGATATCTGGAAAGAGAATAATACATTTTTACTTGAGTTCACTGGATGCCGGAGTGTTTAATGTGTACAGATAAGAATAGCAGATATAAATCAACTCTAGATTGCAAAAATAATTCCTCTTTGAAGTGTTTAAATATTGACTAGAACTTATTTTAAATTGCTATTTGATTTGTACAAAACAAACCAGAATTCTTCTAAAGACTAAGTTAGTTTATTGTTTTCCCTAGATGCATGGAAGGACAAGGAAAGTAGCTTGTTTTTGGTTGTACATG